>QNUK01000782.1:0-246022 GCA_013621035.1 Clarias magur
AACTGGAACTTCTGAGAGTTTCTTTGTTGCAGAACTTTGGAGTTCTGGCATGAAGTCTCATTGAGAGTTCTTAAAGAGTGAATGACCGGGTCACTCGGTGGTGCAGCGGTGAAAAGACGAACGAGAAGTACGCCAGCAGAGGCAGTGTAGTGCCCGTAAGGGCCAAAGCACGAGCTGCGAAAGAATGGGCAAGCTTGCTTCCTTCAGACAACCATGATGATGAAGCATGTGCCCACAAGGGCGGCGGAGCGCCAGAAAGTGGCCGAGCTTGCTGGTTACCTTCAGACCCCCATAACAAATGTGTGTGATAATGCAAGGGTGGAAGCACAAGCTGCTTGGTTCCCCTTTTTGTGCATACATTAGCCTGGTGTTTCGGCTGTCACATGGGGCCCATCCGGTTGGAGTTTAATACCTTCATAAAGTATATTTGCATGAGCTTTTTTCATGCTACCAATTTTCCATGCACACAAAAGTCCTTTGAATAAAGTAAGCTTTCAATTGATATTCGAATTCACCTGTTCTCTCCACCTATGAGGAGAAACACGAGATATCCTGTGTCTTGGGGTCAATGAGAGTGTCAAAGTGTGTAAAACTGTCTGCTTTGTTTACCGGATCGCTGATTTACAACATTGTTTTTGGGTTTACTTCGAGGCATCTTCGTCCCGTGTGGCTCCAGGCACAGCAAACTTCCTGACCCATGCCTGGTTACCTTTCCTGCGGCTTCATTCACAAAGCCTGCTTTATGTTCATGAATCAGAAATGGTTATCGGGATGGCGGCCATTTGACTTTGGGGGCCTGTTCATCCCTACAGGAATAAGTGAAAAACAAAAACTTGAGAGATTTCCACCACCTGTCCACCACCTCCATGTTTTATTCTCCTCACCTAGTACCAGTAAGAAGTCAAAAATACTTTCACCCCTGTTAATTAATGTACATTAGCTATCAGCTGCTAACTGTCAATCACCAACTCTGTGTGTGGTTAGTTCTGTCAGTCACGGAAGCAGATGTGTTGGCAGAGCAAAACTGGTTAAATACAGAAAAACCCACCTGTTGATTATCAATGGTGTTTTCAGAACTGTTGTATGAAAGAACTATCACACTCGAGGTTGTGCTGGATAAAACACTTGGGCTGCGCCCTTGTGCCCACCAATACAGCACAGCTGTTCAATATCTACTGTAGCAGTACAGCACTCCCTGTAATGTGATAATACTTAATTCTAAAACCTATGTGCACAGGTTAATGTTTTTTTATATATATATTTAAATTATATTTATCACATCTCCTGACCATATGATATTCAGTGAAATGCTTCATGTCTCCTTGATGATAGATAAAAAACCTGTTCAATGTGTATGTAATTAGCTATTTTTTTTAGACATCAAAATATGCTGGTTATTAACTTTAAACAACATTTCAGTAGTTGACTGTTTTTCTGTGGTCTAACAAATTTTGTTTTTCAACTGTAACCTGCAAGTTCTTCTTCTTCTAGAGTGGTAACTGATTGCATTGAGCTGGTGTGAGAATTAATGTAATTTATATTGTGTTCACAGTAATATACTCCAATCACTAAATGATATAAAACATATACAAAACTGCTTTCACCAGGTTTATCTAAATAGTTGGATCATTGTCTTAAAGGTTTTTTATTTAGCTCCCATAATTTCTTAAATGTTTGTGTAAGGGCAGTGAAAGAAAGTATATCTTGTGAAACACAAGCTAGAAAACCAATTAAAAAAAAAAAAAAAAGAAGAAGAAGCTAGAATGCTGTGTAAAATCTGCAAAAGAAATTATTTTTACATATGGCTGCCATGTGGCTGCCATGATCCCCCTCCCTCATCTGCCAGAAAGGCGGGTCAAAATTTCACAGTAAACACGCCCATTGAAGCACTATGTATTCATTTACCGACTACCACCACTAGATGGCGCTTTGTCCCCAAGAGGATGTTAACAGAAGACAGCAATTTAGCTGCTAAGTAGCAATCATGTGATTTTACCCCACCGGACTGACGCTAGCCAACTGCAATATGGAGATGAAGATGACAGTTTAATGGCCTTTTTATTCAGGTTAAGTGGTACTTTTTTTCTGTCAAGTTTTTTTTTTTTATCTTTGTCTTTAGCAAACTTTCTTGTTTTATTTAACCAGAGCTCTGCAGTGGAAGATTGGCTCAGAGGGGTGCTGGCTGGATATTGGAGGACCATGAACGACCTGGAATCTACACATTGGGGGAAACAAAGACTTAAACTGTTCCATCTTTGATAGTTTTAAAAAATTGGGACTTTAATAATAATAATAATAATAAAAACAAATAGGGACTGATAAGCAGCTGGTGCTTTCCAGGTATTTTACTGACCTTTAAGCAAATTACAACTTCTATTCACCTGTTTAATACAAATTACTGTTTCAACTTTGGCTAGTTTTGAAGAATAAAGTTTTTTATGTCATGTTTGTGTTTTTTAATTGTTGGGGTATTGTTTGGCCAATTTGTTTTGAGATTTTTTTTTTTTTACTTGAACCAACTACATCAATGGGCTAAATAGGAGACAACATTGTTTTAAATAGTCAAACAGTTGGGCTATAAAATAAAATAAATAATAATAATTATTATTATTATAATTACATTTGGTTATAGAAACAAACAACCCTTGAAAACTTGATCATAAGTATCTATCCTTTTTTTTTTCTTACGTGGCACATATTTATTTTTTCTCAGTATAAATAAATACTTTGGGTTTTAAGAACTACATCAAAAGTGAGAGAGAGTGGATGGTGAGCAACCCCAACAGAGAATGTACTAACTATTACATGGTGCTAATTGCTCTGTGTTTTTGGGGGGATCTTTCAACTCGCCGGCGCGAAAATGCGTTTGTGTTAAAGCCAACTGATAAATCCAGGAGCACACAAACACATACCTCTCCATCCACAAAAACACTCACATGTGGCACTTTAACCGTTTTGTCTGTACTTTTTGTCCTTAACTGAAATGCATCTATATGATAATAATTTACATGATATCACGAGTGCAGAAGGATCTGAAGAAGCTTGTCTCTGTTATACCAAGACTTTGATACAGTAAATTGGCCATAGACATTGTTTATTTTGCTGAACAGGGCATAGTTGATAAACAATATTTAAAAAACAAACCAGAAAGTAAGTGTTTCAATGCATTACAGTACTGTGTATTAACAAGTGCCCTAACAAACATAGCTACAGTGTACAGTACAAACGTAGTGTGTGGGGTTTGAAAGATTTTCCACTGTGCCTCCCCATTGTTTTTCACTATCATTCTTAGTAGAACCAAGATGGCGGCGCGGCAGTAGCACGCAGCAGCCGCTCCGGAGCCAAAATGGTGCTACTTTGTTTACTTTGTGTTGTAGCACATTTATTTTACACGGTATATGGACATCGGCACAAATGGTGTTCGTACTTACCACCGCCAGACACTTTTACTACTCAATAAACCGGAAAATTGCATGCAAGATGAGCTGCGTGAGAAGCTACGCAACACGCGGCTTGCTTCGGGAACCAGGCCTCCAGTCCTCGCCGTTGCCTGATGCCGGTAGCCGGAGGAGGGGACATCGTAAGCGGTGCACGAGGAAGCAGACGGGAGTCTGTGCCAGGCTAAAAACAAACCCTAGCCGGCCGGCTCTCCCGTCCATCATCTTATCTAACATCTGCTCCCTGGAAAATAAACTGGACTACATCCGACTCCAACAGACTACACAGCGTGAGTTTAGAGACTGCTGCGTCTTTGTTTTCATGGAGATGTGGCACAGCGACAAAGTTCCAGACACCGGCATTCAGCTAGACGGGCTAGCCTCGTTTTGCACCGACAGAAACGCATCTCTGTGCGTGTGTAAGTCTCGTGACGGCGGCTTGTGTGTTTACATCAACATGAAATGGCGTAAGATCTCTGTGCTAGTTTCTAGCTTTTGCTCATCGTTGCTGGAGATTGTGACTGTTAGATGTAGACCTTTTTATTCGCTGCGGGAATTCACCACTGTTTTCATTGTCGGAGTGTACATTCCACCTAGCGCTAATGCTAAGGAAGCGCTATGGGAACTGTATGCTAAGATCAGTAATCTGCAGAACACACACCCCGATGAACTGTTTATTATCGCTGGAGATTTCAACCATTCCATCAGTATGTGGACTTTGCAACGAGAGGGGAAAACACGCTGGATCTTGTTTACACAAACATTCCCGGGCGCATATCGGGCAGAGCCCTGCCCCCACCTCGGCTACTCAGACCACATCTCTGTTATGCTAATTCCAGCACACAAACCACTTGTCAGGCGTTCAAAACGGTTCTGAATCAGGTGAAAACCTGGCCAGCAGGTGCCTCTTCAGGACTGTTTCGACAACACTGACTGGAACATGAGAGAGGCTGCAACTTACGGCGACTACACCGACTTGGAGGAGTACACGTCATCAGTGACCAGCTACATCAACAAGTGCACCGATGACGTCACTGTCTCCAAAAATATCATCTCACAACCCAACCAGAAACCGTGAATTACTGCGGAGGTGCGTGCACTTCTGAGAACCAGAGACTCTGCCTTCAAAGCAGGGGACAAGGCGGCCCTAAGACCAGCAAGGGCCAAACAGTCCCGGGCCATCAGAGAGGTGAAACGTGCACACGCTCAGAAAATCCACAATCACTTCAGGGACAGCGGTGACACACGGCGCATGTGGCAGGGTATACAAGCCATCACTAACTACAGGACGACATCACCTGCCTGTGACAGTGATGGCTCCCTTCCGAATGCGCTGAACAGCTGCTACGCACGGTTCGACATGCAGAACGATGTGACAGTGAGGAAAACCACCCCTCCTCTGAATGACCAGGTGCTGTGTCTCACTACAGCTGATGTGAGGAAAACTCTAAGCAGAGTCAACCCATGTAAAGCTGCTGGACCAAACAACATCACAGGCAGAGTGCTCAGAGAATGTGCAGAACAGCTGGCAGATGTTCTCACCGACATCTTCAACATCTCTCTTAGCAGCGCCGTCGTTCCCACATGCTTTAAATCTACCACCATCGTCCCCGTGCCGAAGAAGTCTTCTGTGTCCTGTCTCAATGACTACCGCCCTGTTGCACTCACACCCATCATCATGAAGTGCTTCGAGCGGCTCGTCATGAGACACATCAAGACCCTGCTGCCTCCCTCATTGGACCCACTGCAGTTCGCATACCGTTCAAACCGTTCAACGGACGATGCCATCTCCACCACACTCCACCTGGCACTGTCACATCTTGACAAGAAGGACACTTACGTCAGAATGCTGTACATAGATTTCAGTTCAGCATTCAATACAATCATCCCCCAACACCTGATCGGGAAGCTGAGCTTGTTGGGCCTGAACACCTCCCTCTGTAACTGGATCCTGGACTTTCTGACCGAAAGGCCTCAGGCAGTGCGGATCGGGAACTACACCTCCAGCACCACCACACTGAGTACTGGGATCCCCCAGGGCTGTGTGCTCAGTCCCCTGCTTTTCACACTGCTGAGTCATGATTGTGTAGCGACACACAGCTCCAATCATATCATCAAGTTTGCCGATGACACGACCGTGGTGGGTCTCATCAGTAAGAGTGACGAGTCGGCGTACAGAGAGGAAGTGCAGAGGCTAACGGACTGGTGTAAAGACAACAACCTGTCTCTGAACGTCAATAAGACAAAAGAAATGGTTGTTGACTTCAGGAGGACACGGAGCACTCACTCTCCACTTTCCTGTGGCTCTTCTGTGGAGATCGTCAAGAGCACAAAATTCCTGGGCGTCCACCTGGAGGAGAACCTCACCTGGTCCCTCAACACCAGCTCTCTGCCTAAGAAAGCCCAACAACGTCTTTTCTTCCTGAGAAGGCTGAGAAAGACACACCTTCCACCACCAATCCTCACCACCTTCTATAGAAGAACTATTGAGAGCATCCTGAGCAGCTGCATCACTGTCTGGTTTGGGAATTGTACCATATCGGACCGCATGACCCTACAGCGGATAGTGAGGACAGCTGAGAAGATCATTGGGGTCTCTCTCCCTTCTATTGAAGACATTTACACCACACGCTGCATCCGCAAAGCCACCAGCATTATGGCTAACCGGACACACCCGTCACACTCACTCTTCACCCTCCTGCCATCTGGAAAAAGGTACCGAAGCATTCGGGCACTCACATCCAGACTATGCAACAGTTTTTACCCGCAAGCCATCCGTCTCCTCAATGCAAAAGGACTGGACTGACAAACACACACACACACACACACACACACACACACATGCACAATCACACTGATCTACAACCATTTAAATGTGTTCATACCCACCTATCTGATATACTATTTGCAATATTTGCACAATATTTATCTCACTCTGCTACTTGCAGGAAAATATTTCTGACAGAATGTAAATTGTCTACTGCTGTTATTTTTTTCCCACTAACTCAACTCATACCTCATCATACAGTCTGCTATTTGTACCAAAATATTTTTGACACAATGTCAATTGTTTACTGCTGTTTTTCTTTCTCACTACCTCAACACATACCTCATCACGAAAGAAAAGGCATTTCAGTACTGAAACGTCTTACGTTGTTGTGTTATCATGTAGCTCTTGTTTGCACAATTGCACATGCACTTTGTTGTCCAGTGTTGTCTCTTCTAGTATAAAAATTGATAGCTTAGGTTAACTTAAAAATGTAAAATCTGCGTTTCTAATTTATGTTGTCTGTTAATTTATGTCGTCTGCATGTATGTAGCACCTTGGTCCTGGAGGAACGTTGTTTCGTTTCACTGTGTACTGAACTGTATATGGATGGAATGACAATAAAGCCTACTTGACTTGAGTACGTTATGAAGTCCGGTGATTAAAATGGTGTGTGTGTGTGTGTGTGTGAAAGAGAGAGAGAGAGAGATAGAGAGAGCCCCCCCCAGCCTACGCGAAGAATACCTAATTTACAAGACAAAAGACAGTCAGAGGTGTGAATGCACGTTCCTCTGCTTTCCTCTGTGGTGTGTGTGTGTGTGTGTGTGTGTGTGTGTGTGTGTGTGTGTGTGTGTGTGTGTGTGTGTGTGTGTGTGTGTGTGTTTGTGCTTTAGGTTCTTTGGGGGGCATTCCTGTATTCAATCAGTCTGAATCTGTATAAACGCCAAGTTGGGAAAATCATGTTTGAGAAAACGACACATTCTATATCCGCAAAGTTAAGCTTGGAAGCAAAACTCAATAGTTTTTACTCCTCCTCAGCGTCACTCTGATTCATTTTGATTTATGCATATTTCCTCACACATTTAATTCTCATTTCTCTAATTGTCTTTCAATTCTGTAAAGATGCTTTGCGATAGTACCCGCTGTTAAAAGCGATATATAAATAAATCCGATATTACTAAATATGTGCCTATGCGCATGTGTGTGTAAGAGAGAGAGAGATCTTCTCTATGACACAAATAGCCTACAATAAACGACGTGTGCGTTATGTGATTAATAAGGAAATCATCAATGATCAGTTTCTGTAAAATGCTGTGTAAGAGCATAGGAGCGTTATATGAATAAAAATTTTCTATATATATTTTTTAAATGTTCAAATAAAACGTGATTTTCAGAGTATATACTGTAATTTGTTGTATCATCTGTTTACAGCGTTGGCTGATTTTATGATTGAGACCCATGGTCTCAGAGAGACTGAGGAGCAACTTTTTCCGGCAGGCTATACGAGCTCTCAATCACAACATAGGACCTAACACTCACACGCTTGCACATTGTGCACACCTCAGGACTGCAAACCTTTACTTTTTACCAGGATGCTCAATTCGTTTACACATGGAACGTTTGCACACTTGCACATTTTGCACACTGTGAACTTGAACTGCAGCCTTGCACATTATCTATATAACTGGTCACATTACCAATAACTGGTCACTACATTACTCAAATTCAAATTTTATTTGTCACATACACAGTCATACACAGTACAATATGCAGTGAAATGCTTAGGTGACTGCCCTGACCTTAAAACAAAGACTATTAATAGGAATAATAAAAAAAAGTTACTTTATCTAAGAAAGAATATCTATATAGGAAATAAATATTAAAACAAAAGTAAATTTATATATATAAGTAAAGTAAATATAAGTAAATTTAACTAAGAAAGAATAAAATATCTGTGTAATACAAAATACAAAATATACACTATAAGAAAGATATAAGAAAAATAAGAAAACCTAGCGGTACAATAGAAAATATAGAATTGTGGGAATGGAGTGAACATAAAAGAATGGAATGTCCCGGGGTGTGCAAATATGCAATAAAGTGTCGTATTAAAGTGACTTGTGTGCATATTTAAAATGTCTTATGTGCATAATGTCCATGAATGTGCAGGTGTGCAGTGACCACTAGTGTCAGTAAATGTCCAGAATGTCCAGAGTGAGTGCAGAAACATGTGTGGATGTGCAAAATGGATCAGTACTGTGTGGTGTACTGATTAAGAGACCGTATCACCTGCGGGAAGAAGCTCCTCCTCAGTCTCTCTGTTTTGGCCTTCAGGGAGCGGAATCACTTTCCTGACCTCAACAGAGAGAACAGTCTATTGCTGGGGTGACTGAGGTCCTTCGTGATCTTCCTGGCCTTGGTTCAGCACCGCTTGCTGTAGATTGAGTGCAGGTCAGGGAGCTCGGTGTGGATGATGCGCTCAGCTGATTGCACCACCCGCTGAAGAGTTCGTCTGTCTTGCATGGTGCTGTTCCCGAACCAGGTTGTGATGTTTCCCGTCAGGATGCTCTCTATGGTGAAAGAGTAGAAGCTCCTAAGCACCTGAGAGAGCAGTCTAAAGTCTCTCAGGCGTCTGAGATGGTAGAGACGCTGCCGGGCCTTTTTTACCACGGTGTTGATGTGACAGGACCATGACAGGTCCTGCATGATGTGAACACCGAGGTATCGTAAGCTGTCCACTCTCTCCACTGGGCTCTTGTTGATGACAGGGGTCTGCTGGTTCTTCTTCTGCTTTGTACTAAAGTCCACTATCAACTCCTTTGTCTTGCTGATGTTTAGAAGGAGGTTGTTCCTCTGGCACCAGTTTTCCAGATTTCCAATCTCCTCCAGGTAGGCCATCTCATCGTTGTCAGTAATCAGGCCCACCACAACGGTGTTGTCATCAAACTTGATGATGGTGGTGGAGTTGGTAGAGGCTACGCAGTCATGTGTGTACAATGAATACAGTAGAGTGCTCAGAACACAACCCCATCCTTACTGCCTGTGGTCTGCCAATTAGGAAATTGGCAATCCACTGACACAGAGATGAGCTTAGTCCCAGGTTCTCTAACTTTGTGGTGAGTGTGGAGGGAATTATGGTGTTAAATGACCTGTAGACGACAAAGATCATTTTAACATAATTCCCCCTTCTAGTGTCCAGATGAGAGAGAAGTGTGGAGTAGATGAGAGATAGCATCATCTGTAGAGCGGTTTGAACGGTAGGTGGATCCAGTGTGTCAGGTGGTGAAGAAATGATGAAGTCTCTGACCAGCCGTTCAAAGCACTTCATCACCACTGATGTGAGGGCCACAGGTCGATAGTCATTGAGGGAAGCAGGATGGGGTTTCTTCAGAACAGGAACAATGATGGACTCTTTGAAGCAGGTAGGGATCACCGACTGAGATTAAGAGATGTTGAAGATCTCTGTGAACACAGGTGCTAGCTGGTCTGCGCAGGCTCTGATGACTCTACCTGTGATGCCATCTGGTCCTGCTGCTTTCCTGCTGTTCACTCTACTGAAGGCTCTCCTCATATCATGCTCAGAGATGATAAATGCGTTTCCAATGCTGGCAGTGACTTCCTGTCTGCAGCCGTTAGCACCACTAGCATTAGCAATGCTAGCGTATTTAGCTGCAGCCTCGAAACAAGCATAAAAGATGTTCAGCTCGTCTCACAGTGTCTTACTGGACTGCACTTCTTTACATTTATCTTATTCTAATATTTTATTTTCATTTTTATTCTTATTGTTGTATATTATGTAAAGAAGTGTTTCTTTATTTTTAAATATCTTATTTCTTTTTTTGTTGTAATATTGTAGGCCAACAGCAGTCGTATAAGCATTTCACTTCATATCATACTGTGTATGACTGTATGTGACAAATAAAATTTGAATTTGATTTTGAATTTGGCCTACATTGAAATCATTTTTAGTAGTAGTAGTAAGCCAGGCTTTAGTAACCTTAGACAAATCACAATATAAGCTCACTCTCTCACGCACACACACACACACACACACACACACACACACATAAACACACACAAATAGCACATGAAATCACATAAAAACCAAATGAAACTAGGGCAAAAAATATAAGCAGTGAAAAATACAGTAGTATACTGTTGGCATTGGCTGATTTAGTCATGATTGAGACCCATGGGTTTAATTTACATTACAACAATTATTATTATTAGAAGAGTATTATGGTGAACTGGTATGTTTAGATGCTGTCTTCCCCACTCTCATTGATCACTCAGGTTTGTTGACGGTGAGGTGATTGGTCGCTTTACATCTCAGGGAGCCCTCATGTCTGTGTTTCCTTTTGGCTCTCCCTTTTAGTTATGTTGTTACAGTTAGTCCTGCCGGAGTCCCGGCTTGCACTTTGCACTAAATATACATTCACCTTATACATGTTGACTGTGACCATACCTAACTGCCATCTCTCCTTCTATTCTGCTCTCTCCTCTTCTGCTCTCTCCCCTCTCTCTCTCTCCCTCTCTCCTTTTCCCTCTCCCTGTCTCTCTGTCGAGCTATACATGTCGCTCCTGAGCTGCCAGTGATCCAGACCCCTCTGCCCTATGGACCTGTCTAACTCATCTTGGTTGGGGACTTGTGACTTCAGTCATTCGATAGTTCTGGACTGGAATTTCCTACAGTCTACCTGAGCCTCCAGGAACAAGCTGGACTCCTTTTAATTTAATTAAACACATCTCCTGTTATACTGAACTTCCAGTCTTACACAGTATTATGCTGATCAATCCCTGCCATCCGTTTCACCCAAATGAGGATGGGTTCCCTGTTGAGTCTGGTTCTTCTCAAGGTTTCTTACTATTACCATCTCAGGGAGTTTTTTTCCTTGCCACCGTTTCGTTCGGCTTGCTCATCAGGGACAATCTTATCATTTTGATTAATACACACACATTTCATACAAACTTGCTTCTTTTGATTGTGTAAAGCTGCTTTGCGACAATGTCAATTGTTAAAAGTGCTATACAAATAAATAAAATAAAATTTAATTGAATTATTATTACTAGTAGTGGTTGTAGTAGTAATCCACAATATAAGCTCTCTCTCCCTCTCACACACAGCACATGAAACTAGGGAAAAATATAAGCAGTAAAAGATAAAGTAGCATACTGTAGGTGATTCCTGTCCTTTGTTAACAGGCGCTAACCCTCTGGAACTTTTTAGTTGTTTTTAGGGTTGTTTTCAAGTGTGAATGTTTATTTGAATTTAATCTGTCTCTGCTATCACCTATTCACAGTTGTGGTAAGTGATTAATGCACCATCATATTTTTGCGCCATTAATCGCTTTATCGCTTTTGTTATGCCAATTTTTGACTATCAACAAGAAAACATCAGCAAAACCATTAGCAACAATATAGCGAATATAAACCCAAGCAGAAGTTACACTTTGAGCTTTACTTTGCAGCAATATATTATCTACCAGTGTATTAAATAGAACTAAATAAAATACAGTGGAACATTGGATTGTGAGTAATGTGGTTTACGAGTGTTCCGCAGGACAATCAAATATTTTAAATAAATTTTGAATTGGAAACCGAGCAAGTATTATTGTACGAGTGCCGAGTATCATGTATCATGTATGCGCCTCTTATTTTGACACCGAGCGTCAAGTGATCACAACTGAGTCAATGATTTTTCTTTCTCTTGTGCTGTGGAAATATGGGTAATCGTCTCCCCTGCTGGGTCTTAGCGCTCGTCTCTGACTGGTATAATCAACTTCTCCTTCTCCCTCTTATATGTGTGTGCGCGCGTAATTTGACACTGTTCTCCACACACACACACACACACACTCACACACACACATACACACAAACACACTCTCTCTCTCTCTTTCTCCCTCGCCTTTACTCACCACGCGTAATTTGACACCGACACACACACACACACACACACACACTCTCTCCCCAGCTTCACACACACGATTTATTTACACAGAAAACTCTGCACTGTTGTGATTCTTTTCAAGGGTAAGGTGCTGGTTCATTTGTTATTTTTTTTTTTTTTTTTTACTTTACAGCAGTGATTCTGCTAATAATAATAATAAGAAGAAGAAGAATCCCTTCTCAGAACATACTACAGCACACTTCAGCCTGTTAATCTTTTTACTACTTATCCTGTGTACATGATTCTGGGGGCCTTGAGCATTTCCAGGAGTCTTTGGGTGCCAAAATGTTGCCAATCCATCACAGTGTGCACACACTATGGGCAATTCGGGAACGAAACTTTGCCTAATCTGAATAACTTTGGACTGTGGGAGGAAACAGGAGTACCCAGAGATAAAAACACATCTAGCACGCACACAGACCAGAGGTGGAAATTGAAACCCTCGACCCTGGATGTGCATACTGTGTATACAATATAGTAACACTTTATGCAAAATTATAATACCTGTACATAAGGTATTTTACTTACTAAACAAGCCATAACATTTCAATCTATAATAGGGTTCCTTGATCCTAATTTGGGTATTCGTTAGCTTTGTTTTTATTTATTTTTGTACTTTAAAAAGTAAAACAGGGATGGAAGAAATGTTTGATTAAAGTAATATTTATTTTAATCATACAGATTTAAATGTAATGATGTATACTTGAGAAGACAATAAGAAACAAATTATATGAAATTATTAATTTGCAAAGTCATATAGAAATACCTGCCTATGACAGAACATGTTGTTTCCCTCCTATAATATAGCAATTTGCCAACAAATGCATTTTATATTTATTGAAGAATGGTACATAGTGTAATAAAGTTAATAAATAAGTTGACTTTTGTGAGTCAATATGAGAAAAGCTTGTTATGCTAGTAAAAACCAGAAAAGATAACATTCTCTGTCCCAAGCATTTTTGATGAAAACATTCTTACTTAATAGAAATATCCTTTAAAAATAATCTTAATTCTAGAAGACCAAAAGTAATAGATATATTGAAAATAAAGAAGACTTTAATTGCATGATGAATACAGTTCAGTATATAAGTTGAATTTGAGATTAAAATAAATTCTAACAAGTAAAACACTTAATGACTTTATTTGCAAAAAGCAGATTGTCATTGTTTTTCCAGATACTAATCTGGTTGCAGGTTGCACAGTATTCTTGCACTGGAAAGGAATGTTTCTTTCTTTTTTTTAGTCTACAAGGTTTTGAAACCAATTTTTCATATCATTAAACACACCAGTTTTGCTTTCCTGTGGTTTTCTTTTCTTCACCATCTGCACAATCTGAGCTTTTTTTTTTATTTCCAACAACTGAGCAATGCGCTCCACATGGCCTTCTTTACATCCAGATTTTTCAGCCTCAATTAGTAGATCAATGTAATCTAGGGTGGATAATGGATCTGGGTGAAGAGCAATTTCATTCAGACGTGTCAGCCTTTTGGCTAGTTTATTAGTCAGTGCCATGGCTTCATCTTCTACATCAGAATATTCCTTCTCTAACTGCTTAATCATTTTCTCTATTGTCATCTTTTCCCCCAAAGCTTCTTCAAATTGCGCTTTCAGATTTGCATATGTTCTTTTCTCTTTTACAGTTGTAGTTACTAATCTGAATGACTTGTTTTGATGCGCACTCCAGGGGCAGCGACCAGGGCACACTTTACATTTTCCGTTTCTCATTGCTGCACAACGATTTTTGTCTGCATTCTTTCGAATTTTACATGGAGAATGGCAGGTGAAGTTGCAGCGAGAGCAATTTTTTGCAAATTTTCCTTTGTTCATGTTAACCTTCTTAACTGTTACTATGTCAACCTCATACTCAAAATTTTCATTTTCTTTCATGAAATGTTGTTTCTTCTCCAGAGTTTCTTTTATATTTTTGATTTGTTCAAGTTTTCTCAGACAAGATTGGAATAGTGGCAGTAGTCCGGATACAACTGCTTCCAGTTGTTTGCGTTCAGTCAGAACTTCTTTTGTAAGCAGTAGACTTTTGATCTCCATTGTGTCCAGGTGATTAAAGAATCGATTCATGCCCTTTTTCCCCAATTTCCAGAACATTTCATCAAAACTGTCCTCATCGTCTACACTGTTCTGAGCAAAAAGTGCAGAATTGTTGAATGCGAAGTAAAGGGGTGTTCCATTATCAGTTTTCTCACAAGGGATTTTAGCAGCTTCAATAGGTTCTAGTACAGGAGGTTTCTGCCCATCTGCAAAGGTGATCATAATGACGATGTTGTTTTCAATGTCCTTTCCAAAAATTGAAAGAATAGCTTCAAAAATGTATTTTTGTGTTAGCGTTAGTCGAGCTAAAGCTGACTGTACCACAAAACACACTGCATTGAGCTCAAGAATGCCATCTTCCATAGAAAAGAACTGTCTGATATTTTCCATTATCTTCTTGTCTTGTGAGATTCCCCGTGTGTCTCCAAATCCTGGTGTGTCAATGATTGTGACTGAATAATCAACTTTGAAGTGATCCTGATGGTGAAGCTGATATGCTGTTACCTTAGAGGTTTGACTTTCAGCTTGTGATCTATTGGTCTGCTCATCTATCAATTTAAATCTGTAAGGATCCACCCACTCCACTCCCATAATGTAGTTGATCATGCCATTAATGAGAGTGGTCTTTCCAGAGCCAGTGGCACCCAAGACCATTATTGTTTTGGTTTTAGTTTTGCTTTTGGAAGGATGTCCAAACTCTTTTTTGTTGAAATTTTCTCTGCCTGTGTCCCTCAGCCTCAGCTGGTACACTGAACGATTGCCAACCATTCGTTTAGTGTAGTTGCCACTGGTCTCAATTCTGGCCTCCTTACTGTTACGCATTTTGCTCTGTAGAATATCTGATAGATATGAAAGGATATGCAAAATAATAAATATGTTAGCTCATAAAAATACTCTTTAAAATAGTAATTTCTAAGATATGCAGGAATGGATTGCAGCACATTTCAGCTATTTACCAACAATTGCATTTTGTATTTATTAAAAAGTGGCATGTCATAGAGTTTATAATTAAGTAAAATGTTGGGGAGCATTGTTGAAACAAGTTTATGTCTATTGCCATTTAGATTACCCCACAGGCCACTCGTACAGTATATACATACTGTCAATGAGACAAATCTTATCAGGAAAGAAAGTGTCCTCTGTCCTAAGCACTTGCATTAAATACATTAATAACTTTTAAAAAACATATCTCTTTGGGAAATTATGTAAAATTTAGTTGTTATATTTATTTGAATAAATAAATTCCAAGTTGTTGTTGTTGAAAATATAAAATATATGTATAAGCAGTTAATATAAACATATGATTTACCTTGCAGCCTGCTTCTGTCAGATGGCTTAATGCAAGGTTGGTGGGTTTAGTTTAAATCAAAGTTACGTGAAAATGTATGACGGTTGAGGGATGATCTTAGAGGACTTATCAAAGTTATAATAATGTGATATTTTTAAATGCTCTTTAAGATTTGTTGTGCATACCATGTAGACAACCAAACAAGGTCTCACAGTAATTGATGCACTAATAAATTAGCTTATTCTAGTTTTCTGTGAAACTCAAATTGGCATATAAATCATATAAATGGCATGAATCTTACTTGATCCTCCACTAGTTGAGTGTGTATGGCACCCTGGATAAACTCCCCTTTGGCAACCTGTCAACACACACATACACACAGACACACACACAAACAAACAAGCAAAGAAACATTTTACTTTTAGCCTTAACCTTGCTCTAACAGCATATGGAGTCACTTGCAACAAAATTAATTTTTGCATATATTTTTATTATCAAACTTTCACAATAGGAAACAAATTCACCATAAAACCCCCACTACTAACTTAAAAAATAAGTTAGCCTACAGTGTTGAAAATTCCACTGAATAAGCTTAGGACATCAAAGTAATCAAAGAAAGCCTTTACGAAGTCATTTCCATGATTGTTATACAAATCAGTAATGTGCTATTTAGGTTGTGATGGTTTTGCTGCAGGCTACAGACATTGTCACAAGTGAAATGGTGTGAAATTATATCCATCATAATTATAAGTCATTTATTCGAGCAACACAGCAAGGTAGGCTATCAAATCTAAGTCTTATACTAGTCTATCTTATTATTTTATGATGAAATGTGAACATAGCTACATACCTTTTATCTTTTGCCTGTTTTTCCTTTTCTTTCTTCTCTTTTTCTAAACTGATCAACTGATAGCTTTGACGAGCATGAGGGCATTGCCTACACTTAAATAAGAGTCAAGACTAACTAATTTACCCTTTGGGTGTGCATACTGGTTATATATTATTCTTAATGATTTTGATACACTACAGTATGTATTCGTGATTTTATAAATGAACAGATTTTTTTTAACATTTCATACTTATTGTTAGCAATTAATGCTAATGCGCTGATGGTGTTAGATATGCGCTACATGAGCACAGGAGTGTTCCACATATGAAAATATGAGAATATAGTTGGAAGATTATTGGCAGTAAAAGCTTCCTCTGTTGTTTCAAGGAATGAGGAAAGTTAGCGACATACTGTACCTGTGGGCTTTTATACGTGTCTATAATTTGCTAAACAAAACTTTATAGTACAGACATGGCCAAACGTTTTGAGAATTACATGAATATTGGAAATTGGAAAAGTTGCTGCGTAAGTTTTTATAATAGCAATTTGCATATACTCCAGAATGTTATGAAGAGTGAACAGATGAATTGCATATTCCTTCTTTGCCATGAAAATGAATTTAATCCCGAAAAAAATAAACTTTCCACTGCATTTCATTGCTGTCATGGCTTTTCAAGGCTGGAGATCATTATGTTAGGCTGATTGGGTTAGAATGGCAGACTTGACATGTTAAAAGGAGGGTGATGCTTGAAATCATTGTTCTTTCATTGTTAACCATGGTGACCTGCAAAGAAACGCGTGCAGCCATCATTGCGTTGCATAAAAATGGCTTCACAGGCAAGGATATTGTGGCTACTAAGATTGCACCTAACTCAACAATTTATAGGATCATCAAGAACATCAAGGAAAGACGTTCAATTCTTGTTAAGAAGGCTTCAGGGCGTCCAAGAAAGTCCAGCAAGCGTCAGGATCGTCTCCTAAAGCGGATTCAGCTGCGGGATCGGAGTGCCACCAGTGCAGAGCTGCTCAGGAATGGCAGCAGGCAGGAGTGAGCACATCTGCACGCACAGTGAGACGAAGACTTTTGGAAGATGGCCTGGTGTCAAGAAGGGCAGCAAAGCAGCCACTTCTCTCCAAAAAAAAACATCAGGGACAGATTGATCTTCTGCAAAAAGTATGGCGAATGGACTGCTGAGGACTGGGGCAAAGTCATATTCTCGGATGAAGCCTCTTTCCGATTGCTTGGGGCATCTGGAAAAAGGCTTATCCTGAGAAGAAAAGGTTAGTGCTACCATCAGTCCTGTGTCGTGCCAACAGTAAAGCATCCTGAGACCATTCATTTGTGGGGCTTCTAACAATCCACCAACAGTTTGGTGAAGAACAATGCATTTTCCAGCATGATGGAGCACCGTGCCATAAGGCAAAAGTGATAACTAAGTGGCTTGGGGACCAAAACGTTGAAATTTTGGGTCCATGGCCTGGAAACTCCCCAGATCTTAATCCCAATGAGAACTTGTGGTCCATCCTCAAGAGGCGGGTGGACAAACAAAAACCCACTAATTCTGACAAACTCCAAGAAGTGATTATTAAAGAATGGGTTGCTATCAGTCAGGATTTGGCCCAGACGTTGATTGAGAGCAGCCCAGTCGAATTGCAGAGGTCCTGAAAAAGAAGGGCCAACACTGCAAATACTGACTCTTTGCATAAATGTCATGTAATTGTCGATAAAAGCCTTTGAAACGTATGAAGTGCTTGTAATTAGATTTCAGTACATCACAGAAACAACTGAAACAAAGATCTAAAAGCAATTTAGCAGCAAACTTTGTGAAAACTAATATTTGTGTAATTCTCAAACCTTTTGGCCACGACTGTATATCCCCCTTGATATGGTGGGATGTTTTAGCAATTCCTCAGCGATTTATAATGGTATTAGGAGCTTTATCTTAGTGACTTTTAGTGGCAAGGTTTTTTTTCTCACTGCGTGGATCTCACTTGCAGTCTTTGGTAACTGGTTACTGTAATTCCCTCTGATTATTTTGGGAATTGAAGCTCTGATCATTATTACCTGTATAAGTGAACATGTGTAAGGGACTGCCCATAGAGGGCACTGTGGATATGTATGTTTATTGGTTTTTGTAGTTCTGTTTGTAGACTCAGTTTCCCAGAAGGCACCTCGGTCAGGTGATGACTGAGCTCACCTGAACCGAGGTCGCTCATTAGAGTAGTTACAAATAGCTGGTTATTCTGGGAAACTGAGTCGAGCATTAATTATGTTAAGAGGGCATTACTTTGGTTGGCGTTTGTTTTGTGTTTTAGTTTGGGTTTTGTTGAGCTTGGTTTTATGCTTAGAAGGCTCTATATGGTTTGTGAGGTGTTTGTGTTGTAAGCCTCTGTGTGTCTCAAGCCTGCGTGTGAGTGAGTCTCAGCTTGCATGTGAATGTGCCTCAGCATGTGTGTATGTTTCAGTCTGCGTATGGGTTCTCAGCTTGTGCCTGCTCTAAGCCCGGGTACGCTCTTAGAGTGTATTACCGCTCATAGGAGAGCGAGTGTGTGTGGTTTTGCTCATATGAGCTGGAGTGTGTGTGTGGTTTCGCCCATGGGGGCGCGAGTGTGTGCGTGCCGCCCATGGGGGTACGAGTGGGTCATGCTCTGCAGCGCCTGGACGTCTTGTGTGACCCCTGTTTGTTTTAAAAGAGCCTGTATGTTTTGTTTGTAAGAGACTGTTTTACGTCTGGGGAGTTTTTGCGTTTGGTTTGTTTTCTGTTCATGTCTTGTCTTATTTTGTCGCCTATGCCCACCTTATTTAAGCCCTTGGCGTTAACAACAGCCCGGACTACCCTACAGTTCGTGACAACATGCTTAATTTTCTTTAATCTCTTATTTTTTCACACTACATTTTCTTCCTCCCAACCCAAAACAAAACAAGATAAATAAATAAATTGGGGTCAATATCACATATACAAGTCCATAACAACTATACTGATGTGGAATATAAAAAAAAAACAAAAAAACGAAAAGTGCAAGTGCAACTTAATACTTGATTAGATGTAATGGATCACAAACGCATGGACTATTCTGACAGGTGCGCTTGACCATCTCTTCCTAGGTAGTCATGAAGTTATGAAGGCAGTGTTGGTATTTTGGCAAAGGCGTCATGCTTTTTAAAATCTAGCCACTTGGAGGTTTCTAAGCCTGGCAACAGAAGTGAGTCAGTACATTACCATCTCTTTGGTATTTATAGTCAAAATCAGAAAATCCTGATTGTGGTTTATTTATAGCTGTTTCTCTTTAGTTCCCTTTCAAAAGCTACACTCGATGCTGCGTAAAAACGCTATGGGAACATCTCTTTGTTCAACGGGTTGTGAAGCATGTGTGTGTCAAAGACTCAAAATTTTGGCTTATATAACCTCAGTCAGGTGACGTCATCTGATGAAGTTCACCTGCAGGTTATAAATAGGAGAGAACCTGAAACATCCTCAGGTCTTTGTCTTCAAGGACCGCATTGTGTTTGTGTATGTATGTGTGTGTGTGTGTGTGTGTGTGTGTGTATGTGTGCAAAGCAGATATACAAAAAAGAAAGTGTTAGATTACTCACCAATATGGTAGAGTTTGAGAGGAGATGCGTGCCTCCATGTGAGAGATCGCTCTCAGAGGCGAACTCCACACTTTGTGTTTTGAGTGTTTGCGGGAAGAGCACGCTCTCCTCAGGCTCAAGAGAAAGTGTGAGCACAGTGATCTCCTTCCTATTAAGGTGCTTCGCGCGAATGAATCGACGACACAGCATTTGCAGAGCTATGCTGAGCCACAGATTTATTTCTCTGTGCCACCAATTAGACGGCCGTGCTATCAGCCGGTTTATGGTCGCCATGGAGAGACATCTGGGGCTTAAACTCACGGGCATCAAGGACAGGGATCACGTTTTCCTTCTTGATGCCCCCATCTCGCCTTCCGGCCTCTTTGGCAACGCCGTAAAAACTGCCGCCACAGCCAAAATGATCATTTCTCAAATCCAACCAGAGGATTGGTTTGTCCAATCAAATTATATTTTCATATAGAAATATTACCACAAAACAGGAAGTTCCTGAGGTTTGCTTTTGGGGGCGAACCTTAACAGTATTGGGTCCTTCCATTTGGCTTAGCCCTGTCACCCCGCACATATATAAAATGCACGGATGCAGCTCTGGCTCTATGATTCCGGGGCATCCGTATTCTGAATTATATAGACCACTGGCTGATCCTGGCTCAGTCTTAGCAGCTAGCGCTTCGACATCGAGATATCGTCCTTGCTCACCTCCATTCTTTAGGATTGAGACTCAACGCCTGGAGTGGAATTCTCTTTCCTGCTCAGAGGACAATGTATTTGGGTGTCAAATGGAATTTAGCATATTAGATTTTATAGTTTGGATGTCCATGCTACTCCGGGCTCGTGGGTCCTCGAGTCAGCATCCCAAAGTTATGTCTGAGATGTCTGGCTATTGTGCGCACACGTAACACAACCTGCGGGTCCAGACACTTGGTGCTGGTTTTCTCGTTCCCATAGTGTTTTCACGCAGCATCGAGTGTAGCTTTTGAACGGGAAAGTCTTGGGTTACTTTGCTGTAACGCTGTTCCCTGAAAAAGCGGGAACGAGATGCTGCGCTCCAATGCCGCACTGCTGGCGTGACTGGACGTCCTTTCAGACAAAGAATTGACCTGAGGATGTTTCCGGTTCACTCCTATTTATAACCTGCAGGTGCACCTCATCAGATGATGTCACCAAACCCAGGTTATATAAGCCAAAATTTGGCGTGTTTGATACACACATGCATCACAACCGGTTGAACAAAGAGATGTTCCAATAGCATTTTCATGCAGCATCTTGTTCCCGCTTTTTTATAGAACAGGGTTACAGCAAAGTAACTCGAGACGTTACCTGGAAAGGAAAAACCCAGAGCCATTCAAACTGAGTACCAGAAGATTATGGGGTCTTATTGGTCCACCTTGTAATTGTGAAAACGTGCCTTTGCGCCACCTGAGACTAACATTCTTTTAGACATTGTTGTGTTTACATTGCCATGGATATAATTTTTTTTCCTGTATTCAGACTAAGATTTTTATGCATGAGTTCAAGGCTGTTCTTTTTCACTGAACAGCAGAAATATTCTACTGTATCTTTTTAGGTTCATTTTGGATGTGTAATGCTGTATACAGTGATTTTCTTCATCTCCACAGTCCTATAACACTCACTGTTAAAATTGCTGTTGTTCAGGCAGATTAATAAGCTTGCTGATGGTACCAACAGGAAACAAATGTTCCTGTTTCTAGGATTTCTTCTTCATGGTCTGGCAGGTACTAGTACACAACCTCAAAACTGACAAAATTGGAACCTGGAACCTGTTGTAGCACATTTGCCTCAAGCTTGAATATATTTCTGCATGCAATGTGATACAATGTGATTTTTGGGGAGTTTTTCTACTCCCCAAATATCACACACTGTTTATTTCAGTTTCTTGTAGCATTTCTGTCAGCTGAAATAAATTTGTCCATTCTCTGTTGACCTCTCTTATTAACAAAACATTTCTGTCCACAAAACTGATTCTCTTGATGTTTTCTTTTTCAAACCTGCCCATCTGACATTTTTGCCATTTCTGATGTTTCATGTTGGATTTCTTGCCCAATATTTGCATGGTTTTAAGCAATGCACTGCTGCCACATGATTGCATAACAATTACTATTCTCATCAGTGCTAAAAAAGTGGTTTCCTCCGGGTACTCCGGCTTCCTCCCACAGTCCAAAGACATGCAGATTAGGCTAATTGGCATTCCCAAATTGCCCTTAGTGTGTGAATGAGTGTGTGTGCCCTGAGATGGACTGGCACCCTGTCCAGGGTGTACCTTGCCTCATGCCCCTAGTCTCCTGAGATAGGCTCCAGGCCCCCTTGCGACCCTGTATACAGAATTAAGCAGTATAAACGATGCGTCACTATGCAACTTTTTTTTTAAGTGATGCCCATTGGCAGATCTTTAAGAGATTTTAAGTAATCTCCATTCCTGATATTTTTCTGACTACATTACTTCCACAAAGTTGATGACTGTGCACTATCCTTCCACCTTTTGATAAAGTGTTCTTAACCCATTTTCAATAAATGTAAATTTATTTTCTTTCATTCTTTATCTTTAGAGGTAATAATTAGGACAGACTTTTTTGTTAATTATTGCTTTACATTTGATTATCTCCTCTGCAAGCAAAACCATCTCCCCTTCTCTCCAGTTTCTCTCCAGTCCTACACAGCTCTATTAAATGGGGCTTGAAACATTTTTTATTTGACCAGGCTTGTTAGGATAAAGCCCTACAGCCGAGTCACGCATCTAAAAGTTTCATCGATGTGCAAAAAGTTGTGTGTGTGTGTGGGGTGGAGGGTTCAATCCATATTATTAGGGGAGGGGATGGTCTGCAGGATGCTCTGGATAACGCAGACTGGGAGATGTTCCAGCAATCATTGAAGACATCACCATGGTTACAGAAGGGGTTGTTCGATTTATTGGAAAACTGGTAAATAATACTGTGCAACATTTTCCAACCAGAAGCACTGAGATGTCACACCGCTGCCTAGAATGCGGGACTTGCCTCTGGGAACATGGAAATGTTCAAGGTTGCAACATTTTTGCTTTCAACATTTGCAGAGTGGTGAAAGAGGCAAAGCAGCACCTCGAGAGGAAACTAGAGTCACAGCTCCAACAGAGTGGTTCTATGAGCCTGTGGCAGGGACTAAGGATAATAACGAACTATAAACCAAGGTCTGTCAGATGAGCTGAACACCCACACTCCCGTTGAGGCTGCAGCAATACTAACGGTGCTAGTAGTGATAATGGCATCAGATAGATGAAGAATGCCAAAGCAGGAAATGCTAATATCATCATCAGGAGCATAAGCCACCTGCACAGTTCAGCTTTTAACTCTATAATCTCCTTTACACTCACCACCAAGCTGGAGGACCTGGGACTCAGCCACCTCTGTGTCAGTGGATCTACAACTTCCTGACTGGCAGACCACACCCACACCCTCAGCACTGGAGTCCCCAGCGTTGTATTCTGGGTCCCCTACTCTCCTAAACTTCGTCAAGCTGAAGAAGTGGATAATGGACCTTAGCACAAAGCAGGAGAGGAACCACTAGGCCACTGTCATTAATGGGAAGTGAAGAGAGTGGAGAGCTCTCATATTTATAAAAGTTAACCCCTCTCAGGTATATTTATTCATTTACCGTTTCACCACTCATGTCATAATTTAAACACAACAATTTCAACATGAACACCTCAGCTCTTAATGCTCACTCGGTTTGCACTGCTCGATTTCTGTTGGACAAATATTTTTGCACATGAACAATCATTGACATGATCACTCTGCACTTTATTTTTGACATGCTTCTGCAATTCATTTTTATGCAGGTACTTTATAACTTCCCTACACATTTCTACATATTTTTTTCCACAAATTTGATTTGATATTTGGTTGAACTTTCTGTATATTTTATCCCTTTTTTCTCATTTGTATTTGCACATTTTATTCTTATTCTTATATTCTTGTAAACTTCTATTTACATTTTATTTTAGTGTGGAATTTATTTAATTTCCACATTTACTTTTTCCTGCTTATTTTCAGTTGTGTAAGCATTTCACATGTTGTATGGTGTATGGTTGTGTATGTAATTTGAATGTGAAATGGAAATGTATAGTTTAAACCCAGTCCAGCTGGCACCTACAGTAGTATTGTAATAATATTGACTGTTTTAAAATTTGTGAATGTAAATATTTAATTACAATTCTAAACTTTATATTTTATGAGACTAATTAAAAGTGTGAAAACCCTATATTAATTTTATGTACCTTGCATTTCCAGTGTTTCCTGTCTAATCCAACTCTCTTTATTGTTTTGAAAATTCTCAACAGACATACAGTACAGCATAGATCCAACAAAAGGCATATTCAAATATAAAAACATGTATAGACAAAAGGTGCAACTGTATGTCATCCCAAGTCCCAAAACCCCCCCACCCCCCACCCATCCCATCACAGGCCATTAGTAGTGCAACGTCAAAATGTGCCCATCCAGTGAGCACTAAGCATATACACCTATATACATATACACACATACATACAGTACACATATATACATATACATACACAGGGAATGCAGAATGAAGTGGATGAGGTAAATGATAAGTAGTAAGCGAGGTATGTAAACGCATACATACATACACGCACACACATACATGCACACATGTCTGCATACAAATGCACATACATATACAAAATAAAATAAAGTAAAAAGTAAATAAATAAAAATAAATAAATAAATAAGGGGGAGCAGAATAATAATAAAATAAATAAATAAATAAAAAAAAACATTCAAGGAGAAAAAAAAATGATATAGAAAAAAAAGGGGGGGGGGAACCCCTCTCCCTAACTGTCCTCTGGGTCTTGGGGACCATCAGGTGAGGTAGTGATATCCAGAAAGGGATCCCATGTCTTGTGGAACTTCCCTGTGGAGCTCCTGAGAGAGAATCTAAGCTTCTCGAGTTGTAGGTTATAGAGAACCTCCTTGACCCAATGTTAATGTGATTGAGGATGTGCGAGCTTCCAGCTGAGCAAAATTAATTTTCGAGCTAGAAGGGTGGTAAATGCCAATGCCTGTTTCGCTACTCTGGGCAGGTCTGTGTTGAGGGAGATACCAAATATCGCTGATAATGGGTTAGGGGTAATGGTGTGTCCGTAGGCCCTGCTTAATGTATCAAAAACGTGTGTCCAAAATGACGTTAATTCGGGGCATGACCAAAACATGTGGACGTGGTTGGCTGGAGCTAAGCTGCATCTGTTACACGCCTCGTTGACAGAAGGGAAGATTCTAGCCAACCTCGCATTTGTATAGTGGATCTTATAGAGGACCTTGCACTGGATCAAGCTGTGCCGGGCACATATGGAAGACGAGTGGACTAAAGAGAGAGCTGTCTCCCATTGGCTATCTTCAATTTTAATGTTGAGACTGTCTTCCCATGCAGCTCTAACTGCAGTAGGGGGTTGTGAGGAGGCTGACCACATATGCCCATACAAAATGGAGATGGATCTTTTGGTGACCGCACCCACTGACAGCAGATTTTCTGTTAAATTTTCAAGGGGGCGGTTTGGGAAGTGGGGAAACTGCTTCTTAACATAGTCTCTGATCTGGAAGAAATGGAACAGATGATGATTTGGAAGGCTATATGTAGATGAGAGTTGTGCGAAAGATGAGAAAATACCATCAGTGTACAGGTTACTTATCTTGGAAATACCATGGGCCTGCCAGATCTTGAATGCTGAATCGGATTTGGAGGGTTCAAAACGGCAGTTCCTGTAGATTGGTAGTTCCTGTAGATCCCGTAGATACGGCGTACTATGCCACTGAAGCTAGCCTCTGAACGTAGCCAGATGGCAAGAGGTTCTATCGCGAGGATAAATAACAGTGGTGACAATGGGCAACCCTGTCTGGTGCCTCTCTGTAAGGAAAATGAGGGTGAGATAGTGTTGTTTGTTCGCACTGAGGCCATTGGTGAAGAGTACAGGAGCCTGACCCAATGTACAAAGTCCTTGCCCAACCCAAACCTGTTCATCGCTTCATAGAGAAAGGGCCATTCGACCCTATCAAAGGCCTTTTCCGCGTCCAGAGATACGACCACCTCAGGCAGCGAATTATCAGACATATGAATGATATTGAAAAGTCGTCTGCTATTATGCCAAGATTGACGACCTGGCATGAAGCCAGTCTGATCGAGTGTTATGATGCCTGGGAGAACCTGTTGTAAACGAAGAGCCAAGATTTTGGAAAGAATTTTAAAATCCACATTTAGAAGTGATATTGGCCTGTAGCTGCTACAAAGCAGGGGGTCTTTTTCTTTTTTAAGAATAAGAGAAATAGTGGCCTCCGACAAGGTGTTTGGAAGACGCTGGAGAGCAAAGGCTTCATTATACATGTCCCTTAAATTAGGAGCGAGAAGGTTAGAAAAGGACTTATAGTATTCAGCTGTAAAACCATCAGGACCAGGAGACTTGCCACTCTGTAACGATATAATGGCCTCTTGAACCTCCGCTATGGTGATAGGCCCGCCCAGACCTTCCACCATGTCGGTTTCAATCTGTGGGAAATTGATGGCATCCAACACGTCATCAGGAGGTGGAGGGCGGTCAGAAGTGTAAAGATTAGCGTAGAAATCAGCAAAGGTCCCGTTGATTTCGGTCGGATCTGTGAGAATCTTTCCTTGTGTAGATTTAATAGCCGGAATGATTTTTGAAGATGCTTCGGCTCTAGCTTGATATGCTAGAAGCCTCCCAGCTTTATCGCCGGACTCAAAAAAGCGCTGTCTGGATTTAAGCAGTAAGGCTTTAACTTTATTTGTAGAGGCAAGGTTGAACTCTGTCTGCAATCTTAGACGCTCTCTGTAAAGGGAGGGGTCTGAACTGGCGGCGTAGCGGTCGTCCACCACCTTGAGGTCCTTAAGAAGTTTATTCATGTATGAGGTTTCAGTTTTCCTCATGTGTGAAATAAAAGAGATGAGCTGACCCCTAATAAATGCTTTCGATGCCTCCCAAAGAGTTCCCCTGCTCACCTCGGGCTGATCATTCAGTTCAAAAAATAACACAATTTGGGAGTGCAGAAACTGCTTGTAATTATCCTCTGCCAGGAGGACCGAATTAAATCTCCATGACTTCAAGGGGCTCCGCCATGTAGATAAATTCAGGTCGAGGGAGATTGGGGCGTGGTCTGATATTGCAATGTTGTGGTAGTCTGCTGTGATAACTTTGGAAAGCAGTCTTAAATCGAGGAGAAAAAAATCTATGCGAGAGTAGGTGCGATGAGCATGCGAAAAAAAAGAATAGGCCTTGGCTGTGGGGGACCTGTGCCTCCACGGGTCCACAAGGCCATATTGTTGTGCCATAATGTGTAGGGTCTTGGCTGAGTTAGATAAGGGGACTGGCTTAGTAGATGACCTATCTAATAGTGGGTCCTGAACAAAATTGAAGTCACCTCCTATAATTATTAAATGGTTTTCTAGGTCTGGGAAAGATGAGAATAGCTTACTCACAAATGATGCATTATCCCAATTAGGGCCATAAACACAGATCAGCAAAGTGGGGGTATTTTCAAGTGTCCCAGAAACCATGACATATCGCCCATCCAGATCAGAGGTACATTTGTTTACTGTGAAGGGGAGGTTTTTATGAAGTAAAATGGCAGTACCTCTAGCTTTACTGTTAAATTTGGAATGGAAGATCTGACCCACCCAGCCAGTCTTAAGCCGCATTATCTCTCTGTTACAAAGATGAGTTTCTTGGATAAAGTAAATGTCTCCCTTAAGGTACTGTAAGTGGGACATAATCCTACCTCTTTTCGTGGCGTTGCCCATCCCCTTGACATTCCATGAAATTACCCTAACTGGATGATTCGTACCAGCCATACCTTAATATGCGTAGTGGAGGAGATAAGATTAGGGAGAAAGGGAGGGAGGGGGTCTGAAGAAAAAAAAAAAAGAAAAAAAAAGAGAGAGAGAGAGAGAAACAGACACATACGCACACACATACACACAGATATAAACAGGCCTGAGCTTCCCATAAACAACTAACATCCAGTGACTAACGCACTACGGTGCTAATAAGCACTGATAGAACTTCCTTAAATTCTAAAAGTTCCCTCTCCCGAAGGATTAAATATTAAATAAATTGGTCACAAAGATAAGCAAATAACCCGACAGATAACAGTATTTTTTTTTAAAAGGGAAAGAAAAACCCACTCACGATGCCGTGGAACCAGGAACAGATAAAAAAAAAAAAAAACACACACACATAACAGTCGTCATGTTATGGAGAAACAAGGTAACGATAATCTTACCAGATAACTTTAAAATGAAAATGAAAAAGACCGCTACACAAGTTGGTCATAAATCAAGGCAAATGTTGTGTGGTGGCAGTATTGACAGTGATCAGTTCCCAACTACAGGGACGACCGGGCGGTGATTGGCAACGATAAAGTTTTTAGCGTCCTCCACGGAGGAGAGGTGCTTTCTGGAGCCATCCCTCGTTATGATGGATAGCTTAGCCGGGTAGCGCAGAGAGGGTTTCAGGCCGAGGCTGTACAGTTCCTTCATCACATCCCGGTACTGAGCGCGTTGCTCCATAATCTCGGGGCAATAATCCTCAAAAATAAAAATTGGGGAGTCTTTATATTTAATTTTGCCTCGCAACTTCCGCGCCTCGCGCAGCACCAGTTCTCGGATTTGTGGACGATGAAAGCACATCACCACAGGTCTGGGTTTCTCGGATGGCCCTGGTTTAGTGGCTCGTGTGCGATGAGCACGGTCTAGCTCAGGTGGCGAGGTCAAAACATTGTCACCAAGCACTTCAAATAACATTTGAGAGAAAAACACTGTCGGTTGGGGGCCTTCAATGTTTTCAGGAATACCTATCACTCGTATGTTGTTACGTCGGCTTCTGCCCTCGAGGTCAATTAGCTTAGCCTTTAGTTTAGCATTCTCTACGGCCATAACAGTTAGCTTTGCCTCGGTAGCCTGCCAGCTCGAATCGGCAGAGTTCGCAAACGACTCTAGCTCTAAAATCCGTTGCTGGTGGTCTGTAATTGCTGTCTGAAAACTGTCCATCTTGGCTTCAAGCCTTGTGTATGAACTCTTAATCTCCGCTAGAACCGCTGCTCGATGCTCTTGAAACATCGGGGCCAATATGGCCGTGATGGTATTAGCCAACGAGTCATCCCGTTCCTGTTCCTCCTTCTTTGTTTTCCTAGACATATTTCTTCACACGAAAGAGTGGTCTAGTGTATAATAAATGCAATACTGCGCGGGTATTAGTCTTAAAGCTGGTCAGTGACCATGTAGGAACTAAAAAGTTCGGGAGCTCGGGTTAGAGCGACTACTCCATCTCACAGCGTAACCGGAAGTCCCAGTGTTTCCTGTCTAAACAGAACTTAATTTAAATGTTCTAAAAAGTTACAGTTTACTTATTATTTTTCTTAATAAGCATGACTGACAAGATGAATGAAACAAAATTAATAAATGCTTACCTTATAGGCTATCTTCAACTCAAGGCAGTGTTGTTAGTACTGTGTCAATAGTGATTTATATATTTATATAAACAGGTAGGAACCTCCCTTTAGATACGAACACCAATGACTGTGCGGCACACTGATTAGCCATAATATTAATTTCACCTGTCAATGGTTTTAATAACATTATATATCTCATTGAAATGTCACTGGTCAAGTGCTGGGATATATTAGTCAGCAAGTCACGTCTTTGAAATGATATATGGAAGCAGGAAAAATGGGCAAGCATAAGTACTGTATCTGAGCAACTTTGACAAGGGGCATGAAGAGTGAAGTCTGTCTCATCTAATTCCATAGAAGAGCTCCTGTAGCTCACACTGGTGAAAAAGTTGATGCTGGATTTGAAAGAAAGCTGTTAGAACACATTCAAAACAACAACAACAACAACAACAAAAACTATAGTTTATGTACATTTACCAGTTTATTGTGATTTCCCAAATGAGTAGTGAGACAAAGAAGGTAAGAAGGAAAGAAGCAAATCAAATTTAAATATGACTACATATCAAATGGCTTTGGGCTCACTTAATTATTTTATTTGTGTAATATAAGCTACAATTTGTTAGGCCAATGTACATTGTAATAGTTTGTTTTGTGGTACTGTGTGAATAAAAAAAGGACATTCTATAAAGAAATTACAAACAATTTTACTGGGTTTTTTGGGGGGGTATTGGATATTGGAGTTAAATGGGAGGTTTGATATTGGCCTATAGTTGGACAACTCAAGGTCAAGTTTCTTAAAAAGATTTAGAGAAACAGTCACTGCTGAATGAATATTTGACTAATTTAAAAATGGTATTTCTGGTACAATATTATCTGTTTGGTATTTTGTTTTATTATATAAACTTACCCAAAATATTACTGATAATAAACTGCATTTTCAAACAAACAAACAAACAAAACTTATATATCCACTGCGACACACCTGTGGGAGGTGTTGTGTTCATACAAATTCACATTTGTATAAAACACAGCAATTATACATACCATTTTGCCATTTGTGCTTTTAAATACTTTTACTACTTTTCTAAATGAAATAAACCTTTCACAAAATGGTTTGACAGTTTGTTATACTTCTTGCTAAAAATTCTTAAAACTGCAAAAATGGCAATATCTCATTTTACAGTCAAATTTTATTTGCATTGATTGAGCCTCTGTCAGAATAGTATGCTTTGCATTGTTGTTTAATTGTTCTAGCGCCTGTATTGACGTCAGGGCCTATCCCTTATTCTTTTTGGCTTTTTGGATTTTGGCTGACTATACTATAGAAAATTTTTTTTAATTCTAATGGGGTCTTTCTGTTTCTTCGCTAATATGTCTATAGACTGAAGGTCTCCCAAAACAAGAATAGTCCTAGTTACCAGAGTAATTTGAAGTGGCATTGGTCCTTATGCTTGAATCTCTGTTGTTGCTATATACTCCGGGGTAAATTGAGACAGAATGAGCCCCAATGGCATTCTGTCACTCTCTGGAACTTGGAGGTGATGTTTATGGTTGTCAGACAGCTTTGAATCTTACTGATCCTTGAGACCCTTTAGTTACATCGACATTTACAATATTTTTGGTATCATTTATAAATGCTGCCAGTAAAGATTAATGCACATTGTTCTAACAAAAAAAGCTAAACCAAACTAACAACCGTACACCAAATGGTTTTAAACTCACTTCAAAGATTCTTTCTTAACTTTTGTGTAAAAATTCAGACTACATTATAATATATTTTTTTATTTTGCTGTATTGTGTAAATCAAATAAAAACACACATTCTGTTAATGAATAAAACCAAACACTTTTAGTGAGTGAAGCAGAACCCAACATTAACCTTGGCAAAGTGCTTTTTAGAAACTGAAAATAAGACATTCCTTCAGTTGCACTGTCAAAATAACATTCCTGAGATTCAAAATCTGGTCTGATACAAAGATGTAAATTATAGAGGCATTACAACAACTTCTTCCATGGTAATCATTGCTCCCTTTCATAATAGGTTTCAGGGAAATCGATGTATACTCGTTAAACTTGTTTCCCTTTTACTTGAAAATTTTTTTTTGTCATGAGAACCCCTTGAAAATGTGTCCAGATGGTTTGTTGGCCAGTCCCATTTATGCTATACAATGTGAAATATAAACAGGATTAATGATGTCACCATTGTTCAAGTTCAAGCTCAAGTAGGCTTTATTGTCACGTCAACCATATACAATTAGTACACAATGAAACGAAACAACGTTCCTCCAGGACCAAGGTGCTACATGCAACATAAATTTACAACATAAATTAACAGAGACTTGCATTTTAATGTTACAAATAGGAAAGGAACACAACTTACCCTCTAAGAACTTCTTTATCCAATTTGGTCACAGCACACAGAAAATGGGTACCATGTTCAATTCAATTCAATATTGGGGAGAATTTCCCCTTGGAATTTGGTGCTTTACTATTTTTATTTAACCCAATTTTTTTGTTCAGAATAAAATCCCCAAAAGCCATTACTACGTCCCGGGCTGGTTCACTTTTGCCGGGCTACAAATGATACAAACATCTGGTAGGAAGTTTTTGGAGAGCAGGATAGCTACTCCTCCACTGGATTTTCTAATAGAATAGTTTAAATTGACATCTCCATCCCACACATTTCCAGTCAGTTTCATTGATAAATGACTTAAAATTCACATTTTCCTTTTAACTTCAAAAATTGAAAGAAATAAGCCCTTTTCCTCATATCTTCAGCTCTATTTACATTGAGTGTATACTTGGTAAATCATTATTTCACACTGTATCTGTGCCATCATATCTTATTTATTGTCTGATGGTTGTCGCATATTTCTTCTGAAAATGTATTGTTTATTAATACCTTTTTTTCTGTTTACTGCTCATGTACAGTATGTTTGTGTGGAAATTATGAAAACCTATTCAAAAGGGTCTTTACTTCTAACCCCTCTGCTATCTTTGGCTACTTTAGAAAAAAAAATCTTTACCTGTTTGAGTGGTATAACCACAATGTCTTTTTCAATAACTTTGTTCACTTTTACAATCTCATCAACAAAGATTAGTAAATCACTGTTCATATGAGGTGCAGACTTAATGCAACTCACGCAACTGCTCGCCACACTCACTTACTCCCTGCATGCACTCAACATTTATGCATGCTAACAGTCACATAATATAAGTCATCAGCATAACAGTGGAAAATAATATGAGACTTATGAATTATGCTTTCCAGAGAAAACATGTGTGCACTGTGGAACACCAAACTTCATTTTAGTACACATAGAATAATCACCACTTACATCTACAAACTGATCATTTCTCTTAACTCCTACAACAATATCTAATTTAAGAATAGACACCACTTTAATTAAAGGCCAGTAATAGGTCATTTACCAGTGCTGTTTCTGTCCTATGATGTGGCCTAAATCCTAACACATACATTTGATGAATGTTATTGTCCCCTGCGTCTGAGACAGAAGATCCCTCCTCACTGGAATCACCACGGTGACCCATTGAGGAGAGATATTAGATCCCAAAACCACACTCTGTTCGGCCAATGGCGCGCTATCAATAAAAGGCGCAAACCCTGTTGATGGACCCTTGCCAGGACTCCCGGGAGCAGAGCTATCGGAGGAAATGCATAAAGGCGTAATCTGGGCCACATATGGGCCATCGCGTCCAGTCCCATGGAAGCTGGAGGAGTCAGAGAGTAGTAAAGGGGACATTGTGCTGTTTCTTGCGAGGCAAAGAGGTCCACCTCTGCTACATTAAATATTTCCCAGATGTGACTGACTACTTCGGGGTGGAGTTTCCATTCCCCATGTGTCACAGCTTGTCTGGATAGCAAATCTGCTCCCACATTTATATGCCCCAGAATTTAAATCGCCCTGAGGGACAGGAACTTGTCCCGTGCCCAAAGCAGAACCTGGTGCGCTAGCTTGTTCAAGCAGCACAAGCACAGTCTGCCCTGGCGATTTATGTATGAGACTACCGAAGTGTTGTCCACCCGCACTAGGACATGGTAGCCTTTCAACTGCTGGAGGAAGTGTTTCAAGGCCAGAAATTCGTGAGAAGATAACCTCTCCAGCTCTATACTTTAACTGATTAACACGTGTTCCTAAACCTTTGTATGTTCTCTGTTCTGGGGCCCAGAGGAAACGCATTCCTGGGGTCAGCAACTGCCAGAGTGTTGTGAAACTTCCCTATTCAAGGTACTTGTGCTGCTCTACACCATTTTGAGTGGAGATGTGAAATGCTTTTCTCCGGTGCAAGGAAGTTGCTTTTGCAGATCTGCACCATCTGAGTTGGGAAAGAGTAACCATTTCTTTCCTTATTTGCTGATGTCGTGAGCTGTGTCTTCCTCCTTCAGCAGTCCTCTTTGAGGGGTCCTGCCAGTCCCTACAAGCCAGAGCTGCATCCATGCATTTTATATATGTGCGGGGTGACAGGGCCAATTCTTTCAATTGGAAGGAACCGATACTGGTAAGCTTCGCCCAGGAAATCGAACGTCAGGAACTTCCTGTGTTGTGGCAATATTTCTATATGAAAATATGCATCCTTCAGGTCGATTGCCACAAACCAATCCCCTGGTTGAATTAGAGAAACAATCATTTTGGCTGTCAACATTTTCATGTTCACCGCACAAAGATGTAAAATTGGACGCAACCCTCGATCTCTCCTGGAAACCAAGAAATACTGATTTTAGTAGCCTGGGTTTCTGTCTGGCAGGGTAACATGTTCTATGGCCCCTTTTTACATTAAAGTGTAGTACATTTCACGTAGCATCGAGTGTAGCTTTATAAAGGGAACAATATATTACTGATACTAAACTTCATATTCACATGGTCACAAACAAAACTCCACGCTGATATATCCACTGTGACCTCTGGTTGGAGATCTCGTCGCATGGAGGCCCATGTGGTCTGCTTGGGATGCATGTGGTGACTGGGGATGGCTCCACTTTACCATGAATATGGTCCCAGCCTCAGCTGATGCAGACAGCTGTTCTCTGAGGACTTGTGACTGCAGTTACTCAATAGTGAGTAATAGTGAGCCTCCATTAATGAACTAGATTCCATATCAACCTAAAGATATATTGAACTTCCTGCTGCCTAACACAGCATGACTGCTCAACAATTCCTGTTTTCCATAAAAACCCAAATGAGGATGGCTTCCCTGTTTAGTCTTGTTACATTCAAGGTTTCTTCCTATTGCCATCTCAAAGTTTTTCCTTGCCGCTGTTGCCCTCAGCTTGCTTATCATTTGAATCAATCTGATCATTTGAATCATACACATTTTTTTCACATTTTATACACATTTAAATTTTATTTTGATTCAGCTTCTGTCAGTATGGTATGCTTTTAATCCCTGAGTGGAACAGATTACTTTAGTGCTTGGGTGTGGAATCACAAATATAGCAATGCTTTTTGTATACTTGGTCCTTGTGTTTTTAAGGTGTTGCTCTGTACTTTTACCTTTTTCGCTTTTACAGTTTCTGTTTTATTGTCTTTTTCATTGTTGTTTAATTGTGCTAGCATCTTTCCTGATGTCATGGACTATCCCTCATTCTTTGATGCCATTTTGGCTGGCTGTACTCTAAAAAATGTTTTATTCTAATGGGTTTTGCTGTTTCATGGATGATATGCATATTCCCCTGAAGACTCCCATGAAAAAAAAATAATGCTAGTGTGATGGAAATTCTGTAAATATTATAAAAACAAGTAATTCATACACTGGGTAAGAGTAAAGTCACAAAGGTTTTATTTTAAACTTCTGCAGAAGGACCAGTCTCATACAGCAAACAATTGCAGCATGGAGAAAGGTGATCTCTTTCTCTCAGCTGTCCCATTTTATACACAATTCTCTGCTAACATAATCAACACCCCGTACATGAAGTTCCTACATTCAAACTCAACTCTTTATCTGACCCAGACCAGATGTCCATACCTTATCATTTATTCAGGGACAATTACAATCAGGTTGTTTCTGTACTATTTTCGGCCTTGTGTTTCTAAGCTTCGGCAAACAGGTTTAAAGCTTCTATAGTCTACATGGCACAATTACAAATTAATACATAATTAAAATGTGATATTTCCATTACAATTTCCCCCTTTTGTCATTCTTTGACAGGGGTGGGCAAACTTTTTGATTCGTGGGCCACATTGAGTTCTAACATTTGACAAAGGGGCCGGAACCGGAGCAGATAGATGGCATGCTTTGGTAACATCACCTCATTGGGGGAAAAATACACATCTTGGGATATGGAGAAAACATGTGCTTTAATTTCCAATGAAAATGAAGAAAAGCATTACAATAATATCTCTGACTTCGAAATGAGTCTTTAAACACTGAAAATCAAATAAATGACCATTTTATTTTAAAGCACTGAAAGTTCTGTTATCCTTCAGGATATCACCATCACTCTCCTCCTGACTGTCTTTTTTTCATCAGAATTACAGGGGAAATAAAACATTAACAAGGTTAATTTATTTAATATTTTAAAAGTGGTTACATATGCAGAAGAACATGAGCCTGTCCAGTGGAAATACCTGGGTAAAGTTGCATATGCGATTGACCCACACACCCACATTACTGTATTTGTAGACAATAACTCTATGAATGGGCAACTACCATCATTTGGAAAATAATTACCATCTACACTACATTTAGGTGACCTACCTTTTGAACAAGTGGTTATAGGAACGTAAGTGGTACACTCAGACCATCCTAAGTCAGATTCCCCATTTTCCTTTTGATCTTGAACAGCACAAGTGTCTCCTTTTTGCCAAGGGACCACATAGGTAGAATTGTCTTCATATTTCTTAACAGGCAGTGGAGTACAATAACTCCCTATATCATTAAAGCGTAGGTTATTGGTATAATTACACCCAGAGACTGCTGCGTTTGGCCTCCCACTTTGCTTGTAATATGCCCATATCTGCAGGATGGCCATGGTGGTTATCGGTATGATACAAGACATGTTGTCTGCATTTGCTTCTGCTGCTGTGACATTATTAAGGGGCAGTGCTACCCAGCTCGAGGACATGGCATGGCATATCCAACACGAGCCGTTGTGTATCTGTCATATTATCAGCAATGTCTAATGATAGGAGATGTGCAGGGAATTGGGAATGTGCTCTAAGATTAGCGTTATGCCTTTTTAATCATACTGTCTCCTCTCCTTATTCTAGTTAAATGTATGTGGCTTGAGTTTGCTAAATAGACTTTACCATGGCTGTTTCTCCATGAGTCATCAATAACGAAGCATGTCAAGGTTACAACTATTACTATTATCATTTCTAAAATTACCCAGATTACTTTGGGGTGTTGTTGAAATTGACTTTTCATTTTTTAAATAACAGTCCAGTCCAGCCAATTCAATGTCTGTAATGTTGAATAGTCTCAGTCACTGGTATTTCCTGTCCTCTAAAACAGTCTTCTATTCTGTCATTAGTTACAATATGTTCTTTACTTTTCAATGTCACCATATGTTACTCTGTGCTACTGCTACTATGACACCATACAATTTCCTCACGTGTTGGTTTCAAATGTAGCTTGTTCTTGCGATGAATTTGAGTGGAGAGTCATGCTTCTGCAATGTTCCCGTCACTCTTGTTGGTTCTTCTGACCCATGCACTTTGCGTGCAGGTGAGGGTCTGTCGGGGTTTACAGGAGAGGTTACTAGCACTTCACTGCTCACCCTTGTTGACCTCTGTTTTCTCTTCTGAAACATGTTTGGGGTGGCTGGCATGTGTACCCACATCTCTGTTTCCACTACCTTGACTTCTGTTTGTGGTGTTAGGAGCACTTTCAGTGGGCCTGTACTTAAGATAAAACCTCAGAGTTTTGCACAATGACAACATTTCATCTTCACAATATCCTTTTACTTTTTGTGTACTCTGGCTTCATCTTAATTCCTTTACCTACAGTATATTATTAGTAACACAAATGCACATGCTATCATCCATTCCCCCTTTTGACACCCATGTGTCAACTTTACATAAAAAGCTATGCTGACATGGCTTGTGATTGGGGTCGTACCAAACCCCTTCTGTGAAACACATCCCGCTTTCCTCCAGACTGTTTTCTTAACTGGAGTGGCTGTGCTCTGCAGCTCGTCAATGTTAGCTGTGGGGGTGAGAGCATCAGACACACACACACACACGTTATGGTTATAGGAAAGGGGAAGTTTGGCCTTCGCTGCTGCATCTGTTTTTCTGAAATAGAATCTAATTTGTTAGTTGAGCATTACATTTACACTTTTAAAAGTTCATGTGCTATCACCACCTAGCAACCTCCTGTTAGCACCTGTTTCTGTATCACAAAATGTTGATCCATCCACGTTCATTATATATCCAGATTCTATAGTGGTGCTTACTATGGATCAATCCTAGGGGAACAAAGATGTTTAACAGTAGGCAAAGTAACAGTGGTGTTCTCCTCTGCCTTCTGAAGGAAAAAGAGTTACAGGGATTATACATCTTTTTGTATAATACCCGGGTTTTTTTTTTTCTCTTTCCCTAACCCGTCTATGGTACCATTACGTTGGCGCGCATGTTGGAGCTCATAACAATGCTTGTTCCAATGCCTTGGTAGTACTCACAGTTTCCGGAAGTTCTCACCACATTCAGCGACCATATTTTCTGACGGAGAAACAAATCCTGAGGCGATATCCACGTGTATAACGATCCAGCAGATTTCTGTAACAGCAGAAAGTTCCTCAGCACGTCCTTGCAGCAGGAGTCGAAGCACCCGGAAGTTGGGAGCGCACGTGCTCCTTACCAAAAGAGTCTGCTTCTTGTTCTAGCACAGCAGCTCACTCTTTCTCAGAGTCCCGCTAGCACCCTTAGACATGCGAGCATGCAACTATATTACACTACCTTCTGAGTGTTTTAATTTTCTCTTCTCTGTCCCAACATCGACTCAAGCATGGAGGGATTAGTTTTTTTCTTCTATTTCTGTCTGTTTGTTTCTCAGAAAACACAGTCCATTTCTCTGCTCTTGTTCGCCGCTCTCCTCCCGAAAAAAACTCCACACGCACACTTCTGTTTTGTCCCGCCTCCACCTAAACCCAATAGGCTGCCTTAGCGGTTACTAATTGCTAGCACAACAGACTGACATGTTTCTAGACCAATCACAGCACAAGAGGGAAAAATTTTTTTTAAAGATGTACTCCAGGGGGTATTCCAGAAAGCTGGGTTAACTTACCATTTGGTAAAACTTAACCTCAGGTTGATTTACTCCAAACCCGCATACCATGAGTATGTCTGTTCCAAAACCCCTGAGAAGAGTAAGTTTAATCAACCTCCTACTGGTTACCCAGAGTTAATGCGCGTGCACAGTGCATACATAAAGACATTTTCAATGGATCGCCGATTTCACGAGTCAAAATGAAAAATCAAAGTGAAAAAAAGCGAGCGGCATACTTCACAGAGGCGGAGTTGGAGATGTAGGAATGAACAGAACGCAGAGTGGGCTATCACTTTATTGCACCCCAGGGTTCCCCTTTTAGTAAACTACATGACTCCAGCTCCTCCTTTTATCTGTCTTCTTCGACAATAAAGTCCCTCTCTTATCTGGAAGCAGGACTCGTAAGAGGCCCTGGAGAAGAGGGCCTGCCACACCTGGAAGCTGTAAAAGCCCAAAGACCTTGACCTCCAACCTGTAAATTGGCCATCTGGTAAACAAGGGAGACATCTTTACACCTCTGAGTGGGGGAAACACCCTCCCTAACCTAAGTTTACTGATACCCCCTTTGACCTCCAGAGAGGCCTTTTCGTGAACAAAGGGACACATGGCAGAGACACTGCTGCCGATCAACTCTAAAAGTACCAATGGGACAAACTGACACCTATAAATAGGTATCATATTATATCATATCATCTGTATTATCATGTTAATATCTATATGTATCTCTGTTGACTCTACCTGTCATAGAACATATGCATCATAGAAGCAGTTATAAAGTCTTTTTAACTAGATGAAGGCATGAATGAATGTGTGAGATATGCGATGTGTGGTATCTACAGAAAGCTTATCCTATTCAAGGAATGCTTATGTACATGAATTACTACTAACATGAATAGAGCATGTGTAAAGTTAATTCATAAAGGTATTAAAAGTTTCCAACTGGATAAGTACCACGTGATGGCCATATAACCTGGCCTAATGTATGCACTAGGGGAGGAAACACGTGAGGCGGGGATAATTCCGCAATTCCTCTGATTGGAGCAATCACTCATGGGATGGACCGATAACAAAGGGTTAAAACACCACGGTCCGAGCACATCGGGTCTTCCAGCGTCTTCCAACATCATCCAACGACTGACCATCTGAAGGAAGCAAGCTCGCCACTCGGGCTTCGGCCCTTGTGAGCGCTACGACGTCTTCCAACGTCACGTCATCCAATGACTGACCATCCGCACATCTGAAGCAAGCTCTCTCTCTCGTCGCTCGTCCACCGTCGACTCTCGCCTTGCGTCTGACCGGCAAGCTAACAGCTGATCTGCTCTCCACGGCGGCACGAAACTTCGCACCAGAACTTCAAATACGCCACAAAGGCTCCGCTAGAAGAAGCGTCAGAGCTCCGCCGTCAGTAACCGAGCAACCAGCGCATCAGCGAAGGGCTTCCCAGAGAGACTTCATCACAGCGCTAGAGCACCAATCAGCAACGCCATGATTCCCTATCACCGAACACGAATCACATAGGAAGACCGCAGCGCAACGCAAGTAAACAAACAAAAGCTTCATACCTTGCTGAAATTGGTGCTCACGTCATAAACCGTAAGATTAAACCCAAGGCTCTGCTCTTGTGACTTTCAGGTCTAGTGAACATTACTAGAAAATTACGTCAACTTCATCCTTTGAACTGCATTGTGTGTGTGTGTGTGTGTGTGTGTGTGTGTGCACGCGTGTGTGTGTTTAATAGCTTAGTTTCATGTATCGTAGTATAGTCAAATAAATTCTTGTTTCTTGATAAAGATCTGTTGTCCTGGTCCAGTAATTTTAAGTTTAAACATTTGCCCAGATCCTAAGTTACCTTGCTCATAATTGTCAAATACTAGATTTTGGTTATCATCGGTGGCCACGTGATAAGCAGAACTAGTAAAGTTACACTAAATCAAGTGTACGCTATAAATTTTAATTCAGTTTTAATAAAATTGACCCGAATCCTTAAAGATTCGATTCACCTCTGAACCAGAGCTGAAGTCCTACATAAATGGTGGAGAATGCGGGCATTGTTTGATTAAAAATTTCATAAAACCAAGGCATTGTTACTGTATCTTTGCTATTTGAATGGAAATATTTTAGAGACAGAGAAACGGAGTTGTTTAACTATATACGCTATGGTTATCGCGGCACGTTGGCGTATGAATGAATGAATGAAATACGACGCGAGTTGTGTTGAAACCGAAACTAAAGTAGAAGTGAATGTTTAAGTCGCTACAAAAAGCGCATTGAGAGAAAAGCAAGTTATTCTCTTATAAGGTCTTCATAGCGAGCGAGAAGTGCGTGTTCCACTTTCAAACTCAGCTATAAAGGTTAACTATTGTCTGCTGAGACGGACCGAGTCGCTATAGAAAAGCGCACCAAGAGAGGAGTAAGCGTGTTCCTTGCCCCTTCTCTTTAAAAGAGGCCTCCCATAGTGAATCTGTCTGTGCGTGTTCCACTTTCAAATTCATCTATGTCCTGGTACCGAGCTTAGAGTAGCTAACTAAAGTCTCGATACCTCTTGATTCGCGGAAACTAGTGAATTCGACGCGGTGCTCAGAGAGAGCGTCCAAGCGTGTTTCAGTAAGTTGCGATCAAGGAAATTGTGTGGTTAAAAGCCATGTGTATTTGTGGCTTATGTTTTATGTCGTATCTGACAAAGGGCTGAGATCCGCCGAGATCTCAGCAACATTGTGGTGTTAAGTGTGTTAACAGCCAAATTGTTTGCCTCACTCTAACGAGTGAAGTCGAGGTCGTTCAGCTACAGAGTTACTAGTGTTTTTCGGGTTGTTCAGTGTAAAACGCGCTGCCGTTTTCACTGACCACCCATAACTGTTAAGCGGTGTACGTAACCATAGCGACGACTGCGACCCGGAAACTCTAAACAACCTCTTCCGGAATAATGTTTCAGCGCGCATGCGCGGTCACCGTGCCAACGCCATCTAAAATCAGTTGTAAACAAAGCCTAGCATAAGCTACACTAGTTAGCAAACCTAGCGCGTTTACACTATAGCCTATGTGCATGTAGCATCCATGCTAGTAGAATCGAAGGCTCGGGGTTAGTACGTAGCATCTTTCAGTTGTGAATGCCCTGTTTGAAAGTTGTTAAAGTGACCTAACCTCTTTACATTCAATTTTAACTCACCTCAGTGGGTCTTTTCCCTTTTTCTTTTCTGACCCACTCCTTATTACTTCACGGATACTTATTGGGTTAATTAAAATGACTTTTAGAAATTTTTATGACCAAAATGTTGATAATTTTCTAATCGTTTTAATCAAAATTTTCAATTTAATTTCATACGTTATTACAGTTTTAGCATTCATCGTACAGACACTGGTGAATTAACTTAACTGTAACTACTTATATGATTTTGATTTAAACATAAATCAGGCTTGATCGCCAACCAGCATTATTACTTTGAAATTTAAATATTTTATTAAGTGATCAATTAGAGTTGGATCCCTAATTCAATGATGGATGATTGATTAAGTTAATTAAAATAATCTGCTCCCAATTTTAGTGCTAATTAAAGCTCCATAATTAGCTAGAATTCATGATTTGAAATTCAAATTTCAAAATGTTTTCTCCCTATCAACTATGACTTACTTGTCCTCACTCAGTTCACTTAACTGAGCCCAAACTGCATAGGTTTAATTTCTAAAGTCTGGTGAGTTGATGACGTTTTCCCTAGTGCTTGACTGGTGCAGTGACAGTTGTCCTCACGGTGAGTTACAGTGCATGAGTCACCCGTTCTGGCGTAGACTGGTGCCGGCTGGGGGGAAACCGAATAGCTTTGTCCTAGTATTGCACTGTGAGCACGCAGCAGGCATCAGCAATCGTGCAGTGGAGAAGGAGTCAACAAAGCTAACTGGGCGATGGCTTGGGCGCACCACCCGGTGGCTATTGATGGGTAGCCCCTAGGTTTAGCCCATTCGCTCGTCTGTCCAGTTAGTCGTTGACATGTTTGAGCGGTTCACAGCAATACGGTGGGATGGAGTGTTCAGTAAGACCTTACAGGAGCTCACCTGGTGCGCTCAGACAGAGGACCCCACCACTGAGCTCCGACTGAATCAACCCAGCCCATCACTGAGCCTAGTGGATAAGCGTATCAGCCCATCCAGTTAGTGAAACCCCAAAGGGACCTTAGGGTCTTCTCAATACTTAGGTCAGTTGTTTTCCCCTGAAACAGCAAACCCAATTACCTAGATGTATTGAACCAGTAGTACCACCACTCGGTCAACCCTATTAAGTATCCTAACTCGGGGAGAAAACCCACACTATCTTCTTCTCTTTTTCTCAGTTTCCTCTTCTAGCTTGACTATTGCTGCTATTATAGGATTGTACCTGTGAAAGTCACAAAGCAGAGAACTTTAGAAACGAAGCATGTTTTGAAATGTGAATTCTTAGGTTCAAAGTTTTCGACTCTTCCTGTACATTCCCTTGTCATGCTGAGATCCTACCAATCCACGGCTAAAGCAGGTCAATTAGAAAACCGTCCATAAAATTGAAGGCGCATCTAGAAGTGTTTGTTTGTGTATGGTTGTCAACCCTACTAGCTGAGTAAACCAGTACTGTCATCGTTATTGTTTTCTTTCCCTAGAGGAAATTCATAATAGCAATCGCCGTAGTGGTACAGAGAAATCCCCATTTCAAAACCCCGATATTCAGGAGTACCCCTTTAATAATAAAACAAAAGGGGGAATTAAATTAAAATTTGGTATTGAACAGCATCTGCTGTCAGAAATGCAGATTCGGTTTGTTTTTTGGTTTTCTCTGATTAACATCAGTTGTAACCTTTCCCTACAAAAAAAAGAGAACCTCCTCTTATAGGAAAATGGAAGCTTATCGGTACCACTCTATCCCTTGCTCTATGCGTTCTTCTTTTCTGCCTCTGTTCTCTAACTGTGCTAACTGTGTTCTAGCTCTTCCCACAGAGACTCCCAGTTAATAGCACGCCCGCCAGAGGACTACAGTCACAGAGAACCACACTTAGCCTCACTCACACATCTGTTCGCCCTATTTTGTTTTGTTTTGTTTGTTTCTTATTCCTCAATTATAACATCTGTGTCAGTAGTGGTTCTAGAACCCCGTCAAAACATGTCTCACACCGCAGACCATGTCAGTCACGGCGAAGATCTGAAGACATCACTAAGTGTTGCAACCGACAGCCTCCTACCTAAGGCCGCCGAAACACTAAAGCACCAGACACAGAACCAGCTGGATGGCTTAACGAGCTCTATAAGGCAAGTCCCCAAGTCAGTGCTAAAATTCCAATGAACTGTCCAAAATCACCAGCTCCTTACGTCACACACTCATCGTCCCTCAAGCTGAGCAACGGACATGCCGCCGCCTTCCACCAGAAGCTCACACGTGTACAACAACGCATTAAGCAGCTGGAACTGGAAGCTCAGGAGCGACAGAAAGGGGGTGACGAGGTAGAGCAAGACAAAGCGGAAATCACCAGGCTGCAAGAAACCCTGGCAACTACTATGCATGAAGGGGAACAAGGCAAGGCAGACTACGCTGATCTCTCCGAAAGGCTATGGTACGCAGAACGCTGCTAGAAATGCCAGGGCTGCCCCCAGGGAGAAAAACGGCAGAATTAAAGCCCTCAAAACTTACCTGGACAAGGCAAGTAACGAGATCAGCTACCTCCATGCGACAGCTGGACCATAGTAAAGAAGAGTCCTACAGCGTCACAGAGGAACTCAAGCCCGCCTGCGAATGGTGCCATGAGGAAACGATATGCACCCATCGCATTCCTGCTGAGCAAGACCAGGTCCCCTATTCTTGGACCGACACGTAGTGGAAGAAGTGATGGGGCGGGGTCGACGCATCCCCCAGCACCCTCCAAAGAACCCTACCTCACGGCCAAACACTGAGAACCTGCTCTCTCCAGCCACAGGACATCACACGGCGTAGACATATTCACGCCACATATGCCAGGCAGCCAAGACATCCACGTTTATCTATGAGACATCGATCTCTTTCTAGAACTGAGACTCCACATCACTGACTAAGGTAGATTCTATCTGTGCCGAACAACATCCAGCTCTGAAGTGCGCGGCTTCCTACACTGGCAGCCTGCTCACACGAAGACTGACTACTACCTGCTCCGAGAAGCACTCATCACAGAAGTTGCTGACTCCGAGTTAGAACAAAGACTAGTGGCTGCTCTGAAAATGAGACAAGGTCATCGCGAATCTTCACAAGCCCACTACAGCCGACTCATATAAGCACACTTTGGCACCCGAAATGAACCTGACATGAAAGATGACTTTAACTTTAAGACTCTCTTCTTAAGAAATCTTCATCCAGGAGTTAATCACCACCTCGGTGTTCTCGCCTGTCCACGAACAATGGACGTCCAGCAGCTGCGAGATCTGGCACAAAAGGCCTACAGCAAACAGAAGGCAGCTTCCGAAAAACATGCTAAAACACCCGCGGTTCTCGACTTCAGCATTCAGAGTCCCGGGTTAGCACTAGAAGGAGCCCGAGGCCAAAACTAAGCCAAACCACCGCCCAAAGAGTGGAACCGGTCCTCGTCCAACAAACAACGAGACCCCTATGCTGTACGCTCTACGCCCCAGTACTCGGGAACTGATGGAAACGATGATGAAAGAATTTTTCCAATGAGAAAAGGAAGAGCGGAAGTGGGAAAAGAAAGACAAGCCAGAGTCGTCCCGACTAGCCGACAGAATAAAGGCAATGACCACTGTACCCAAAGAAATACCCAGCAAATTACCGAAGACAGTGTTGCAGCACGACTCTCCCAGTGCACTGTAACCACAATAACCCCAAGCACAAAGGGAGCTCCACCTGAGCTACCCGAACAACCTACGACCGAGAAAGAGAGCATCGCGACATCTGATAGGCCAGAGCAACACCGCACCGACCCCACAGCTGTCAATGAGAATCCTCACATCCCAGAATGCGCAGTACTGCTCGTCTGCCATATTTCATATTTCAAGAACCCAAGCCCAGCCGTGGCACCTTACTTGTCCTGGCACAAACTACTGTCCCTCAACTCCTGGGCGATCTCGTTGAAAGAGGGGTATCCATCATCCTCGAACGCCACATCCACGTCGAAGCCCTCCTAGACACCGGAGCTGACATTACCCTAATGTCCACGGAACTCCTCAGCAAAATTACTGAATGGAAAAGTGGGACCCGAGGAGCTTTCTGACTGCAAAGGTGTGAGCTGAACCTTTTAGGCATACTCCCATACCAGCCTACAACTAAAACACGTGGCTCCCATCCACCTGACTGTGGGACCAATGGACCTTGTGCACCCGGTATACATTTCACCCCTCAACACGTACCCGCTCCTCATTGGCAAAGACCTGCTTAACCGTTTGGTACAACTCATAGACTAAGCAGCTGAAAATATGGACCCAAGTCCACGAACCTTTGCCCCATCAAGCAGTAGGCTCCGGCGAGTCACAGTGCCAAACCACTGACACCGCCACCGAGTCATGGGCAAACGACCAGACATCCACACAGAGCTTCGAACCAGACGTATGTTCAAGCCACAGTGGCCCAGACCCCTTCCTCTGTTCACTACAGGTGTACGACCCACACTCTGGTCCCCGTCGAATCACGACCGAAATCAATGTCCAAGGTATACCTGTACCCGACGTAGTACTAGCCCTGTGGGCAGAAAACTCGGCCATCAGTCAGAAACTCTTCTGGGCCTTGAAACGGAAACACCCCAGTTTGACACACGTCCCACGACACAGTCACCTGTCCCTCAGCCCAGGGTCAAACACCATGGCTACGTCCAAAATCATCTGTGCAGTGGATATGGCATGGAATAACAGGCAACCGAGTGATTATTTCCTCGTCGTCCCGAACCTACCACACGATATCTATGTGGGAGCAGACGTCATGGTCAGACTCAACGCCTGCATGGATACGCTGAACGACGTCATCTGGGCCCCCCCATTACTTCAACTGACAAGGTCCACCTCTCACAAGAATCTGCGTTCTGGAACTCGGAACTCGCCGATGACAAATTCCTCGCGATCTACGCCGTTTCAACACAGCCAGAAAAGGGACTAAAAGTAGAAGAGAATACTACAGCTGAGGAGACACCGCAGCGGAAGAACCATATGTCGGATTCAACGCACAGATACAACAAATCCTGAACGATGCGACGCCCTCCACAGTGAAGCGGATCGCCAAGGACTCAAAGAGGTGCTGTGCAAATATAAGAACTCCTTTGCAAAGGATACCCTGGATTGCGGCCTGACCAACATCCATACGGTGCGCATCCCAACCTATCCAAATGCGCCACCCACGTTTGTACGACAATACAAGATTCCCATAGCGTCATATGAGCCGGTGCAAGAAATCATCAACTCAATGTTAGAAAAGGGGGTCATCCGCCCGTGCAACAGCACATACTCCGCCCCAATATGGCCAGTCCTAAAGCCTCATGGCAAATGGCATCCTACTGTCGATTACTGAAAATTAAATCAGCAGACACCTCTGTCACGTTGGCCCCTGACTCAGCTGGACCAAAAACTCCCCAAAATCAAGGGCGCGACGATCCTCTCAACACTGGATGTCGACTCTGGATTCTGGACAATTACGGTCCACCCTGATGACCAACACAAGCTGGCATTTACCTTCGGTAATGCAACAGACAGTAACCGACAGTATACCTTCACGCGGTGCCCCTTTGGCTACGCCAACTCACCGGCAGAGTTAAACATTTTCCTAAATAAAGCATGCCCTGACACCCGAGCCCGAGGTAATCTGATCAACGTGGATGACGGGCTGCTCAAGAGCTCCAATGTAGCAGACCACCTAAAAAATAAAAATAAAAAATAAAAATCGATCATGTGCTAAGTCAGCTGACAGAAGCAGGAGCAAAGATCGCCCTTCACAAGGGTCAGTGGTGCAAGACACAGCTATGAGGGAACTCAAGCAGCATTTGTGTTCTGCCCCATGCCTGGCATACCCAGACCCAGAGAAGGAATTCTACCTGGATGCTGGATTTTCTAACCACTGCCTCAGCGCAGGCCTCTACCAGCTTCATGACAAAGATAAACGGGTGATTGCCTATGCCAGCAAAATGCTGCTTCCTCCAGAATGCAAATACTCGGACTGTGAGACAGCCCTTCTCTGCACAGTATGGGCGATCCAGAGCTTTTCAAACTACATCGGCGCACAGAAGGTCATCATCGAGACATGTCACCAACCGCTCACCTTCCTCAATAGTCAGAGAATCAGGGATGGCATAGTGACTAATGCACGTATAGCTACATGGCTGATGGCACTCCAAGGACGAGAGGTGGAAGCAAGATACGCCCAAAACCATAAATCAGCTCTGGGAACGGGCTAGCTGCCTGCCAGAACTGCTCGACGGACGCATCAGCCCCACTGACAGAAGTCGGCGATACAGCCCAGCCATAGCCAACCAACCACAAGTACTTCGAGGAAAATGTGTGCGATGGGATGCCCACGACATACGTTAACGGCTGCTCGTACAATCACCAAGGCAACCTTAAAGCCGGGGCGGGCGTGGTCTGGCTCAACGACGACCCCTGCCCACAGCAGCAGTTCAAGTTAGGAGCTCACTCCTCACAATACGCCGAAATAGCAGCCATTCTCATTACCCTTCAACTGGCCGCGTCCCATGGCATCAAAGAACTCCTGATCTGTACGGACTCAAACTATGCCCGGCTGAGCTTCACGTGCCACCTACTGGGATGGAAACTAAATGGGTTCAAGACAGCTAACAACAAGCCTGTCAAGCACCGGGAACTCTTCCAAGCATGTGATGCCATCGTCAACAAACACAACCTGATCATCTATTGGAAGAAGGTCCGGGCACAGTCACGTCAGCCAGGGCAGGACAAGAATCTCAACGACCAAACCGACGCCCTCGCTAAAGCTGGTGCATTGCATGGAGAGCCCTGGACATTCGACAAACTCCCTGTTAACCCATCCGTGGCAGCTATAACCCGCCAACAGCACGCCTCCGGCAGGCACTCCCCTGCCACCTCCCACATGGCTCCGTCAGTCCACGTCACTGGGGCCAACTTACTCACCTTACAGGCATCAGATCCTGTGCTCCGAACCGTGGCCGCCCACATCTCTGACCCGGTGGCCCATCCAGTCTCCGCGGCCGACCTGGCCAGTTTTCCCAACCTCCACCGACTTCTCGACATCAAGCACATGTTGCATCTCCGGGATGGCGTCTTCACATATGTCCCTGAGCCCCACACTTCGCCGAAGCTTGTGGTCCCTCAAGGCCAAAGGGGGGTAATGCTGACATACGCCCACGATGCACCATGCGCCGGCCATCACGGTGCCAAAGCCATCTACGAAGTGCTGAAACAGGTTGTATACTGGCCTGGTACGCAGCAAGATGTCGCAGAGTATGTAAAGGGGTGCTTGGTGTGCTGCCAGTTCCAACCAGCAAGCCCCAACCACCGGGCACCACTGCAATGAAAGGGACTGAGCTTTCCATGGTCAGACCTACAAATCGATTGGGTGGGACCCCTACCGTGAACAACACGCGGCAACAAGTACTTCCTCACTGTGGTTTGTGAGTTCACTAAGTGGGTAGAGTGCCTTCCAGCTCCCAACGACACAGCAGAGACCACTGCTTGCTTATTGATTAACCACATCTTCTCGAGATTCGGTCTACCTTTAAAGGTGAATTCTGACCGAGGAACCCATTTCACTGCTGAGGTCATGCAGGAAGTGTGGAAACTCCTGGGCATACAAGCTAAGCTGCACATAAGTCATCATCCCATCTCGTCGGGACAAGTCGAACGGGTTAACGAACAGTGACCAGCATGCTGAAAAGGTATGTGGCCGTCAATCAGAACGATTGGGACATGAAGCTTCCCCTGGTATTGATGGCCATCAGGGCTACCCCTCACCGGACTACAGGAGTATCCCCGTTTGGACTAATGATGGGACGGCAAATGACACTGCCACTGCACCTGCTCTACCAACCTGGCGATGCAAACCTAGTCACAGCCTACACCGTCCACCAGGACCTGGAAGAGTTGCACTTAAGAATGACGTTCGCCTTTGCACAACAACAACTTCAGAAAAGTGCAGAAGGCCAACGAGCATACTACAACCAAAAGGCCTCTCGCCAGGAATTCGACGTCGGAGACAAAGTGTGGTACTACAGTTTTGCCCAACCAAGGCAGAACGCCCCCCATCGTCTGTCCCAGAAATTTATTCCTCACTGGAACGGACCCCACGAGATCATAGACAAACTCCCACCTGTCGCCTACCGAATCAGGATCAAACAAGGGCGCAACGAACCAGCCCTTCGATGGGTACATCGAAATCAAATAAAGAGACATGCTGATCCTGAGAGGAAAGATAAAGGGAGAAAACGAACCCCCCTGACACAGACCAACAGCCTCACTAGCCCCCCACACTGACATGATTACTACCCTGCTAGAGAATTAGGATTACACATATCCTCTCTTTAACACCACTTTTAACACAATCTCCTCTACCGCACTGCTAGGTCTAACTTCTAGTAGGGAGGAGTTGCTCCATACATGCGACACAGGGTTTGCTGTCTTAACCTCTTTCAGTATCCCTGTGACCCCTTTCCATTTGTGTTTTTCTGTCTCCTTGCATTCTTCTTTTCTCTCTCTCTTTCATCAGGGAACTACCTTAACCAAGCTTGAATCCGGCTCCCGAAATTAGGTTGACTCCCTCCACCAAAAGTGAATCTGAATGATCATAAAACCGTTGTCAATAAATAAAACACAACCCAATCCTAGACAAAGCGCCCCTACGTTGTAGTAAGTGTTTCGAGCCTGACAATACGAAATAACAAGGTTAGGCACCATGATTCAGCTGGCAATGGAGTGGAGTTGTTGTTTGTGTTTTGTGTGTGTCTGTTCTCTTCCTCTCTGCTTATTTTTCCAGTGCCCGATGAAATTTGCAACAGAAACCTCATCGAGCAAAAGGGGGAGATGTAGGAATGAACAGAAGGCAGAGTGGGCTATCACTTTATTGCACCCCAGTGTTCCCCTTTTAGTAAACTACATGACTCCAGCTCCTCCTTTTATCTGTCTTCTTCGACAATAAAGTCCCTCTCTTATCTGGAAGCAGGACTCGTAAGAGGCCCTGGAGAAGAGGGCCTGCCACACCTGGAAGCTGTAAAAGCCAAAAGACCTCGACCTCCAACCTGTAAATTGGCTATCTGGTAAACAAGGGAGGCATCTTTACACCTCTGAGTGGGGGAAACACCCTCCCTAACCTAAGTTTACTGATACCCCCTTTGACCTCCAGAGAGGCCTTTTCGTGAACAAAGGGACACATGGCAGAGACACTGCTGCTGATCAACTCTAAAAGTACCAATGGGACAAACTGACACCTATAAATAGGTATCATATTATATCACATCATCTGTATTATCATGTTAATATCTATATGTATCTCTGTTGACTCTACCTGTCATAGAACATGTAACCAGCAGTTATAAAGTCTTTTTAACTAGATGAAGGCATGAATGAACGTGTGAGATATGCGATGTGTGGTATCTACAGAAAGCTTATCCTATTCAAGGAATGCTTATGTACATGAATTACTAGTAACATGAACAGAGCATGTGTAAAGTTAATTCATAAAGGTATTAAAAGTTTCCAACTGGATAAGTACCACGTGATGGCCATATAACCTGGCCTAATGTATGCACAAGGGGAGGAAACACGTGAGGCGGGGATAATCCCGTAACCCCCTCTGATTGGAGCAATCACTCATGGGATGGACCGATAACAAAGGGTTAAAACGCCACAATCCGAGCACATCGGGTCTTCCAGCGTCTTCCAACATCATCCAACGACTGACCATCTGAAGGAAGCAAGCTCGCCACTCGGGCTTCGGCCCTTGTGAGCGCTACGACGTCTTCCAACGTCACGTCATCCAATGACTGACCATCCGCACATCTGAAGCAAGCTCTCTCTCTCGTCGCTCGTCCACCGTCGACTCTCGCCTTGCGTCTGACCGGCAAAGCTAACAGCTGATCTGCTCTCCACGGCGGCACGAAACTTCGCGCCAGAACTTCAAATACGCCACAAAGGCTCCGCTAGAAGAAGCGTCAGAGCTCCGCCGTCAGTAACCGAGCAACCAGCGCATCAGCGAAGGGCTTCCCAGAGAGACTTCATCACAGCGCTAGAGCACCAATCAGCAACGCCGTGATTCCCTATCACCGAACACGAATCACATAGGAAGACCGCAGCGCAACGCAAGTAAACAAACAAAAGCTTCATACCTTGCTGAAATTGGTGCTCACGTCATAACAAACCGTAAGATTAAACCCAAGGCTCTGCTCTTGTGACTTTGAGGTCTAGTGAACATTACTAGAAAATTACGTCAACTTCATCCTTTGAACTGCATTGTGTGTGTGTGTGTGTGTGTGTGCGCGCGTGTGTGTGTTTAATAGCTTAGTTTCATGTATCGTAGTATAGTCAAATAAATTCTTGTTTCTTGATAAAGATCTGTTGTCCTGGTCCAGTAATTTTAAGTTTAAACATTTGCCCAGATCCTAAGTTACCTTGCTCATAATTGTCAAATACTAGATTTTGGTTATCATCGGTGGCCACGTAATAAGCAGAACTAGTAAAGTTACACTAAATCATACTAAACGCTGGTCGGGTAGTTGATAAAGTGTACGCTATAAATTTTAATTCAGTTTTAATAAAATTTACCCGAATCCTTAAAGATTCGATTCACCTCTGAACCAGAGCTGACGTCCTACAGAGGTTTAAATGCAGCATATGAAGAATTTAAGCCAATAATAATGAAAAAAAACAACATGGCTGCATCGGCTAAAGAAAGAGAGTTGGCTTGGCAAAAAATAACGGACAGAGTAAATGCGTGAGAGTATTAAATAGCACATTTGACATCGGTTTCCCTTTTATTATACACTGTAAACCCTAATGCTTAAAGTAATTAAACACATTGAGTACCGTTAACTTAAATAATTGCAATTTGGTAAAAATTATAGACTTTTTTGAGTATTCAGAACCTTTTGATATTTTAAGTAATCATGAGTACATAAGTAACAGTAACCGTCACCTTAAAATTCCACCTTCTTAAACTCTACAGCACTCTGGTGGCTCAGTGGTAAGTGTTTCACCTGCCATGCGAATGACCCGGGTTCGATTCCCAACAACTGCCACAATAATTTATTTAAAAATATATATAGTTTACTTAAAATTGGAAACATCATTACTTAAAAAATTCATGTAACTGCTTACCTCAAGTTTTGCAACCTCGAGTTTTGACAACTTAATCGGGTTTACGGTGTGTGTAAAAAGTGTTTAAGTGCCAAACATGCTGTGTGAACGGCTCTACACACAGTTGCCTTTCCCACATGCTCTGAATCACCCACATTGTATAAAAAATGCCATGACGCAAAAAAAACCCAGAAGTGCTACGTACACTGTAATAAGTTACATAAATTTTTAAAGTGATGATGTTTCCAATTTTAAGTAAACAGAACTGTAAATTTTTGAGTTTGTTGAACTTGTTGCAAATCAAATAAATTGCTGGTGCTGTCACCACATCAGACAAGCTGGCCTGGGGATCGAACCCGGGCCGTTCACATGGCAAGCGAAACCTTTACCACTGAGCCACCAGCGCTCTATAGTTTGACTTGGTGGAATTTTAAGGTGACGGTTACTGTTACTTACGTACTCACGATTAATTAAAATATCAAAAAGTTCTGAATACTCATAAAGGTCGGTTAAAGGTTCTATTAATTTGACCTAATTGCAATTATTTAAGTTAACAGTACTCAGTGTGTTTAATTAATTTTAGCATTAGCAATATGCGGTTTCCTTGAAAACCGATAACTCTTTCAAATAATCATAAGGAAATTAAAAGACATCAATACACGGTCTTATAACTCTCTCCCTGCGAAAAAAAACCCTCATAATTTGTGCTTCCACGTCCACAGGATCTTCTTTAAAAGCGCACGTCATGCTCAATAAACCGCTGAAACAAACTTACCCTGGAACATAACCTGCTACCGAGCAGGTTATCTTCAGAGAGCAAGTTGCTATGGTTACAAACATACCCAGAGAGTTACCTCCGTTTTTGGAACCGAAAGTTGAGGATATCCACTAACTTACTCTTAAACTTACCCGGGTATGTCACATAACCTGCTTTCTGGAATACCCCCCAGAAGCATCTACCATTTTCTTTTCTTTTAATCAGAAACCCATTACTTTTCTGTTTTCCAACATTAACTAAGTTACAATGCTCTACATATTATTAACAGAATTTGCAATTTTGCAATTTGTAAACAGAATTTTTAACTCAAGTTAAACATTTGAATAACACCTATTAAACAGAAAACACTTTAAATAAACCATATTTAAGCCCTAAACTAAGGCACTACATATATATACATACAGTAAAAGTTTTGAGAATTGCATAAAAATTGGAAATTCGAAAAGTTGCTGCTTAAGGTTTTATAATAGCAATTTGCATATACTCCAGAATGTTATGAAGAGTGATCAGATGAATTGCATAGTCCTTCTTTGCCATGAAAATTAACTTAATCCCGAAAAAAACTTTCCACTGCATTTCATTGCTGTCATTAAAGGACCTGCTGAGATCATTTCAGTAATCGTCTTGTTAACTCAGGTGAGAATGTTGACGAGCGCATGGCTGGAGATCATTACGTCAGGCTGATTGGGTTAGAATGGCAGACTTGACATGTTTAAAAGGAGGGTGATGCTTGAAATCATTGTTCTTTCATTGTTAACCATGGTGACCTGCAAAGAAAGGCGTGCAGCCATCATTGCATTGCATAAAAATGGCTTCACAGGCAAGAATATTGTGGCCACTAAGATTGCACCTAATTCAACAATTTATGGGATCATCAAGAACTTCAAGGAAAGAGGTTCAATTCTTGTTAAGAAGGCTTCAGGGCATCCAAGAAAGTCCAGCAAGCACCAGGATCGTCTCCTAAAGAGGATTCAGCTGCGGGATCGGAGTGCCACCAGTGCAGAGCTTGCTCAGGAATGGCAGCAGGCAGGTGTGAGCTCATCTGCATGCACAGTGAGGCGAAGACTTTTGGAAGATGGCCTGGTGTCAAGAAGGACAGCAAAGAAGCCACTACTCTCCAAAAAAAACATGAGGAACAGATAGATCTGCAAAAAGTATGGCGAATGCACTGTTGAGGACTGGGGCAAAGTCATATTCTCGGATGAAGCCTCTTTCCGATTGTTTGGGGCATCTGGAAAAAGGCTTGACCGGAGAAGAAAAGGTGAGCGCTAACAGTAAAGCATCCTGAGACCATTCATGTGTGGGGATGCTTCTCATCCAACGGAGTGGACTCACTCACAATTTTGCCCAAAAATACAGCCATAAATAAAGAATGGTACCAAAACACTCTCCAACAGCAACTTCTTCTTCCAACAATCCAACAACAGTTTGGTGAAGAACAATGCATTTTCCAGCACGATGGAGCACCGTGCCATAAGGCAAAAGTGATAAACTTTTTGAGAACTTGTGGTCAATCCTCAAGAGGTGGGTGGACAAACAAGATCCCACTAATTCTGACAAACTCCAAGAAGTGATTATGAAAGAATGGGTTGCTAACAGTCAGGATTTGGCCCAGAATTTGATTGAGAGCATGCCCAGACGAATTGCAGAGGTCCTGAAAAAGAACGGCCAACACTGCAAATACTGACTCTTTGCATAAATGTCATGTAATTGGCAATAAAAGCCTTTGAAACGTATGAAGTGCTTGTAATTATATTTCAGTACATCACAGAAACAACTGAAACAAAGATCTAAAAGCAGTTTAGCAGCAAACTTTGTGAAAACTAATATTTGTGTCATTCTCAAAACTTTTGGCCATGACTGTATATATACACACACAAGGATTAGACAAACGCCTGGTTTTAGACCTTTATAATTAATTAGTATGGTTTAGGGCCTCCTTTTGCAGCATCAATTTGTCCTGCACATTGGTCAGAGGGATTTTGAGCCATTCTTCTTGCAGAATAGTGGCCAGGTCACTACATGATGTCGGTGGAGGAAAACGTTTCCTGACTTGTTCCTCCAAAACACCCCAAAGTGGGTCAATAATATTTAGATTTGGTGACTGTGCAGGCCATGGGAGATGTTCAACTTCACTTTCATGTTCATCAAACCACTTTGTCACCAGTCTTGCTATGTGTATTGGTGCATTATGTTCCTGATACATGGCACCGCCTTCAGGATACAATGTTTGAACTGTTCGGGGCACATGGTCCTGCAAAAGGGTTTGGTAGTTCTTGGCAGTGACGTGCCCATCTAGAACAAGTATTGGGCCTAGGGAATGCCATGATATTGCAGCCCAAACCATCAATGATCCACCCCCATGCTTCACTCTGGGCATGCAACATTCTGGGTGGTTCTCCAGAGCGTAACTCTCCAGGATGTGGGAGACAGTGGACTCCATTAGAGAATGTTAGAGACATGTTCCACATTGCCCACAGCACAAGATTTCTGCTGCTGCCACCATTGAAACCGACGTTTTTCATTATCCCTGGATACCGTGGTTTTTAATACATCACAAAGAGTTGCTGTCTTGGTCACAGATGCGCCAGTGAGACACGCACCTACAATTTGTCCTCTTTTGAACTTTGATATGTCACGCATAATGTTGTGTACATTGCAATATTTTAAGCAAAACTGTGCTATTACTCTGCTAAGTAAACCTTCACACTTTGCTCTTACTGGTGGAATGTGCAATCAATGAAGATTGGCTACCAGGCTGGTCAAATTTAGCCATGAAACCTACAACACTAAATTGGCATTTCAGTGTTTCATGGGTTTCAGTTTCATTGTCCAACCCAATTTTTATATATATAACAAAATAAGTAAAATAACACACCTGACACTTTTCTCTACCCATTCCAACCTGCCCATTGCTCTGGACCGTTGACCCAATGTACTTATAATCCTGCACTTTCTTTACCTTTGTTCCCTGTAGCCTTAACAGACCACTTAGGTTCCACTCATTCACACACATGTATTCTGTCTTGCTACGGCTAACCTTCATTCCTCTGCTTTCCAGAGCATACCTCCACTTCAATATATTTTCCACCACCTGTTCCCTGCTCTGCTACAAAGCACAATGTCACCTGCAAACAACATTGTCCATGGAGATTCCGGTCTTACCTTATCTGTCATCCTGTCCATCACCATAGCAAACAGGAAGGCGCTCGGAGCCGATCCTTGATGAAGATCCATCCCGACCTTGAACTCTTCTGTCACACCTGCAGCACATCTGACCACTGTCTTACAGCTCTCATACATGCCCTGCACCACTCTAACATACTTCTCTGCCACTCCGGACTTCCTCATACAATACCACAACTTGTCTCTCGCCACCCTGTCACAGACGTTCTCTAATAAAGACACAATGCAGCTCTCTATTACCTTCTCTGTACTTCTCCATCAGCATCCTCAAAGCAAATACTGCATCTGTTGTATTCTTCCTAGGCATGAAACCATATTGCTGCTCACAAATGCTCACCTCAGCCCTTAACCTAGCTTCCAATACTCTTTCACAAAGCTTCATTGTATGGCTCTTCAGCTTTATTCCTCTGTAGTTGCCACAGCCTTGCACCTTTCCCCTCCCGCTTGTTCTTAAAGATCGGCACTAATACACTTCTCCTCCATTCCTCTGGGATCCTTTCACTCTGCAAAATCTTGTTAAACAGACTAGTCAGAAACTCTACTGCAACCTCTCCTAAGCACTTCCATCCCTCCACAGGTATGTCATCAGGACCAACTGCCTTTCCACTCTTCATCCTCTTTAATGCCCTCCTTTTCTCACTCTTACTGATTTTTGCTACTTTCTGCTCCACAACATTCACCTCTTCTACACTTAGTACTTTTTCTACTTTCCCATCACCCTCCTGGTACATTTCCGTCCCTATCTTTAATCACTCTAGCATGCTGCACATCCTTTCCATTTCTATCTCTTTGTACAGATCCACCTCTCCCTCCTTACTGTCCAACCTAGCATACAAATCCTCATATGCTCTTTGTTTGGTCTTTGCCACATCTACCTTCAGCTTATGCTGCATCTCCCTGTACTTCTGCCTACTCTCTTCAATCCTCTCAGTGTCCCATTTCATCTTAGCTAGCCTCTTTCCTTGTATACACTCCTGGACTTCCTCGTTCCACCACCAAGTCTCCTTGTCACTTTTCCCTTTCACCCTTTGCAAAAGACAGCATTTATTTAGCAAGTATATGTGTTTTGTTGCATTTCTGGGGGATCATTCATAATATACTCAGATCACAAATAATTATTCAATGCGGACACAAACAGCAAAAAAAGCATGACGATTACTATTATATAAAAAAGCCTCAAGCACTTGCATAGATTAAAATCGATTTTGGGTTTTTTAAGATGAATTAACAAGACAGAGCAGACATCTCTGCCTAAAAATAATTCCTCCAGCAAAAAAATCCATCATAAAATAGATAAAAATAAACATATTTAATGGTAGCAATTAAATCAGACTTCATAGTTGGATTTGATACTTTTTGATTTTAATACTTTTCTTCATGGACAGTTGTATTATCCTCTCTCTGGAGAATAAACAAACCTGGCAGATTGTTTTGAACACAGAACTGAGTTCATGAAAGTCTTGGGCAGTGGCGGACTGGTTATCCGGAGCGGATTTCCTTTGTGGGCCGCTGGTCGGCCTAGTCAGTACGCAAATATATTTTTAAAAAATGACAAACCATGATATTGCAACTTTTTTCTACAAACATAGATGAGTGCATCGATCGCATGGGTGCTGTGTTTGTATTCCCCTGGTCTTGGGTATGTCCAAAACAAAATTATTGTAAGCAATATGTTTTCAGGCTAACTTATTATAGACAATTCTTTGTTGTACTGGCTTTTAGATTAAGTCCTTCCATGTGCCATCTGTCGATTATTCTGTGAAGCACAACATTTATTTAAAAAATACAATTGCAGGATTTGGGGCACTCCACGAGATGAATTGTGGTGGGAAAATATGCACATTCTTAATGGCCACATCTGTACTTGGTGAATGTGGGATATAAAATTTCGTTAAAGACATGTAAAGCAAGCCAACTGGAACTTTTCAAGCTATTCAAGAGGGCAGCATGAAATTCTCAGAGGAATATGTGTCACAAAATATTTAATACTGATAGACCTTCATTTCATTTAAAGGACATGACCAAAAAGTAAATGGACACCTGACAGTCACATAAACCGATATGTCATCCTCAAACAGTTGCCATATATTACGCATGCTAAGTGTTTTTTTTTTTTGCTCTCTACATGGGAAGTGGGAGGCTGAAACCTTAAAGACCATTCACTATGCAAGAGTCATTTGTACTTAAAAAGGGCTTCCAATAAATTCTTATCGACATCAAGAATCAAGAAAATAACTTAACAAATGAATCAATATACATTATATAGACATTACCTATACATTAGTCTATCAGTATACCCTATGACAAAAGAGATTTTGTAAAATGTAAAATTGACATAGAACTGAATGGTTTCAAGAGTAAGACATTTAAAATGACATTTTAAAATGTATTCATTTTATACTTAGAATCTCCCATAATTTGCCTAAATTTATCATAACATATAGGCATAGAAGGGGTTTAGAATGATCAACAATGTACCTACTATGTACCAAAATACTAATGTACCAATGTACCAATAGACAGACACAAAACAATCAACACCAAACTGGTTCTTTGAACTCACTTAATTCTTTATCTTGTTTGTAAAAAATTGTATATTATATGAGTATATTATACTATATTTTTATTTTGCTGTATTCTGTGAATTGTGAAAAAGATACATACTCTTAATGAATAAAACCAAACACCTTTTGCAGAACCCAACATTAACTCTGGCACAATGTTTTTTTAAGAAATGAAGAGTTAAAGACACTCCTTCAGTTGCACTGTCAAAATAACATTCCTGAGATTCAAAATCTGGTCTGATACAAAGACAAATAATAGAGGGATTACAACAACTTCTTCCACGGTAATCATTGCTCTCTTTCATAATTAGTTTCAGGGAAATCAATGTATACTATAAATGTTTCCCTTTGACTTGAAAAATGTTGTGAACATGAGAACCCCTTTGAAAATGTGTCCAAATGGTTTGTTGGCCAGTCCCATTAACGCTATACAATGTGGAATATAATCAGGATTAATGATGTCACCAATGTCTTGAGACTTGCATTTAATATTACAAATATGAAATCAACACAACTTACACTTTAAGAATTTTTTAATCCAATTTTATGACAGCACTGTGTGTAAAGGGGTACCATGTTCGATTCAATTCAGTTTTGTTTATATAATGCTTTTAACAATAGTCATTGTTGCAAAGAAGCTTTACAGAATAAAAAATTAAGGAAATTAATTCGACAAGTGTAAGGAAATATGTATAAAATATAATTAGCAATTTGTCCCTGATGAGCAAGCCAGTCACAAGGCATCAGATAACAACTGTCTGCATCAGCCGAGTCCAAGACCATTTGGACTTTCCTCAGCCACCACAAGCATCATCTGCAGACCAGAGCAGAGTGGGTCTGGATCACTGAAAAACCAGGAGTACCATGTGTAGATCAACACAGACACAAAGAGAGAAAAAGAGAGAAACCCCTCACTGGGCTTTCTTACGCCTTCTGTGGTAACACCTTCTATATCCTGTACCCAGATGAGTATACATCCAAATGGCTCTTGTCTGCTAGAAACCCTTTCGTTTAATCAGGAGAATGCAAATGTATTTCCTCTCTCCTGTCTGTCTCCGGGTCCCTCTATGACTGACATGTGAATGACTGGTTCTTTTGATGTTCAGGACGCAGCCCCGTTTAAATGTGCTCTGGTTGCTGGGAATAAACAGAGATCTCCAGACATCATGCCTGCGTGTGTATGTGTGTTTGTTTCTCCCGGTCGATTGGGCCCGGACCGATAAGTGTATCATGGTGCAGCGGACACAGCAAGCAATAACTCTTCTTCTCTTAGCTTAAAACTTAGCTCGGACACACTTCTTCTTTAAAACCTAACAAGTATATACTGTATATACTGTATACATGAAGTCAAGTCAAGTCAAGTAGGCTTTTATTGTCATTTCAACCATGTATTGTACAGTACACAGTGAAATGAAAGAAATGTTTCTCCAGGACCAAGTTGCTACATACAACATAAATTAACTAACTAGCTAACTAACTAAGTACCTAATTAGCTGACTAGCTGAGAAAACAGATCAACATTATAAAATCAACAGAAACTATCTAAGCCCTATACAGGAAAAGACAACATAAAGCACATGTGCAAATGTGCAAACAAGATTGACAGCACGACAACATGATATGTTTCAATACTTTGTGGTAATGGCGACGCAATGGGATGGGAAACATTAAACATTTCCTTGTAGAAAAATGAGTTAAAAAAGAAATAGAAAATAGTTTTGTGCAAATAACAAATATTGTGCAAAAGAGAAATTTGAGGTTGGTATGTAGACGTTTGCTGTTCCGTGTGTTTGTGCGTGTGTGTTTATCAGTTCAGTCCCAGTGTTATTGAGGTGATTGCGTTTGTCCGAGTGATTTGTATGTGTGTGTGTGTGTGTGTGTGTGTGTGTGTGTACAGTACAAGCCACTTAAAACAGCCTCTCCCAGCTGAACACCCGCTGAAAGGCATGCGTCTGTCAGGCAATTACCGTGACCTCCTCCTTCTCCTATTCCCAGATAGGCGTGTCTAGATTTCACAGTAAGCGTGCCTATTAAGTACTCATTTATTCATTTGCAGTGTGCCATTATTAGATGATGCCTTGTTCTCAAGAACACATTAACCCATAAATCACCATGTGACATGTTACTGACAGTTTTGAAGTAAATAGAGATTGTAATCAGTGTTGTCAGTCCTTTTGACAAATTAAAAATGTATGAAATACAAGGATCAAGGATAGTGATTAACAATATTACATATAAAACTGCTGCTTCACCATTAAGATCATAACACATACAATTATAATGTTGTAATTTTTTTATATACCGTTTTTTTTCACCAGCTGAAAAACTTTATAAGCAATTAAAGAAACTATGCATGATTTATTTAGATAGGTACAACAATAAAAACACAGAGAGGAGTTTTATTTAGAACAAGAATAAAACCCTATATTTTATTTAAAGATAAACTGTGAAAGAATGTTACAGAATTAAGAACTACAGTGAAAGAAATGACTGGCAGTGTGAAAACATGGTGTAAGAAATATGAATGCTAAAAAATATGAAGACCAATAAATGTAAATTTTATTTAGTGGCAGCTCCAAGACACAAACACAGGATACTTGGTTACAAAGCGGTTACTCTAACCATTACACCACAGAAATTTTCTTGTGAACTTGTAAAATGGTCTGTGTCTAATTAGCCATTTGCCCCCGGGGCAGAAAAGGTGCCCAAATTTGCCCCATTGACATATAATGCAGACTTTGGCGCATAACTATTACTGTATCGTTTGTCGTAGATCCATGAAAGAGGTGTCAAATCATGCGGCTCATTCGGGACTGGGGTGCTTAGATTTTTTCTGTAGGAAAAACCCCAAAAAATCCAATAAACTTAACATTGATACCAACTTTGATGGATTTTAGTGCAGAGGGAGAATTTGATAGAAATCTTAAGTTTACCACATGTGAAGAGGCTTGCAAGCTGTGTCAGACCCCGCAAGAGGCTATAGGTTTTACCCACGGGGGGCAAGAGGCTCCCAAATTTGCCCCAGTGAATTATAATGGGGATTTTGGAGTGTAACTAGAACTGTATCGTTTGTCATACACCCATAAAAGACGTGTCAAATCGTGCGGCTTATTCCGGATTGGGGTGCTAAGACCTTTTTTAGGGGGCAGGCAATAAATTGCCCCCACAGGGCTCATCGTAGACCCATGAAACAGGTGGCAAATTGTGTGATTCATTCGGGAATTTATTTTATTTGCTTTTATTCAGGGAAAGGGGGCTTGACATGATTTTAAGGGGCGAGTAGTAAACTGCCCCAGCTGGGGCAATTAACATACAATGGTAACTTCCATAGGAACATTGAAACTGAATTTAACTGTGGATCCCACTGTCGTAGAGACATGGGGGTGGGCTCATTTTACTCAGGCAATCAAGTCTTTCGCATTCATCATGATGCTCATGAGCCACGCCCCCTAGCAAAATTACTAGCATGCTGTTAGCATGTTGCTAATGCGATTAGCATGTTGCTAGCATTATGCTAACAATATTAGCATTATGCTAATTATATTAGCATGATGCTAGCATTATGCTAACTATATTAGCATTTCGGTAATAACATGATTAGCATGTTGCTAGCATGACGCAAGTGTGTTTATTCAATTCAATTTTATTTATATAGCGCTTTTAACAATTGACATTGTCGCAAAGCAGCTTTACACAATAAAAAGAAGTAAGTTTTTATGCAATGTGTATGAATCAAAATGATAAGATTGTCCCTGATGAGCAAGCCGAGGGCGACGGTGGCAAGGAAAAACTCCCTGAGATGGTAATAGGAAGAAACCTTGAGAGGAACCAGACTCAACAGGGAACCCATCCTCATCTGGGTGATAACGGATAGCAGAGAATGATCAGCATAATAATGTGTACTGGAAGTTCAGTGTAACAGGAGATGTGTTAAAATTTAAATTAAAAGGAGTCCAGTTTGTTCCCGGAGGCTCAGGTAGACTGTAGGAGATTCCAGTCCTGAGCTATCGAACAACTGAAGTCACAGGTCCCCAGAGCATCAATCGATGATAGGACAGTCTTCATGGAAACCATCCCCAGCCACCAAGCGCATCCAGGCAGACCACACGGGGCATCCATGTGACGGGATCTCCAACCAGAAGCAGGACTCCAGGACGGGTTAGACGGCTCCAGAGGGCAGAGGGGTCTGGATCACTGGCAACTCAGGAGCGAACATGTATAGCTCGACAGAGAGACAGAGAGAGGGAAAGGAGAGAGGGAGAGAGAGAGAGCAGAAAAGGAGAGAACAGAAAATAAGGAGAGATGGCAGTTAGGTATGGTCACAGTCAACATGTATAAGGTGAATGTATATTAGTGCAGAGTGCAAGCAGGGACTCCGGCAGGACTAACTATAACAGCATAACTAAAAGGGAGAGCCAGAAGGATACACAAACATGAGGGCTCCCTGAGATGTAAAGCAACCAATCACCTCACCGTCAACAAACCTGAGTGAACAATGAGAGTGGGGAGGACAGCATCTAAACATACCAGTTCACCAGAATACTCTACGTCCATGAGTCCCCCAGATCTGCTCCTTTACCTAAGGTTAATCTATTTACAAAAATGCTTGGCTAAATAAATAAGTTTTTAGCCTAGACTTAAACACTGAGACTGTGTCTGAGTCCCGAACATTAACAGGAAGACTATTCCATAACTTTGGGGCTTTGTAAGAAAAAGCTCCGCCCCCTGCTGTAGTTTTAATAATACGTGGTACTGACAGGCAGCCTGCATCCTTTGATCGAAGTAGGCGTGGCGGATCGTAAGACACTAACAGTTCACTCAAATACTGTGGCGCGAGACCATTTAGTGCTTTAAATGTCAAAAGTAGTATCTTGAAATCGATGCGAAATTTCACAGGGAGCCAATGCAGTGTAGATAAGATAGGGGTGATGTGCTCGTATCTTCTGGTTCTAGTGAGGACTCTCGCTGCTGCATTCTGTACTAACTGAAGCTTGTTTATACACCTAGTTGAACAACCAGACAGTAAGGCGTTACAATAGTCCAACCTAGAGGTGATAAAAGCATGAACTAGTTTTTCTGCATCATTTAGTGACAATATGTTTCTTATCTTGGCAATATTTCTAAGGTGAAAGAAAGCTATCCTGGTGATATTATCTACATGAGCTTCAAACGAAAGGCTGGAATCTATAATCACACCGAGGTCTTTAACTGTTGCACTTGATGGAACAGAAAGGCCATCTAAAGTTACAGTGTGATCAGAAAGCTTACTTCTAGCTACTTGTGGTCCTATGACTAGAACTTCTATCTTATCAGGATTAAGCAGAAGAAAATTAATTAACATCCAATCTCGTATGTCCTGCACACACTGCTCAATTTTAGCAAACTGGTTTTTCTCATCTGGTTTTGCTGAGACATATAATTGTGTGTCATCAGCATAACAATGAAAACTAATACCATGTTTACGAATTATGTTGCCCAGAGGAAGCATGTAAAGGGAAAAAAGCATGATCAATGGTGTCAAAAGCTGCACTGAGGTCCAGTAACACAAGTATAGTGACGCAACCCTGATCAGAGGCCCATAGGAGGTCGTTTACTACTTTAACAAGTGCTGTCTCTGTGCTGTGATGAGGCCTAAATCCTGACTGATACACTTCATTTATGCTATTTCTGTGTAGATGTGAACATAGCTGCTGTGATACTACCTTTTCCAAAATCTTGGAGATAAACGGAAGGTTTGATATCGGCCTGTAATTAGAAAGCAGACAGGGGTCAAGGTCAGGTTTCTTGATTAGCGGTTTAATAACGGCTAATTTAAAGGATTTGGGGACATACCCACTACTGAGTGAACAGTTAATTACTTTCAACAGGGGTTCTATTATTGCTGGTACTATCTGCTTGAGAAAATGTGTCGGTATAGGATCTAATATACAGGTTGACGATTTTGAAGAAGAGATGAGTGAAATTAGTTCCCTCGCTTCAAGGGGAGTAAAGTGTTCTAAGTTCTGATGTGATGTGGTTAGATCATCTGAATTATTTAAATTGTCTGGTTTCAAAGCCTGAATTTTTTGCCTAATATTTATGATTTTATTATTGAAAAAGTTCATGAAATCCTCACTACTGCATGATGTTGTTGTGGAGATTTCTGCAGTGGTCTTGTTTTTAGTTAATTTAGCTACGGTATTAAATAAAAATCTCGGGTTGTTTTTGTTATTTTCTATAAGAGTGGAGAGATACGTTGATCTAGCATCACTGAGAGCTTTTTTATAGTTCAGGATGCTCTCCTTCCAAGCTATTTTGAATACTATCAATTTAGTTTGGCGCCATTTACGTTCAAATTTGCGAGCGGTTTGTTTTAAAGCACGTGTGTGGTCATTATACCAAGGAGCGAGTTTCTTATCTCTAATCATTTTCCTTTTAACTGGAGCGACATTATCTAAGCTATAACGAAGTGCTGACTCTAGATATTCATTCGCCTGTTCGAGTTCTGTGAAGTCAGATGGCGATCCAATCAAAGTAGATAATTCTGGAAGATTATTGATAAAGCTCTGTGCGGTATTTGATGTAAACGTACGTTTAAGGTGGAAGCGTGGTGCTGTGCGTACATTATTACTATGACACGCTTTAATCGAGATAAGGTAGTGATCCGAGATAACTTCAGACTGTGGAATTATGGTTATATTTCCTATACTTAATCCGAAGGATAATATTAAATCCAAAGTGTGACCTGCTTTATGAGTGGGTCCTACTACACACTGATTTACTCCTACTGAGTCCAGTATGGACAAGAATGCTGTTCTCAGAGGGTCTTCTGGATTCTCAAAATGAATATTAAAGTCTCCAGCAATTAACGCTTTATCTACAGAAACAACAAGGTTTGAAAGGAAATCTGCAAATTCGCAGAGAAACTCCGAGTACGGCCCAGGGGGTCTGTAAATGATGTTTAGCATGTTGCTAGCATGACGCCTAGCTCATTAGCATGTTGCTAGCATTATGCTAACTATATTAGCATCTTGCTAGCAATGTCCGTAGAATGTTGATATCATGATGCTAGAGTGCTTAGCATGTTGCTAGCATGGTGTTTAGCTAATTAGCATGTAGCTGGCATTATGCTAATAATATTAGCATGTTGCTAGCTACATCATTACACTGCTGCTAACATGATGCTCGAGTGCTTAGTTGCTAGCATGACTCCAAAGTTTTGCCACGGCAAGCACCACTCACATTTTCGTCAGGAAATGTACCTCTCTAGTTTCCCTTATTGTATTTTAATTCCTTAAAGCTGTTTTGCAATAGCAACCATTGTAAAAAGTACAGGGTGGGCCATTATGTGGATACACCTTAATAAAATGGGAATGGTTGGTGATATTAACGTCCTGTTTGTGGCACATTAGTATATGTGAGGAGGCAAACTTTTCAAGATGGTTGGTGACCATGGTGGCCATTTTGAAGTTGGCCATTTTGGATCCAACTTTTGTTTTTTCAATAGGAAGAGGGTCATGTGACACATCTGACTTATTGGGAATTTCACAAGAAAAACAATGGTGTGCTTGGTTTTAACGTAACTTTATTCTTTCATGAGTTATTTACAAGTTTCTCTTTGTTCACAGCCATTGACATGTCGAAGAGGTTAACACGTGATGAGCGGATCGAAATTGTGTTGATATCAGGTGAACACAGTAACCGGGTCATTGCAGCAGATTTCAATGCAAGACACCCTACGAGACCACCCATCTCTCATGCTACAGTTAGCAAACTGCTTGCTAAGTTTCGTTAAACTGGTTCAGTGTTGGATTTGCCAAAATGTGGACGCATGAAAACTATCACTAATGAACAAACATCAGTGGCTGTCCTAGCTTCATTCAGCAAGAGCCCACAGCGTAGCACTCGCCCATGTCACTGGAATGTGGCATTAGTCGAACATCCCTTCGGCGGATATTAGCTACTCACAAATGGCACACTTACAAACTCCAGCTACTACAGCATCTCAATGAGGATGACCCAGATCGGCGCACACAATTTGCAGAATGGGCAAAACAAAAATTGGAACAGGACCCTCAGTTCACGCAGAAGATTTTGTTCAGTGATGAGGCAAATTTTTATGTGAATGATGAAGTTAACAAACAAAACCACTGCTATTGGTCTGACACTAACCCACATTGGATAGATCCCTCCAAGACTGTTGGAACAAAAAAAGTGATGGTATGGTGTGGTATATGGGGTACAAAGATAGTGGGGCCATTCTTCATCAACGGAAACCTCAAGGCCACTGGATATTTGAAATTGCTACATGATGATATGTTTCCCTCTTTATGCACTGAAGCTGGCACGTTCCCTGAGCTTTTCCAGCAAGATGGTGCACCACCACATTATGGGTGTCAGGTCCAAGCATTCCTAGATGAACAGTTTCCTGAAAAGTGGATTGGTCGTCATGGGCCAGTTGAATGGCCCCGAAGGTCTCCTGATCTGACCCCCTTAGACTTTTATCTTTCGGGTCATCTGAAGGCAATTGTCTATGGTGTGAAGATATGAGATGTGCAGCACCTGAAACTCCGGATACTGGAAGCCTGTGCTGGCATTTCTCCTGCGGTGTTGCTATCAGTGTGTGAAGAGTGGGAGAAGAGGGTTGCATTGACAATCCATCACAATGGGCAGCACATTGAACACATTTTATAAGTGGTCAGAAACTTGTAAATAACTCATGAAAGAATACAGTTATGTTAAAACCAAGCACACCATTGTCTTGTGAAATTCCCAATGAGTTTGATGTGCCACATGACCCTCTTCCTATTGAAAAAACAAAAGTTGGATTCAAGATGGCCGACTTCCAAATGGCCACCATGGTCACCACCCATCTTGAAAAGTTTGCCCCCTCACATATACTAATGTGCCACAAACAGGACATTAATATCACCAACCATTCCCATTTTATTAAGGTCTATCCGTATAAATTGGCCCACGCTGTACTATAAAAATGAAACTAAATTGCATGTTATAGTTAATCATGACCAAACTGTCACTGATGAAACAAGAAATATTCCATGATCAGGGATATCACCAATAAACTTGATGTTCCCTTTCAAAAGCTACACTTGATGCTGTATGAAAACGCTATGGGAACATCTCTTTGTTTAGCCGGTTGGGAAACGTGTGTATCAAACACACCAAATTCTGGCTTATATAACCTCGGTCAGGTAGCATCATCTGATGAGGTGCACATGCAGGTTATAAATAGGAGTGAACCGGAAAATGAGCACTGTGATCTCCTCCCTATTAAGGTCCTTCGCGGCGCATTCGTGGAGTTCACTGGCCGATCTGGCAGACGTGCATGAGACGGAATTCCCCTTTTCTCTTGCGCTCTCTCCAGATCAGGACGTTTTAGTGTCCACTTATCAAGCGCTTCTTGTGCACTTATCAAGCGCTACCTGCCGCAGGAGCAAAAAAAAAAAAATCCCCCAAGCGCTCAAAGTTAGACGACAGGTTTCTGTCGGGTGGCCGGGGGAGGGGCCTCAACGATGGTTCCTCCCCTTCTTTGGCGACCTCCATGACAAGTTAACTCTTTCATGGAATAAGCCCTATTCATCCCCTGTTTTTGCTATTAACATCGCTTCATTCAAATGTCATTGATGTGAAAGCGCGGGTTATATGATGATGCCCCTGTCGCTACGAGGCGTGAGGCAAAGAAGGAAAGTATGGCGAGCTGGGTACCCACTCATAGTGACTGGGGAGGGACTCACCGGGACTGAGGCTGACGTGCCCTTTATTCCAATAAGGGATAAAAACTCTTCCCTGGCACAGAGGGTGCCAGGGAAGAGTTTTTATCCCTTATTGGAATAAAGGGCACGTCAGCCTCAGTCCCGGTGAGGCCGTTGTCCAATCTCCGTCACCATTGGTGTTTTGCTGAGCAGCGGTCTCCAGCGAAATGTTAGGTGCTCGGTTCCTCCCTGCCATGTTTCAGGATGCTGAACACCTAAATCCCTCCCCCCTCTGCCGATATAGCCTCAGTGTCAAAACTTGTGCCCCTTTCAAAGAGGCTGTTAGCGGGGAACCTATTGCCAGGTATGTCCCCATAGGTACAAGGCATGTAGAGAGAGCCTACATGATTCATTTTGCACATCGCCCTCCGCGTTTCAATGCCATGTTCTCCACGTCTATGAAATCGGAACGAGCACATCTGCTGACTCTGCAATTAAAGACTTTGCTGGAAAAAGGGGCCATAGAACATGTTAAAATGATTGTTTCTCAAATCCAACCAGGGGATTGGTTTGTGGCATTCGACCTGAAGGACACATATTTTCATATAGAAATATTGCCACAACACAGGAAGTTCCTGAGGTTCGCATTCGGGGGCGAAGCTTACCAGTATCCGGTCCTTCCAATTTGCCTAGCCCTGTCACCCCGCACACATATATAATGCACGGATGCAGGTCTGGCTCTATGATTCCAGGGCATCCGTATTCTGAATTATATAGACGACTGGCTAATCCTGGCTCGCTAAGAACCTCTTTGCCTCGCAAGAAACAGCACAATGTCTCTTTTGCTACTCTCTGACTCCTCCAGCTCCCCTGGGTCTGGACACAATGGCCTAGATTACGCCTTTATGCATTTCCTATGATAGCTCTGCTCCCGGGAGCCTTGGCGACGGTCAACAGGGTTTGCGCCTGTTATTGATAGCGCCCCGTTGGCCAACCTGAGTGTGGTTCCCGGATCTAATATCCCTCCTCGACGGCTCACCGTGGTGATTCCAGTGAGGAGGGATCTTCTGTCTCACACGCAGGGGACAATATTTCATCCCCGGTCTGAGATCTGGAACCTTAACGTCTGGCTCCTGAACCGGGACCAACTAAGAGATTCTGGTCTTCCAGCCAGCGTAATTGAAACTCCCTCCACTAGAACAACTTATGCCCTCAAATGAAGTATATTTGAAAGTCGGTGCATGGCAAAACATGTAGACCCAGTCCACTGCCGAATTGATTCAGTGCTGGAGTTTCTGCAAGAAAAGTTGTCTTCTGGCTTATGCCCTAGTACTCTCAGAACATACGTAGCCGCTATTTCGGCTTGTCATGTTCTGACCGATGGGGTTTCTGTTGGAAAGCTTTAGTTGCCCATTTTATTTGTGGAGCTAAATGGTTGAGGCTGCCCACTAGAGCGACGGTCCCTTCGTGGGACTTAGCTATTGTGCTTGAATGGTTTGATTGACATCCCTTTTGAACCACTAGAGTCAGCGCATGTCAGGTTTCTGACTCTTAACAAATAAAGATATAAATCGATACATTACACATATGTGTATGGTTAAAAAATATGGAGCATTTTAAGTTATTTTGACGGTTACCAAAAAAAATGCAAGTGGTCCCACCGCCGGAACAGCTGACCCCATGGTGCTGGTGCTGGTATACTGGTAACCAGCTATGATGGTCTATACTATTTTTTTTTTTCAGTTTTAAGTGATTTCCATTGATTTACTTTTTTTTTTTGCATTTATATAAAAGGTTTGTGTTGTGTTTTTAGACAACCCACAGATATTTAATAAATGTAAAATAATGTATTTACATGTTTTTGGTAAATGGATTATTTTTGTCTCTTGTATGTTAATCCATTTAAAGATAACACTACACAGTCTATGTATTTACATCACCCATTATTTTCAGTACTAGCTAATAAAAAACAAGATAATGAGTGTCGTGGAAATTAATTGAAGACTCAGGCTTTGATTTCAGAAGGTTACAACTTTATTGGTTGATCAATAAAGTCGGGAGGTCTGCAGAACACACCCCGACTCCTGACGGCTTCTTGCTTAAATACTGATCCCAAACAAAGGCAGCCAGTTTTCCCGCGCTGATTTTACATACAACATCTGGGTTTCATTAAATGTCACAGTTCTAGGTGCCTCAATGTATAGATCGGATTTCCTACACAGGCACATTCCAAGAGGCCTATATGCTCGGCTTCTCACGCCAGCCTCCCATTATTTCAAGCTGGGGTATCTTTTATTCCTTAAAAGTAGAGTATATCACATAAAATAAGATAAAAATTTCTTCTACACCTCCCCCCTCTGGTACTTATAAGTCCCACAATAACCGTTTTATCTAGAGTGCAAATTCATGTGTTAGTCTTCCTTACGCTAACTGGTGATTAAATTAAATCACTGGACTTCTACCAAGGACCAAACTATGTATTTGAACTCTAGTGGAGAATCGGCCAAACCTCTCCTTCCGCTCTTGACTAGAAAGGAGTAAAAGACTCGACCTCCATGATCTTACCGTACACCGTAAAAATAACACGACATGAATATGTAATTAACACAGTGATTTTTTTAGGTTTACACTAACTGGGTGAATGATACAATCTAAAATGAAACATGCATAACACATTACAATTTTGAAAGTAGGTATAAATTTAAACAGCCTTGTTGTAATGTAAGAATCTTCAACCCAGATACTTTGCGCATCGTAGAGAGTCAGTTGGAGCCCACAAGAGAGGTTACTAGCACTTCATTATGGGCCCGTGTCTTCCCTCCTTTGCTATGGAAGATGCGCATCCGAAGACTTGTCCTTGTCTGTTGTTGCTAAGGAATGCTGTTACTTTTAGAAAGCCTTTGGTTAGATATAGATATACACAACATAAATTTCATTAGACACGGTAAAGTCACCCATCAGCTGCTCCAATTAAATTTCTATACCTGTAATAAAAGAGAACTTTGTTTAGTAGCATTACACATTGGCATAATTTGTTTACGGCTTGCTCCTTCCAGTGCACTTTTCCTGTTGAGGAAATTAGGATAAATTGTTGCCACTGCTGTTTTATCTGTGAAAGTAATATAGTTTTAATTATACAGAAATACATTATACAACATGAATTGTAGTCACATACAATATGTACAAAAGTTTGTCATGTCAGTTGTGTCAAGGGGAAACTGGTCAAAGTCAGTCAGTCGGTCGCGTCTGTATCAGAAATGGGATGCTGCTCTCAAGCAGATTCTCATACTTAATTTGGGGCAGCGAAGTGTTCATTGCTGTGCAATTTGGTATCCAACTTGTGCCAATAGTTGGTTATTTCCCAATAAGGTTTAAAAATCAGTCAGCGGTTTCTCTCCTTTCTCTGTACCTATTTCTGGAGGTTTTTGTGTAACGGTTCAAGTGATACCGCGTGGTTCAGTCTTCCACCTGAACTGCTGTTGGAATAGCTGCTAGGATTCCCTCCTGAATTTGTGTTATTTCCTTCTACCATTTGTAGATACATCTGGTCTTCTGGAACAACTGGGCATGGTGTGTCTTTCTCCACTTGGGCTCTGTGCTTTTCCCTGCACATAGATTACTTTATATATTGCAGTTAGTTTCCTCATTTGCAATTGAGAGGTCTATACAATATAACACAGTCATGGGTCGACCCGTAATGGATTCATGCGGGTTAGGTGTGTATTTCTGTTAGTTTGCATGCGATAGTTTATTAGTGCAAGGGGTAAAGCATCAACCCAGTTAAGTTTATTCTTTCTAATATCCCACTGCGGATGATGAGCTATTATCCGAACTCATCTCTGGAATTCCAAATCTAGGAATCATTTCGCTTGTAAGGACTTGATAACTGTTCCTGCTTCTTCATCTGCAGATGGCATTGCTTCTACCCATTTACTCAACCTGTCAATTATTACAACCATGTACCTTTTTCCTCGAGCATCCTTCACCCTGTCCACACAGTTCACCATTAAGTACTTAAAAGGTCTAGTACCGGTATATGGCTAATAGGTGTCGCTGTTCCTTTTCTGACATTATGCTTAGCACATACTGTATATCTCACATTAAGCTAAGAACTCATCAACAATATAATGCAGATATGGAGACCAATACCCTTGGTTTTTAATTTTCCTTACAACCTCTCCTCTGGCACAATGATCAAATCCATGAGCACCTGGGATCAAAATGTTTAACAGCACTGTGGATGCAATGATTAAACCTTCATGTGAACGCACACACCTTGTGCATCCTTCTGAGCTCCCCTCTGGAGCCACATCGAGGGCTCGTATGGACCTGCTTGATGTTGAATTCAAATAATATCCTCCAATTGAGGCTGTGGTTCTATAAGGACTACTGGTACTATCAATGCCACTTTACACCTCGATGCGTGCTTTGTTTCTAAGCCGGCTATGTTGTTACCCTTAGTGACATAGTCATTTCCTTTTTTGTGAGCTTGACATCTAATGAGCATCATAGCAACCATTAACTTGCTTATCTGTTCAGCATGCTGGATAGGTGTTCCTTCACTCTTTTTAAACCTTCACTGCTTCCATACTGCTCAAAACATATGACACCCACCATGTGAATAGGCAGAATCTGTAAGAAAATACTTTCTACTAGCCCTTTGGCTGTTTGACATACGGCTGTGAGAGCTTTGAGCTCGGCTAATTTGAGCAAAACCCGGTTGCGAACAACTCTGAGATAAGACAAGTTTGAAGTCTTCTCCATCCTTTATTATTACTGTATACTCAGTGTAACTTCCTAAATGGCCTATAAACTAGACTCCTCAACAAAATAAGTAACTTCTGCTTCAGATATTGGTTTAGAGTCAAGATCAGGATGTAACCTAGTAAATGCCAATCAATTCGCCAGACAAGCATGAGACACACCTTCATATGCTAAAGGACTTAATCCAGCCGGATTAACCGTGTCACATCTTTTGATCGTAATTTCAGGATATGTGGGCAGTGAAGAATATGCTAGAAGGCGAGCTTGAGCTAGAACAAATTTCCCTTGTTCTATCAATTCCACAACCTTATGATGTGTATAAATGGTTACTGGGTAACCCAGAGTCAATGTAGATGCTTTTCCATATGCATAATGTACTGCTGTAAGACCCTGTTAATAACATGGCGGGTAACCTTGTACTACATTATCTAGCTAGTGCTATAGTAAGCTAGAGACTGTTTTTCCCTCCCACTGCAGGTTTCCTGCATCAATACAGCTGAGGCATATCCATCAGCTCGGTTAGCCACCTACAAGTAGAATGGTTTGATGTACCCTGGTATACCTAAGGTGGGCGCTCTTTGCATCTCTTTTTTGATGGATTCGAATGCTAACAGTGCATTTGTGTTCCATTTTAACGGAGCACTTAGATTTTGCAGACCTTCTCCTCTCATTACCTCCCTCCGTGGAGCTGTTTTACTCTTACTCCTCAATTCAGTCAGTGCTGAAGCCTGTTAAACCTAAAAAGGTCATCAACTGTTTAACTCTTTGTGGCAAAGGTGCTTTACTTATGCCTTCTAATTGGGTAGGTGCTATGGCTATTGTACCATGTGGAATTAACCGTCCTAAATATTCAACTTGAGGCTTGCAGTATTGCCGTTTAGCTTTGGATACTTTGTGACCTCCCTGTGCTAGCTTACCGAGTACCTTAAGGGAATCCCTATGGCTTGCTTCTAACGATGTCAAGCATATCACACAATCTTCCATAAACTGAAGAAGGCTACTTCCTTTCATTAAATCTTCTACAGTAAATCAGCTTCCAAACCTGATTGAATATGTGCAGTGAGTGTCGGACCTACTGTGGCATTCGCCGGTAGTACATTGTTGTCCAGCATATGTAACTGCAAACAAATATCTACTCTCCTCAGCGACTAGAATACTGGAGAAGGCTGAACAAAGATCAATTACAGTGAAGTATTTGGCTTCAGGAAGGACATTGGTTAGCAGTGTGTGTGGATTTGGAACATATTGGATTGGATAATCTTCTGTTATACTATTAATTGCCCGTAAATCATGCACGAGACACGATTTATTTTTACCTGGCTTGATTAGAGTACTACAGCAACTGGTTGTCTTCTTTTACCAGTCCTTCAATAGTGTTCTATATGCCAGCTTCTGCCTCAGGTCACAGAGGATATTGTCTTAGTCTGGGCAGTTTTACATTTGTTTTGAGTTTTACTTGAATTGGGTTGGCTGATTCAATTAGGCCTATATCTGCACTATGCTGAAACCATAATTCAGGTGGGACCTGACTCTCTATTTCCCTATATAGCTTAAACAAGTCTCAACAGTCTCAACTACTTCAGTTGCTGATGCCATTTGCGTCTGTGACTTGTGGCTAATAACAACTTCCTGAGGAACACCAATCAAGTTATTGCCACACAATAATTTGATAGAGTTTTTATCTGCAACATGAAAATCAATGGGTTTATGGTTGATTCCCACTGGACTTCTGTAGCTCTCTTCATCATTAGTCCTAAGTCCTTTGATCTGCAATTTCTTCCAACATACACTGTCACATGGGGAACAGAATCAGTTACATTGAACCGCCTTTTCACAAAATCACACTCATCTATGCTGATAGCTGCTCCTTGCCGACATATGACGATGTACTTGTTTAATTAGTTCCACCTTGTGCTCTTTTGTTTCTTCCTGCCATGTTTGTTCTAAAACAGCATCCTTAGTTGGATCATACACCATTGTACAGTGAAAGTCTGAAGTAGGTAATTGTGCTTCAGGAATCTGTGCTTGAATGAACTTTCCCCACTTATGAATTACTTTACTTACATCCCTTTCTAGCTGTCCTATCCAAAACACATTTGCTTGTGGCTCAGTCATTACCATTTGATTTTTTCACCATTCATGTCAACATACACCCCTTCTGGGGAACACCATATTTGCAATCCTAATTTATACAATGCATCTCTGCCCAACAAATTAAGTGGGGTCTGACTTGAAACTAATACAGGCATAGTCACACTTGTGTCGCTAGTTTGTAGACGGACTGGAGCGGTCATAGGAATTAACTGCTATTGTCCCAATAATCCTACTGCCTTTGCAACTTTTCCAGGCATGGGGAGATGACTTAAATTTAGGCATGACTTAAATATACGAATTGCTCCTGTATCTACTGACAAGGGTTCCTGTTCAGCATTAGTTTTAAAATAGGTAACTGAATCTCCCCTGTTTTGGACCCCCCATGGGTTTACTGGGCCTGAGCTTGATCTCGAGGAGACTGTTGCCACTCCCCTCCCATCGCACCCCTCGGGAGCTGGGGCCATGGATGTGTGGGGCAACTTGATCGGTTATGTCCAGTCAGTCCACACCCCCAGCATACGCCTGGTGGAAAGTTAGCATAAGTGGCTCTTTGTCCCCTCTGGCGCTGATTAGTTCTCCACTCTTTCTGCCTTTGTGGATAAACATTGCAGACATCTGGTGTGAGTTTGGGGGTAGTGCTGCTGGTGCGGCCATCGCTGTGACTGCAGCTGGCTGGATCATGGGTGAAGGATTGCCTGGGGCCCCCCCAGACACTTGCTCTGCTGTAATTAGGGTCTCTTGGACCTTTTTCTTGTTTTTCTTAGTCAGTTCTTCAAGATGTAACTGAGCTAGTTTTCGTTGTAGCTCTTTCTCTTGAGCTTTCAACTTCTGCTCATTTTCCTGTACAGTTCAGCAGCATGTGAGATGTGATCACAGAACTCTTTGTGTGATCTTGAGTTTAAACCGACCACATCTCCAACTGATCACCCTTTAATGCCTTTGGGTCAACTCTAGCTGTGTACTCTGCACACAAGGCCTTCCACACGGCAGGGCAGCAAGCATCAAGGACAGTTCCATCCATATGGTTTGTATCTACAGCCTTGTTCAAATCAGAAGCACGGAGGACGTTCTCCATCTTTCCTCCCCCACGGTTTTTGCCAGAAGAGCTTTCATATTTCCAACCGACAACAGCTTGCCTGAGGTCTCCTCGTCCAAGACCTTAATCCATTTCCCTGCACCCTCATGAATGTTAGGGAGGCGGTTGACAAGTCCCTCGAGATCTTGCGTTGCCCATGGTACATATTGTCCCCATGCCTCTTTAATTAAAACTGATAATAATGGAGCTAGGTTCCTAAGTCTCCCAGTGTTCCTTCCATGTTTCCAACTACCCATGTTACATGACAACTCCTCCTCACCCCCCATCCTCTCTACTGTACAATGGCCTATGTCCAGTCCTTAATGTTGTATCTATCTGACTTCTTGACTGTCCTCGTGTTTTTGTGCTCCTGTCTATTTTCTCTCTACTTACATGCACCCCCTCTTCTCCCTCTATCATCTTCCTTCCCATACAACTTTCTCCACTTTTTGTAGATCTGCCCTTACTTCCTTATAACAATCTAACGGTGTGCTTTCCTCTCTCTCTATCCACCTATCCTGTCTCTTTCTAGACTTCACACACGGCTTCCTATAACCTTCATCTCAATCTACACAACCTTCCATCTGCATTTCTCCCGAAACTTCAACCATTCCCTTAAGCATTGGGAATTGACCTTCTGTCTGCACATATGGGGGAGGTGTAACTAACGCTTCCCCCATGTTACTCTGTGCCTCACTTTCCTAACTTTCCTTAACTTTCTCCTCACCTCCTTTTTCCTTCTTACAAACTCATCCCCATCTTTCTTAAACAGAGCCAGGGCCTCTCTCTCCTGCTGTCTTTTCAACTCACTCTGGACACGCTTTTTCTCTCTAGCTGCAGTTTTGTAATTTTTTGCCAACGTTACCATTTCACCACACAAAGCCAAATCAAATGTCCCCTCCTTTAGCCATTTTGTAATCATATCTTTAGTTCTCTTTTGCCATTTACTTGAGATCTTAGTTATGAGATCTCCACACAATGGATGGTTTAACACCAATATATCCACAGGAGAGGCTGCCATTATGCCTTATAGCCTCTGTCACTAAAAACCAGGATATTCCTGTACTTCCTTATGCTTATGCACTTACTTAGTTACTAAATTTACTTACAGCAACATACAATATTATATAATCACCTAAACATCCACCTTCATTAACAAGACTTAGCAATGATAGCCACTCTTTAATATACAATATTTCACTACCGTCCTATTAGCACTTGCCAAAAAGCACAGTATTTTTATACACAGTGAATATTATCTTGCAAGAACCGATTAATGCCACAGTATTAATATTGGGTTTAGACACATTCACCACACATTCACCACTCCACACGATCACTTTATTTCTAGGCTTATACGTTCATCCTGTGTCCCTTATTTCCTAGAAATTAGGGCTCATTCACGCATACTTTGTCCCCGGTCCTAATCAGGGCTCATTCAAGCATACTTGTCCCTTTTATTTTATTTAGCTATTTATTTATTTATTGTCTTAGAAGGGCTCATACACACACTTGTCCCTTTATTTCAACTTGATCTGCTAATTTATCTATTCCTATAAGGGCTCATTCACACACACGTCTCCGGTCTGGCGCAAGCCGACCCCCCCTCTCGTGGATTGCACACACAACTCCCTCGGGGGTTCACTCAGCCAGATTCTCTTTCTCTCCCTTCCACTCAGACACACACACTCAGACACACATAGAGCTCTCATTCACTCAGACAATATCAGACAGTATTGGACAGTACAACATCAATTAAACACAAACAATGCAATTGCTTACAACTTAATGACACCCAAGCAGTGCTCCTCATAAAAAGATATAAATTTGCTGCTATAACCTCATACAATACATTAATCAGCAGCATACAAAACAATTGACGTACAACTGTACGTTCCACATAAAAAGATATTCATAAAGCTGCTACACTCATACGATACGGGTTAATCAGCAGCATCCAAAACAATTGACATACACCTGTATGTTCCTCATAAGAAATTAATATCCATAAAAAAGCCACAAGCTCATACTATACGGTTTAGGTGGCTACACAATTCTTTTGACATACCTAAGTATGTTCCTCATAAAAAGGGATATATTGATATTAACTACTGTGGATCCTCACACAAGCAGTATTACTAATTAGGCGCAATTCCTTATTAACCTACTCCACTGCCATCCGTCTAGGCCCTCTTGACAATGAGTACAAATTAATACAGCGTCTATCTACCGGTATGCATTGCTATCTATCAAAGCCCTCTTAGCAACACAGACAGACCTTCAAATGCGCTACCTCATACCCGTCTGTTATTACTGCCATCTATCAAAGCCCTCTTGACAGCAAAACAGACCAATGCAATGCTTATTTTATCAGTTACTATTCAAATACTACCATTCAACGGTTAGTAAGCTGATGCATGCATTTTCCTTCTGAAAACAAAGCCCATTCAAAAATTACTTCATTTGGAGAGGTCTTTATCAGGCATCCTTACCACCATGGGTGATCCTCAGCAAACAACACAAACTAAGCATATAAGCAAAAGTTGCTTACCTTTGTAAGTGGCCACCTGTTTGTGCTGCTCGCCAAGGAAGCCCATGCTGATCAGTCACCTTTGCCCCTTTTCCACCCTGCTCGCAGCGCCAAAATGTCGTGGAAATTAATTGAAGACTTTGATTTCAGAAGGTTACAACTTTATTGGTTGATCAATAAAGTCGGGAGGTCTGCAGAACACACCCCGACTCCTGACGGCTTCTTGCTTAAATACTGATCCCAAACAAAGGCAGCCAGTTTTCCCGCGCTGATTTTACATACAACATCTGGGCTTCCATCAGTTAGGCTGGTTCACCAGCTAAACAAGCGCCCAGACCAGCACTAACCAGTATTAACCAGCATAGACCGGCGCCGCCGCCCATTCTGATGTTTTCATAGCTCTACCGGATAAGTGGGATGGCACAGATGGGAAATCTTTCTAACCACGTTGGATCTTGTGTTTGAGTTTAATTCCACCAGATACTCCACAGACCGAGTATCAGACAGGCAGCTGAGTGGGCCACAGCAGTTCTCAGATCAGATCCAGACATGGTCTACTCATATGGAGAGTTCACCTGTCAACTGAAATTAACATTTGAACATCCTGCTGCTGAGGTGGAGACCGACATGAAATTGTATCATCTGTGGCAGGGAGGGTTGTCCGATACACTGCGGATTTCCGTACTCTCGCCGTGCAGACTACCTGGGGAGACGTCGCCCTTCGGATGGCCTACTACGAGGGACTGGCTTCACGCATTAAGGACAAACTTGCCGGACATGAGCTTCCGACCACGCTTGAGGGCGTTATCCCAGCCGGTTTGGATCACCTCTGTAGATGGTCGGCCCCTCTCCTCCAGTTCCATCACCTCCCAGACCCAACCTATCACCATCACGTTCAACAAACATCAGGAACAGATCCAATTTTACCTCACCTCCATCTCCTCCCCTCCCATCATCCTTGGACACCCTTGGCTCCTTCAGGACGACCCACTCATCTCCTGGACACAGAATTGGATCCTTTAATGGGGGGCGACTTGTACCGAACTTTGCCTACGGGCTCCAGCTGGGACGTGTTCTAGGGAGTCTGAGGCCCCCGACGTCGACACCAACGTCATCCTGGCCACCTATAGGGACCTGGCTGAAGTGTTCTGTAAGAGGTGCGCCACCCACCTGCCTCCTCATCACCCCTACGACCTGGCGATCGACCTTCAGCCGGGTTCCATCCCTCCCCGCGGCCAATGGAGGAATATGTCTCCAATGCCCTCCGCCAAGGTACCATCGGCCCTCCTCTTCACGTGCCGCCACGGGGCTCTTTTTTATGAAGAAGGGGGATGGTGATTTATGCCCCTGTGTCGACTATCGAGGGCTTAACAACATCACTGTCAAGCATCGTCACCCACTGCCTGTTACCAACTCTGCTTTGGACGCTCTCTCTGGTGCCACTATAGTCACAAAGTTGGACCTCCGGAGAGCCTACAACTTGGTGCGCATCAGAGAGGGTGATGAGTGGAAGACGGCCTTCATCTTTCCTACTCGACATTATGAGAGCCTGGTCATTCCATTTGCACTTTGCAACACACCTGCAGTTTTTCAACAATTTATTAATGACTTCCTGAGAGACATGCTAGGTCAATGGGTCTTCGTCTACCTGGACGATATTCTCATCTACTCCCCCTAAGACACTTAAGCAACTTCAAAGGTTTCTCGGGTTTGCAAAGTTCTATTGTCGCTTTCTCCAGGACTACAGTACAGTTGCAGCTCCTTTAACCGCCCTGACCCGACCATCTTCTCATCACTTTCACCTCAACTCTGCTGCCATCTCCGCAACTTCCATAACCGTTCGTTGTAAAGGTGGACGCTTCGGACATGGGCGCCGGGGTGCTTCTCTCCCAGCGAGGTCCAGATCAGAAGCTACACCCTCATAGCTTCTTCTCCAAAAATTTGATCCCACTCAGCAGCAATTCAGAGTAGGGGACCGCAAGCTGCTGGCCATAAAGTGGGCTTTGGAGGAATGGCGACACTGGCTCCAAGGCACCAGAGAGCCATTCATTTGTCACCAAAATCTCATCACTATCTGGAGTTTAAAACAACTTAATCCAAGACAGGCGCGGTGGGCACTGTTCTTTGAACAGTATAGTTCATACAGTATAGTTCATACCAAAGTGGGTGATGGAGGGTGATGCGGTATGGACCGATGAAACGAGGTGATAATTTCCAGGATTCTGTCTGCAGGTGTAGATTTTTTGTAGACAGCCATACCTTGTCACCTACGTGGTACAATCGCCCCGGTGGGTGTCGACGGCGGTGCTGAGTGATGTAGCGGGTGTTGGCGCGTTTGATGGCAAGGTTTTCTTGGTTCCATAGCCGTCGACACCGACGGACCAACTGTTGGGCCGATGGTACTTCAACCTCCGGTTGTTGGTGGTCGAACATCGGATGCTGGAAGCCATGGCATGCCTCAAATGGGCTTAAGCCGGTGGCGGATGAAACGTGGAGGTTATGTGATAGTTCAGCCCAGATGAGGTAGCGAGCCCAGGAGCACTGACGGTCGGCGACAAAGCACCTCAGGTAGCGCTCCAGTTGTTGGTTGGTCCGTTCCGTCTGACCGTTTCAGTCTGTGGGTTGTAGCCGGAGGACAGACTACAGGTGGAATGGATCAGACAGCAGAAGGCCTTCCAGAACCAAGAGGTGAACTGAGGCCCCCTGTCCGAGACGATGTCCTTTGGGAACCCATGCAGGCGGACTACATGTTCTAATATCAGCTCGGCTGTTTTCTTAGCTGACGGGAGCCCGGAAAGGGCCATCAGGTGCACAGCTTTGGAGAACCGGTCGACGATGGTGAGGATGGTGTTCTTTCCTTCGGAAATCGGCAGGCCCGTGATGAAGTCGACAGCAATGTGTGTCCAGGGCCGACGGGGAAAAGGAAGTGGTTGAAGCTCGCCCGGAGATGGTTGATTTACATCCTTGGCCCTGGCGCACACTGGGCACACCTGGACGAACTCGTGAACATCCTTGGTCATGGTGGGCCACCAGAAGGCGCGCTGTATGAATTGAATTGAAGGGTGCGACGTGTTCCGGGGTGTCCAGCAAGGAGAGAGGAATGCCCCCATTGGATGACCTCCGTCCTGATGGTGTCGGGTACATAGAGTCAACCAGGCGGCACACCTGCCGGTTCGGTCTCCGCAGCCTGTGCCTGGCGCACCTTCGTCTCCAGATCTGGTGCTATGATCCCGGTGGGAGGTAGGACAGGCACGGGCTCCGCCCGGGGGACATCTTCCTCATGCTGTCAGGAGAGGGCGTCAGCCTTGGTGTTCTTGGACCCCGGGTGGTATGACAGATGGAAGTTGTAACTCTCAAAAAATAACGCCCACCGCGCCTGTCTAGGGTTAAGCTGTTTCATTCTTCGGATGATGATTAGATTCTGGTGGTCAGTCCAGACGATGAATGGCTCTCTGACGCCCTGGAGCCAGTGACGCCATTCCTCCAGAGCCCACTTTATGGCCAACAGCTTGCGGTCCCCTACCCCGTATTGCTGCTGAAAGGGGTCAAATTTTCTGGAGAAGAAGCTACAAGGGTGCAGCTTCTGATCTGGACCTTGTTGGGAGAGAACAGCCCCGGCGTCCACCTCCACAACGAATGGTTTGCTCTCGTCTGGATGGAGGAGAATTGGTGTGGTGGTGAAGCGGTGACAATTCCTGGAAGGCGGAGATGGCAGAGTTGAGGGTGAAGGGGTGAGAAGATGGTCGTGTCAGGGCGGTTAAAGGAGCTGCAACCGTACTGTAGTCCCGGATAAAGCGACGATAGAAATTCGCAAACCCGAGAAACCGTTGAAGTTGCTTGAGGGTCTTGGGTAGGGGCCAATGACGCACAACTTCCAGTTTCTGCGGGTCCATGGCCACACCCTGGGGCGAGATAACAAAACCCAGGAACGTGGTGGAGCGCTCGTGAAAAGCGCAATTCTCCAATTTACAATACAGTTGATGGGCGAGCAATCTCTTGAGGACCGCCCTGACGTGTTGGACATGTTTGTACCTTGGCGAAGGGTGCTGGAAACATACTCCTCCATTGCCTGCATCTCGGTGGAAGATAATGAGTAGAGATGGCCACGGGGCGGACGGAATCCGGCTGAAGGTCAATTGCCAAGTTGTAAGGACAATGAGGAGGTAGGTGGGTGGCGCGTCGTTTACAAAACACTTCAGCCAGGTCCCGGTAAGGCGTCGGGATGCTGTTGGTGTCGACTTCGGGGGCCTCGGGCTCCCTAGAACACGTCCCAGCCCGGGCCCATAGGCAGAGTTCAGTGCAGGTCGGCCCCCATTGTAGAATCCGGTTCTGTGTCCAAGAAATAAGTGGGTCATGCTGCAACAACCACGGGTGGCCGAGGATGATTGGAAGAGATGAGATGGAGGTGACATAGAATTGAACCTGTTCTTCGTGTTGGTCGATGATGAGGGTGATTGACTGTGTTCGAGAGGTGATAGGGCTGGAAGAGAGGGGCCGACCGTCAACAGAGGTGATGTTTACGGGCTGGGATAACGCCTCGATTTTTACCCCCAGTTTTTTGGCGTAAGAAGAGTCAATAAAGTTACCCACCGCACCGGAATCGATGAACGCGGTACTTTCGACCCGTTTGTAGCCAAACTGGAGGCGTGCTCGTACCGTGAGACGGGAAAAGTTGGTCAAAGTGGCGGTCAAAGTGGTGGAGAGGTGGATGGAACCCTGTGCGTTTCCCGGACGCAGAGGGCAGATAGCTCTGTGGTGTGCTGCCGATCCACAATATGCGCAGAGACCCTCTCTGAAGCGGCGTTCCCATTCTGCAGCGGTTAAGGAGGCGCGTCCTAATTGCATGGGTTCCCCGGCTCCGATGTCAACCACGGCGGGAGGTGGAGAACCGACTGATCTGGTAGGTGCAGTTGCAAATGAGGAGCGAGCTTCAGGAACAAGCATGTGAGAGAAGAAGGAGGAGGATCGGGATGTGAAATGGGGCAGTGATGGCGTGATGGACGGCAGGGTGCGAGGAGCTGGCTTGGTTCGGGCGAGCAGGAACTGGTCGATTCGGAGGGCGAGTTGAATTAAGCCCTCCAACGTAGCTGGAAGTTCTCGTCCAGCGAGCTCATCCTTGATGCGCGCAGCCAGTCCCTCGTAGTAGGCTGTCCGGTGGGCGGCGTCTCCCCAGTCGGTCTGGACAGCCAGGGTTCGGAAATCTGCCGTGTAGCGGCTCACCGACGAGCCTCCATGCCTGCAGATGATATAACTTGGAGTCAGTCTCCACCTCAGCAGCAGGATGTTCAAAAGTTAGCTTTAGTTGATGGGTGAACTCTGTGTATGAATAGGCAACATCTGAATCCGAGCGAAGGACCGCTGTGGCCCACTCAGTTACCTGCCCGGATAGCAACGAGACGAGAAGTGCAACGCGCAGTCGTTCTGTGGAGTATCTGGTGGAATTAAACTCAAACACAAGATCCAATGATGTTAAAAACACACTGCATTTCCCATCCGTGCCATCCCACTTATCTGGTAGAGCTATGAAGACATCAGAAGGGGAGGGTGGTGGCGGCGCAACAGCCCATGCGACGGGCGTGGCAACTGCTGGCTGAGCGCCTGCCCCGCGGAGGGTCACGTTCTCCTGCCTTAGCTCCGCCACCTCGCGGCGCAGGGCCGCGACATCTTGGATGCCTTTGCGGAGAACCGCAACTTCACTACAGAGCTGATCGATCAGCTTAGCATGTTGGTCAACCACATCGCAGAGGTGAGCGTAATCCGCTGGGTTCACTGCTGTTGGCTCACTCATTCTGTCATAAACACACGGAGATGGACCAGAAGACTAGCAGTTAGATCTGTAGCGTGGATGGTAAACCCAAACGCGGAAGTAGCGCGAGCAGGCAGGATAACCACGCTGTTATTTTTAGAACTCTCCCGAAGTGAGAGCAAGATTCTACACAAATAAACTCGCATTCTAATAACACACACTCAATTGAAAGCAAAACCCAAGAAAGTGAGTACTCACGATTAGACGGACACAGCATCGGCGATAGCATGGGCAAACTCAATGACTGAGCAATGTGTGGAGCCATCTTGTCTCCTTTTATGCTTCCTGAATAACGACCGGACTACTTCCAGGTCCTAGTGCCGGTTGTGTTAGGAGTGCGCATGACACGTATTTCCCTCGTATTTCTCTGAGTCCTCCGTAACTTTCCTCTCCTGTTACCGTTCTCTCACACTTCCGGGTCACACTATCACATGAATCGTACAGGTATAAATTTTATCTACAGCATTGTTAATTTTACAAGCAAACATTTAATTACAATACCAAGTTACCCATTATTTTAATATCTGTGCAATAATTAAATTAAATCAATAAAAGAAAATCTCACCCATTCACCTCCTTCCATGGTATCGTACATACCTATTATAGCGCCAGCTACACTCCCACCAAATTACCTTTGATACAATGAGGATGCTATGCATGTAATACATCAACGGGTAATTTCCAAATAAATGATTTCTTCAACTATACACATTCAGAAATGAACAGTAAAACTCTATAGTCACATTTCCAATGTAATACCAGTAGATTATAACCTTCAACTACTTTCCACAAGAACAACTAACTTTTGAATAGGTCTCTCTATAATTGATGGCTTATGTAAACTTTCACCCTTCTTTCCCAGCTTTCTGTCCCCGACTTGTAGGGTCACTTTCCTAGCCAGTCCATCATCACCCTCATGAGCATCTACAACCCTGCCCAGTGTCCATTCATTGCGAGGGATATTTTCATCTTTGATTATTACAATGTCACCAACTTCCGTGCGTCTAGGTGCATGCCATCGCTGTCTGAGGGTAAGATTAGTAAAATATTCCCTTCTCCATCTGTTCCAAAACTACTCTGACAGATATTGGACCCTTCTCCAGCGTTTTGTCGCGTACAGATCTTCTTGAATGAACCTGCCGGGTGGGGGCAGTGGTACAGTGCCTTTCATGGTGATCAGATGATTTGGTGTTAAGGGGTCTAAACTTGAGGGGTCACTGATGCTATTAACAGTGAGCGGGCGACTGTTTACAATGTACATGGCTTCATAAAGAAACGTCCGTAAGGATGCATCGTCTAGCCTTCCAGCTCTTTGCGCAATAACTTAACTACACTTAAGTACACTTCTTACGGTCCTGATTTGACGCTCCCATGCACCTCCAGCATGGCTTGAGCTTGGTGCATTCATGAGAAAGTCACACTGCTTGTTTGCCAACTATGTAGTCATTTTGTCTTTGTCGATTTCTTGTAGAGCTTTTGCCATTTCATTTTTTGCTCCCATGAAGTTAGATCCCTGATCTGACCTGATTTGCCTAACAGCTCCACGGATGGCTATGAAACAGCGTAAGGCATTGATAAACGCATCAGTTGTCATGTCTTCCAGCATCTCTAAGTGAATTGCTCTACAGCTTAGGCATGTGAAGAGAAGAGCATAGCGTTTGTAAACTTTGCGACCTTGTTTGGTATTAAAAGGGCCAAAGCAGTCCATACCCATGTAGGTGAAAGGTGGGGAAGGGTCAGTGCGATCTCTAGGCAGATCTGCCATTCTTTGTTCCTCTGGACGCGCACAAGCTCTCCTGCACCATACACACTGTTTGATGTACTTAGCTACTGCTTTACCTCCTCCAACTATCCAAAATCCATTAACTCTGATCTCATTTAAGGATTGGCCTTGACTTTGATGCTGTGTCTTGTCATGATGATGTGCAATAATAAGTCGTGTAATACCACAGTCTTTAGGGAATATTACAGGATGATTTACCTCAAGGTCTGTACATACCTTTCTCAACCTCCCTCCAACTCTCATTATACCATCTTGGAGGAATGGATCAAGCTGATGAAGCCTGTTGCTACAGGGTAGCTTTCCTGTTTTCTGTTCAAGTTTGCTTCGCTCATCTTGAAAGGTACTTTGCTGCGCAAGTTTGACAAGAGTTAATGCGGCTTGTCTCTTTTGTTCTACATTTGGAGGCTCTGCTGCCTTTATTTGTTTAGCCATTCGTTGGATGCGTGCAACCACATTAACTGCCGTAGTCCACTTTGAGAACCGTGACAAATGTTCTGTAATGTCACACTGTTGTGTTGCTTCAGTATCCAGCACTTGAATAGCCTTTACCGGATCTCTACGTACGACAGCAGCTCTGTCGTACGTTGCTCAGTTACTATCTCTCCTTCCCATAAAAACTTGGGACCTGAAAGCCAGTTTGAGTTCACAAGGTCTGCTACTTTAAGGCCACGTGAGGCGTGATCAGCTGGATTCTCTGCTGTGTCAACATAATACCATTGCTCTGGGTGTGTAGCTTGACGTATTTTTTGGACACGGTTGGCTATAAAAACATGAAATTTTTTGGCCTCATTGTTAATGTACCCAAAAACTACTTGTAAGTCTGTCCAAAGTTTTCTTTGTCAACTTTGAGCTTTAGTTCTCTTTTTAGCATGCCGTTCACTGCGGCTGAGGTTACAGCTGCAGTTAGTTCTAACCTTGGTATGGTGATTATTTTGGTTGGTGCAACCCTTGCCTTACCCATGACTAAGGTGCAGTGTACTTGATGTTCACTCAACAATCTGATGTAAGAACACTGGCCGTATCCTTGACTGCTCGCATCAGAAAAGTGATGTAGTTCGACTCTCTGCACTTTGCCAAAGTTTCTGGGCTTGAAGCATCTAGGGATCTGAATCATTTTGAGATTTTCTAGATCTCTCATCCAACTCTCCCACCTCAGCTTCAGTTCGGTAGGTAGTGGGTCATCCCACCTTATACCCTTTTTACACATTTCTTGCAACACTCTCTTTCCTTCTAAAATGAAAGGGGCTAAGAACCCTAAGGGATCATAGAGAGATGCTACAACAGAGAGAACCCCACGTCGTGTTAGGAGTTTTTCATCAAGCGTCACTTGTAGGAAGAAGTTATAATTTTCTACATTCCATCTTATTCCCAGTACTCTTTGCACTGGAAGGTCATTGTAGTTGAGGTCAACATCCTTTATCTCAGCTGCCCATTCTGCTTCTGCTGAGTGTTTGTCTAGTGGCGGCTGCCCCCCAGTTGCAGCCCCCATGGCAAATGAAAAGCTGCTCTGACTTACGCCACTGGCTACTGCGGTGAATGTAAATCTGAAGAGCATGTACTGGACACCATTAGTTAAGGTCTTTCCTGCTCCGGAGCTGTAAAAGGCAGAGGACAGAAGGCTTCGAGAACAACTGGGTGCATGGTCGAGAATGGAACTTTTGGAAGATAGATGAGTTGAGTATGCAGAATAGCCTTGGCTAGCCCAGGGGCAAAGTCTAGGCAGGATGGGGAGACTGAGAAAGACTGCAGATCTCCAATTCTCTTCAAAGAAATAATGGCCATAAGAAAAACCATCTTAAGAGTCAGAAGCCTGACAGGCGCTGATTCTAGTGGTTTGAAAGGGGTGTCGATCAAACTATTCGAGCACAATAGCTAAGTCCCACGAAGGGACCGTCACTCTAGTGGGCGGCCTCAACCGTTTAGCTCCACGAATAAAATGGACAACTAAAGGGTGCTTTCCCACAGAAACCTCATCGGTCAGAACATGACAACCTCAAATAGTGGCTACATACGTTCTGAGAGTACTAGGGCATAAGCCCGAGGACAACTTTTCTTGCAGAAGCTCCAGCACTGAAACAATTCGGCAGTGGACTGGGTCTACATGTTTTGTCATGCACCGACTTTCAAATACACTCCATTTGAGGGCAAAGGTTCTTCTAGTGGAGGGAGTCCTAGCACTTAGAAAAGTTTCAATTACGCTGGCTGGAAGACCAGCATCTCTTAGTTGGTCTCCTTCAGGGGCCAGACGTGAAGGTTCCAGATCTCTGGCTTGAAAGATCAGATCTCAGGGATGAAATATTGTCCGCTGCGCCTGAGACAGAAGATCCCTCCTCACTGGAATTACCATGGTGAGCCTTCGAGGAGAGATATTAGATTCGAGAACCACACTCAGGTCGGCCAACGGGGCGCTATGAATAAGAGGCGCAAACCCTGTTGACGGGCCCTCACCAGGACTCCTGGGAGCAGAAGTATAGGAGGAAATGCATAAAGGCATAATCTAGGCCACGTATGGGCCATTGCATCCAGACTCAGGGGAGCTGGAGGAGTCAGAGAGTAGTAAAGGGGACATTGTGCTGTTTCCTGTGAGGCAAAGAGGTCCACCTCTGCTACATAAAATCTTTCCCAGATTTGACTGACCCCTTTGCGGTGGAGTTTCCATTCCCCATGTGTCACAGCTTGTCTGGATAGCAAGTTTGCTCCCACATTTATATGCCCTGGAATGTAAGTCGCCCTGAGGGACAGGAACTTGTCCTGTGCCCAAAGCAGAACCTGGTGCGCTAGCTTGTTCAAGCGGCATGAGCACAGTCCGCCCTGGCGATTCATGTACGAGACTACCGAAGTGTAGCCGTGAAGCACCTTAATAGCGAGGAGATCACAGTGCTCATTTTCCGGTTCACTCCTATTTATAACCTGCAGGTGCACCTCATCAGATGATGTCACCTGACCAAGGTTATATAAGCCAGAATTTGGTGTGTTTGATTCATACATGCTTCACAACTGGCTAAACAAAGAGATGTACCCATAGCGTTGAGTGTAGCTTTTGAAAGGGAACATCAAGTTTATTGGTGATATCCCTGATCATGGAATACTGCTTGTTTAATCAGTAAAAGTTTGGTAATGATTAACTATAACATTCAATTTAAATTCATTTTTATAGTACTTTTTACAATGGTTGCTATCACAAAACAGCTTTTACGGAATTAAAATACAATAAGGGAAATTAGTGTGAAATGTGTGAAATTAGTGTGAAAATATATATAGTAAGAATCAAAATGATCAGAGGGTCCCTGATGAACAAACTGAGGGTGAGGGGGCGAAGGAAAAACTCCATGAGATTCATCAGTAATGTCCATAGAGATCCGTGATGTCGCTTCCAAGTTCAAACATGTTTGAGCTCGCACGCAAAAATGCACCTTCACCCAACCAAATAAGCATTCAGCAGAGACGCACATTAACAATAGATATTTTGTCTTGTAAATGTTGTATTCTTGACATAGGGGGGAGTGGTTACACAGACCATTTTACCAGTTCACAAGAAAATCTCTGTGGTATAATGGTTAGAGTCACCGCATTGTAACCAGGTATCCTGTGTTTGTGTCTTGGAGCTGCTACTAATAAAATTTACACTTATTGGTCTTCATATTTTTTAGCATTCATTTTTTTTACACCATGTTTTCACACTGCCAGTCATTTCTTTCACTGTAGTTCTTAATTCTGTAACATTCTTTCACGGTTTATCTTTAAATAAAAATTTTTTATTCTTGTTCTAAATAAAATCCTCTCTCTCTGTTTTTTATCGTTGTAACTATCTAAATAAATCATGCATAATTTCTTTAACTGCTTATGAAGTTTTTCAGCTGGTGAAAAAAAAAACGGTGGATAAAAATCTTTTTTTTATAATTGTATGTGTTATGATCTTAATGGTGAAACAGCAGTTTTATATGTAATATAGTCACGATCCTTGCTCCTTGTATTTCATACATTTTAAATTTGTCAAAAGGACTGACAAAACTCATTACAATCTCTATTTACTTAAAAAATGTCAGTAACATGTAACATGTAACAACTACTGCAGTAATACTGCAACAACTACTGCAGTAATACTGTAATAATACTGCAGTAATACTGCAATATAATACAGTAATACTGCAGTAATCCTGTGATCATTACTGCAGTGTTAAGAAAAAAAACGCAGTGATTTGGACACGAAAACACTGCATTTTTATTAATACTGCAGTAACGCTCCAACAACAACTGCAGTAATACTGCAATAACTACTGCAATAACTACTGCAGTAATCATGCAATATAATGCATTCATAATGCAGTAATACTGCAATACTACAGTTAATATTAAACACCTACTGCTGTAGTGTAATACAACTACATTACAACAAAATTATTGCAATTCATTTTATTATTTAATTTAAAAAAATCTATAAAGCACTACCCTTAAAACATTGAAACAACTAAAAAACAGACCATGAAAGCACTTTTAGACTTAGCAATATTACTGTTCAACAGTGCTGTTGCTAGGAGACACTGCTGTCAATCAGTGTATGACTGGTCAAGTATGTAAATATATTACAAGGCTTGAGGTGTGCAGCTGGAAGCCTGGAGAGGTTTGACGCCCCCTCATTCTTCAACTTTGTTTAAATAAACACTTGCACCTTCCCTTCCTTCACTTTAAAGGCATTCTTGAAAAGCAAACAGCAAGACAAATATTCATTACAAGTTGTGTAAAAAACACATTTGAATAATTAAAATTAAATCATCCCATATATACTCAACATTACATGATTTACTGTCATTATGTCCTAAACTATTGCTAAATAATGGCTCGAGTTTGCTGTTTTTGATAGAGACCCTGTTAATTAATTAAGATTTCAGAATGTAATGTGAATTTGATGACTCTGGCATTGGGCATTTTCAAAGGGGTTCTCATGTTCACAACATTTTTATAGTATACATTGAGTTCCCTGAAACTAATTATGAAAGAGAGCAATGATTACCATGGAAGAAGTTGTTGTAATCCCTCTATTATTTGTCTTTGTATCAGATCAGATTTTGAATCTCAGGAATGTTATTTTGACAGTGCAACTGAAGGAGTGTCTTTAACTCTTCGTTTCTTTGACATTGTGCCAGAGTTAATATTGGGTTATGCTACATTCACAATAGGTGTTTGGTTTTATTCATAATGAGTACGTATGTTTTTCACAATTTACACACTACAGCAAAATAAAAATATAGTATAATATACACATTTTTACACAGAAGATAAGAAAGAATTAAGTGAGTTCAAAGAACCATTTTGGTGTTTATTTTTTTGTGTCTCTCTATTGAAGTAGGTAAATTGTTGATCATTCTAAACCCCTTTTATGCCTATATGTTATCACAAATTTAGGCAAATTATGGGAGATTCTAAGTATAAAATGAACACATTTTAAAATGTAATTTTAAATGTCTTAATCTTGAAACCATTCAGTTCTATATCAAGTTTACATTTGACAAAATCTCTTTTGTCATAGGGCATATTGATAGACTAATGTATATGCAATGTCTATATAATGTATAGTGATTCATTTGTTAAGTTATTTTCTTGATTCTTGATGTCGATAAGAATTTATTGGGAGCCCTTATTAAGAACAAATGACTCTTGCATAGTGAATGGTCTTTAAGGTTTCAACCTCCCACTTCCCTATGTAGAGAGAAAAAAAACACTTAGGAGCTGTAAAGCATGCCTTGTAATATATGGCATCTGTTTGAGGAAGGATGACATATCGGCTTATGTGACTGTCAGGTGTCCATATACTTTTTGGTCATGTCCTTTAAATGAAATGAAGGTCTATCAGTATGAAATATTTCATGTCACACATATTCCTCTGAGAATTTCATGCTGCCCTCTTGAGTAGTTTGAAAAGTTCCAGTTGGCTTGCTTTACATGTCTTTATCGATGCACTCATCTATGTTTGTTGAAAAAAGTTGCAATATTATGGTTTCTGTCATGTTTTATATATATTTGCGTACTGACTAACTCACGGCGCTCCGGATGGCCAGTCCGCCACTGCCCAAGACTTTCATGAACTCACTTCTGTGTTCAAAACAATCTGCCAGGTTTGTTTATTCTCCAGAGAGAGCATAATACAACTGTCCATGAATAAAAGTATTAAAATAAAAATGTATCAAATCCAACTGTGAAGTCTGATTTAATTGCTACCATTAAATATTTTTATTTTTATCTATTTTATGATGGATTTGTGTTGCTGGAGAAATTAATTGTAGGCAGAGACGTCTGCTCTGTCTTGTTAATTCATCTTAAAAAACTCAAAATCGATTTGAATCTATGCAAGGGCTTCAGGCTTTTTTATATAATAGTAATCATCTTGCTTTTTTCCTGTTTGTGTCCATCATTGAATAATTATTTGTGATTTAAGTATATTATGAATGATCCCCCTAGAAATGCAACAAAACACAAACATATACTTGCTAAATAAATGCTGTCTTTTGCGAAGGGTGAAAGGGAAAAGTGACAAGGAGACTTGGTGGTGGAACGAGGAAGTCCAGGAGTGTATACATGGAAATAGTCTAGCTAAGAAGAAATGGGACACTGAGAGGATTGAAGAGAGTAGGCAGGAGTACAGGGAGATGCAGCATAAGGTGAAGGTAGAGGTGGCAAAGACCAAACGAAGAGCATAATGAGGACTTGTATGCTAGGTTGGACAGTAAGGAGGGAGAGGTGGATCTGTACATAGAGATAGAAAGCATGATAGACTGATCGCATGGGTGCCACCAGAATTTGGTGTGTTCGATACACACATGCTTCACAACCGGCTAAACAAAGAGATGTTCCCATAGCGTTTTCACGCAGCATTGAGTGTAGCTTTTGAAAGGGAACATCAAGTTTATCGTTACAAAAAATAACTGCAGTTTTCAAGTGTTAAAACTGCAGTTTTCTACATATACAGTACACGCAGTGATTTGGACACGAAAACACTGCATTTTTCTTAATACTGCAGTAACGCTTCAACAACAACTCCAGTAATACTGCAATAACTACGGCAATAACTACTGCAGTAATACTGCGATATAATGCAGTAATACTGCGATAATACTGCAGTAATCCTGCAATATAATGCAGTCATAATGCAGTAATACTGCAATACTACAGTTAATATTAAACACCTACTGCAGTTAAAATAGTAGTTGTACTGCACATAAAATGTATGGGTATATACAATTTGAATAAAGCTGAAAAATTACGTACATTATTTCTATAATCTAAATGTGTGCTGTAGTGTAATACAACTACATTACAACAAAATGATTGCAATTCATTTTATTATTTAATTTGAAAAAATCTATAAAGCAACACACTTAAAACATTAAAACAACTAAAAAACAGACCATGAAAGCACTTTTACACTTAGCAATATTACTGTTCAACAATGCTGTTGCTAGGAGACACTGCTGTCAATCAGTTTATGACTAGTCAAGTATGTTAATATATTACAAGGCTTGAGTTGTGCAGCTGGAAGCCTGGAGAGGTTTGACGCCCCCTCATTCTTCAACTTTGTTTAAATAAACACTTGCACCTTCCCTTCCTTCACTTTAAAGGCATTCTTGAAAAGCAAACAGCAAGACAAATATTCATTATGAGTAAAAAACACAATTGAATAATTAAAATTAAATCATTCCATATATACTCAACATTACATGATTTACTGTCATTATGTTCTAAACTATTGCTAAATAATGGCTCGAGTTTGCTGTTTTTGATAGCGAACCTGTTAATTAATTAAGATTTCAGAATGTAATGTGAATTTGATGACTCTGGCATTGGGCATTTTCAAAGGGGTTCTCATGTTCACAACATTTTTATAGTATACATTGATTTCCCTGAAACTAATTATGAAAGAGAGCAATGATTACCATGGAAGAAGTTGTTGTAATCCCTCTATTATTTGTCTTTGTATCAGACCAGATTTTGAATCTCAGGAATGTTATTTTGACAGTGCAACTGAAGGAGTGTCTTTAACTCTTCGTTTCTTTGACATTGTGCCAGAGTTAATATTGGGTTATGCTACATTCACAAAAGGTGTTTGGTTTTATTCATAATGAGTATGTATGTTTTTCACAATTTACACAATACAGCAAAATAAGAATATAGTATAATATACACATTTTTACACAGAAGATAAGAAAGAATTAAGTGAGTTCAAAGAACCATTTTGGTGTTTATTTTTTTGTGTCTCTCTATTGAAGTAGGTAAATTGTTGATCATTCTAAACCCCTTCTATGCCTATATGTTATCACAAATTTAGGCAAATTATGGGAGATTCTAAGTATAAAATGAAAACATTTTAAAATGTCATTTTAAATGTCTTAATCTTGAAACCATTCAGTTCTATATCAAGTCAAGTCAAGTCAAGTCAAGTAGGCTTTTATTGTCATTCCAACCATATACAGTTAGTACACAGTGAAACGAAACAACGTTCCCCCAGGACCAGGGTGCTACATACATGTAACAACATAAATGTACAACATAAATTTTTACATTTTTAAGTTACTCTAAAACAAGAACTATCAATATCTATACAAAAATACAAAAATAGACAAAGTGCACGTGCAAATGTGCAAACAAAGTGGTACATGACAGACACAACAATGTAAGACATAACAGTACTTTTTTGATGAAGGATGAATTGAGGTAGTGGGAAGAGCAGCAGTAAACAGTTTACAATTTTGACAGAAGTATTGTGTGCAAATAGCAATAAATAGCAATTTAAATATTGTGCAAAAAATTGCAAGGAGCAGCACAGGTATGTAGGTATGAGCAGATTGGGATGGGTGTGCATCAGTGTGATTGTGCATGTGTTTATCAGTTCAGTCCAGATGTTCCAGATTTAGTTCGTCTGAGTGATTTGTGTGTGTGTATGTGTGTGTGTGTGTATGTGTGTGTGTGTGTGTGTCAGGTATCAGTCCAGTCCTTTTGTGTTTAGGAGGCGGATGGCTTGCGGATAAAAACTGTTTCTCAGTCTGGATGTGAGTGCCCGAATGCTTCGGTACCTTTTTCCAGATGGCAGGAGGGTGAAGAGTGTGTGTGAGGGGTGTGTCCGGTCAGCCACAATGCTGGTGGCTTTGCGGATGCAGCGTGTGGTGTAAAGGTCTTCGATAGAAGGGAGAGAGACCCCAATGATCTTCTCAGCTGTCCTCACTATCCGCTGTAGGGTCTTGCGGTCTGACACGGTACAATTCCCAAACCAGACAGTGATGCAGCTGCTCAGGATGCTCTCGATGGTTCCTCTATAGAAGGTGGTGAGGATCGGTGATGGGAGCTGGACCTTTCTCAGCCTTCTCAGGAAGAAAAGACGTTGTTGGGCTTTCTTATGCAGAGAGCTGGTGTTGAGGGACCAGGAGAGGTTCTCCTCCAGGTGGACGCCCAGGAATTTTGTGCTCTTGACGATCTCCACAGAAGAGCCGTCGATGCTGAGCGGAGAGTGTTCGCTCCGAGTCCTCCTAAAGTCAACAACCATCTCTTTTGTCTTTTCGACGTTCAGAGCCAGGTTGTTGTCTTTACACCAGTCCGTTAGCCTCAGCACTTCCTCTCTGTACGCCGACTCGTCGTTCTTGCTGATGAGACCCACCACGGTCGTGTCATCAGCGAACTTGATGATATGATTGGAGCTGTGTGTCGCTACACAATCATGAGTCAGCAGTGTGAACAGCAGGGGGCTGAGCACGCAGCCCTGGGGGGCCCCAGTACTCAGTGTGGTGGTGCTGGAGGTGTAGCTCCCGATCCGCACTGCTTGAGGTCTTTCGGTCAGAAAGTCCAGAATCCAGTTGCAGAGGGAGGTGTTCAGGCCCAACAAGCTCAGCTTCCCGATCAGGTGTTGGGGGATGATTGTATTGAATGCTGAACTGAAGTCTATGTACAGCATTCTGGCGTAAGTGTCTTTCTTTTCAAGATGTGACAGTGCCAGGTGGAGTGTGGTGGAGATGGCATCGTCCGTTGAACGGTTTGGACGATATGCGAACTGCAGGGGGTCCATTGAGGGGGGCAGCAGGGCTTTGATGTGTCTCATGACAAGCCTTTCGAAGCACTTCATGATGATGGGTGTTAGTGCAACAGGGCGGTAGTCATTGAGACAGGACACAGAAGACTTCTTCGGCACGGGGACGATGGTGGTAGACTTAAAACATGTGGGAACGACGGCGCTGCTCAGAGAGATGTTGAATATGTCGGTGAGAACACCTGCCAGCTGTTCTGCGCATTCTCTGAGCACTCTGCCTGTGATGTTGTCTGGTCCAGCAGCTTTACGTGGGTTGACTCTGCGTAGAGTTTTCCTCACATCAGCCGTGGTGAGACACAGCACCTGGTCATTCGGCGGAGGGATAGTCTTCCTCGGCGTCACGTCGTTCTGCATGTCGAACCGTGCGTAGAAGTTATTCAGCGCATCTGGAAGGGAGCCGTCACTGTCACAGGCAGGTGATGAAGTCCTGTAGTGAGTGATGGCTTGTATACCCTGCCACATGCGCCGTGTGTCACCGCTGTCCCTGAAGTGATTGTGGATTCTCTGGGCGTGTGCGCGCTTCGCCTCTCTGATGGCCCGGGACAGTTTGGCCCTTGCTGTTCTTAGGGCCGCCTTGTCCCCCGCTTTGAAGGCAGAGTCTCTGGTTTTCAGTAGTGCACGCACCTCCGCAGTAATCCACGGTTTCTGGTTGGGTCGTGAGATGATGTTCTTGGAGACAGTGACGTCATCGGTGCACTTGTTGATGTAGCTGGTCACTGATGACGTGTACTCCTCCAAGTCGGTGTAGTCGCCGTAAGTTGCAGCCTCCCTAAACATGTTCCAGTCAGTGTTCTCGAAACAGTCCTGAAGAGCAGAGATGGCTCCTGCTGGCCAGGTTTTCACCTGCTTCAGAACCGGTTTTGAACGCCTGACGAGTGGTCTGTATGCTGGAATTAGCATGACAGAGATGTGGTCTGAGTAGCCGAGGTGGGGGCGGGGCTCTGCCCGATATGCGCCGGGGATGTTTGTGTAAACAAGATCCAGCGTGTTTTCCCCTCTCGTTGCAAAGTCCACATACTGATGGAATTTAGGAAGCACTGACTTGAGATTTGCATGGTTGAAATCTCCAGCAACAATAAACAGTCCATCCGGGTGTGTGTTCTGCAGATTACTGATCTTAGCATACAGTTCCCATAGCGCTTCCTTAGCATTAGCGCTAGGTGGAATGTACACTCCGATAATGAAAACAGTAGTGAATTCCCGTGGTAAATAAAAAGGTCTACATCTAACAGTCACAATCTCCACCAGCGATGAGCAAAAACTAGAAACTAGCACAGAGTTCTTACACCATTTCGTGTTGATGTAGACACACAAACCGCCGCCGCGAGTCTTACAGCACAGAGCTGCGTTTCTGTCGGCGCGAAACGAGGCTAGTCCGTCTAGCTGAATGCCGGTGTCTGGAACTCTGTCGCTGAGCCATGTCTCCGTGAAAACAAACACACAGCAGTCCCTAACCTCACGCTGTGTAGCCTGTTGCAGTCGGATGTAGTCCAGTTTATTTTCCAGGGAGCAGGCGTTAGATAAGATGATGGACGGAAAAGCCGGCCGGCTAGGATTTGTTTTTAGCCTAGCACAGACTCCCGCCCGCTTGCCGCGCTTCCGCTTCCTCGCGCACCGCTTGCGATGTCCCCTCCTCCGGCCACGGGCATCAGGCAACGCCGAGGACTGGAGGCCTGGTTCCCGAAGCAAGCCGAGGTCGCGTAGCTTCTCCCGCAGCTCATCTTGAATGAAATATGCCGGTTTATTGAGTTGCAAAAGTTTCTGGCGGTGGTATGTATGAGCACCGTTTGTGCCGGTGTCCATAAACTTTGCAAAATAAAAACGCTACGACACAACATAAACAATGTAGCACCATTTTGGCTCCGGAGTGGCCGCTGCGTGCTACTGCCGCGCCGCCATCTTGGATCAATCGTAAACTTTTACGATTTTACATTTGACAAAATCTCTTTTGTCATAGGGCATATTGATAGACTAATGTATATGCAATGTCTATATAATGTATAGTGATTCATTTGTTAAGTTATTTCTTGATTCTTGATGTCGATAAGAATTTATTGGGAGCCCTTCTTAAGAACAAATGACTCTTGCATAGTCAATGGTCTTTAAGGTTTCAACCTCCCACTTCCCTATGTAGAGAGAAAAAAAACACTTAGGGGCTGTAAAGCATGCCTTGTAATACATGGCAACTGTTTGAGGAAGGATGACATATCGGCTTATGTGACTGTCAGGTGTCCATATACTTTTTGGTCATGTCCTTTAAATGAAATGATGGTCTATCAGTATGAAATATTTCATGTCACACATATTCCTCTGAGAATTTCATGCTGCCCTCTTGAGTAGTTTGAAAAGTTCCAGTTGGCTTGCTTTACATGTCTTTAACGAAATTTTATCTCCCACATTCACCAGTAACAGATGTGGCCATTAAGAATGTGCATATTTTCCCGCCACAATTCATCTCGTGGAGTGCCCCAAATACTGCAGGCAACATTGTAGAATTTAAATAAATGTTGTGATTCACAGAATAATTGACAGATGGCACATGGAAGGACTTAAACTAAAAGCCAGTACAATAAAGAATTGTGTATAATAAGTTAGCCTGAAAAGATATAGTTTACAATTTTTTAGTTGTTATGGACATAGCCAAGACCAGGGGAACACAAACACGGCGGCACCCATGCGATCGATGCACTCATCTATATTTGTTGAAAAAAGTTGCAATATTATGGTTTCTGTCATTTTTTATATATATTTGCGTATTGACTAACTCACGGCGCTCCGGATGGCCAGTCCGCCACTGCCCAAGACTTTCATGAACTCACTTCTGTGTTCAAAACAATCTGCCAGGTTTGTTTATTCTCCAGAGAGAGCATAATACAACTGTCCATGAATAAAAGTATTAAAATAAAAAAGTATCAAATCCAACTATGAAGTCTGATTTAATCGCTACCATTAAATATGTTTATTTTTATCTATTTTATGATGGATTTTTTTGCTGGAGGAATTGGTTTTAGGCAGAGACGTCTGCTCAAACCCAAAATCGATTTGAATCTATGCAAGCGCTTCAGGCTTTTTTATATAATAGTAATCATCGTGCTTTTTTCCTGTTTGTGTCCATCATTGAATAATTATTTGTGATCTAAGTATATTATGACTGATCCCCCCAGAAATGCAACAAAACACAAACATATACTTGCTAAATAAATGCTGTCTTTTGCAAAGGGTGAAAGGGAAAAGTGACAAGGAGACTTGGTGGTGGAACGAGGAAGTCCAGGAGTGTATACAAGGAAAGAGTCTAGCTAAGAAGAAATGGGACACTGAGAGGATTGAAGAGAGTAGGCAGGAGTACAGGGAGATGCAGCATAAGGTGAAGGTAGAGGTGGCAAAGACCAAACAAAGAGCATATGAGGACTTGTATGCTAGGTTGGAGAGGTGGATCTGTACATAGAGATGGAAAGCATGATAGAGTGATCGCATGGGTGCGGCCAGAATTTGGTGTGTTTGATACACACATGCTCCACAACCGGCTAAACAAAGAGATGTTCCCATAGCGTTTTTACGCAGCATTGACAGTAGCTTTTGAAAGGGAACATCAAGTTTATCCTTCTCCTGCCAGAAGGCATGTCCAGATTTCACAGTAAACACGCCCATTGAAGTCATATTTATTCATTTACCGTCCGCCACCACTAGATGGTGCTTTGTTCTCAAGAAGATGTTAACAGAAGCCAGCAATTTAGCTGCTGAGTAGCAATCACGTGATTTTAACCCTCCTCCCCCCCGCCGGACTGACGCTAGCAAACTGCAATATGGAGATGAAGATGACAGTTTAATGGACTTCTTATTCAGGGTAAGTTCTGGCTTTTTTATATAAAATTTGGGTCTTAGTTTAGTTCCCAGTTTAATAATTATTTTTAATTGGCCGATTTGAAAATCACTGTCAGCGCCTGCAACAGTCAGATGTAACTTTAGGTAACTTAATCATCTGTTTACCAAGTTTGGAGTTACGCCTTACTGTCAGTGTCACAAAACTCACAACGTCACTCTCTCACTCAAAAAGAGGCTAAAACTTCGGAAATACCATTAACTTCGGCTGCACTACCCGAGAAACTGTTCAATATAGTTTTATGAGCTCAGTGTATTTTTATAAGAAGAGTGTTTGTGTCCTCTGAAAATTACTGACAGAATCTGACTGAGTATTCTCTGGATTTAGAGAAATTCAACATTCTTTTGGGGAAGGGTGAGAGTTAATCTGCAGTTGGGATTAGGTGTACCGGAGCTAGCAAGTTAAACTCTCATAACCATGTTTGTGTTATTATGGCGTTATATTCCTGTCACAATTCTGAGCTCGTGGTTTGACATTTTAAGAACAGACAAAGCACTCTATGCGCGTGCAATGCCTCCACTGCGCGTTCAACAGCTCAATTATGCGCGTGCAGTGTCTCCCTTGCTCGCTCAACATGTTCTCAGCACACGCGCGACTTCTCGATTCTGTGCGCGCTCGACTCTGCCTGTGTGCTTTCGTCAAAGTGGGACGAAACCGCGGGACCCGATTGAGGCGCCTTGGGCGGACCAAATATCTGCGCGACCCAGCAGACCACGCAGAGATGATCTGGTTTATTTGTGCAGCCCAGTGAATCGCGCAGCGCAAACCAGTTTCAGTCGTGCAGCGCGGGCCAACTTGAGCAGCGCTGCTCGAATCACAATCCTGCGCGACCCACTGGACTCTGATAGAAATAGACCCCGTCCGCCGTAACTTTACATTAACCCACAATTTCCCGCTGCCATGCCTGGTTTGTATTTGCGGATCCCAATGGGGAATTGTGGGTAAATGTAAAATTATGGTGGACGGGGTCTATTTTTATCAAAGTCTCGCAGCGCTGTCCAGTGGGTCGCGCAGGATTGTGATTTGAGCAGCGCTGCTCAAGTTGGTTCAAGTTGGGCTGCGCAAATAAACCAGTTAATTTCTGCACTGTTCAGATTGTCTGTTGCGCTGTCTGTTGGGCCGCGCAAATATTTGGTCCGTCCAGGGCAGCTCAATCGTCCCACTTTTGATGTGTTTGGCTTCCCATAGTCCGGTGTCACAAAACCAACCAATCACAGACTTCCACACACTACTTCTGATTGGCTGTTCCTTCTCTATCAGCTGGTACTATCGACCGCATAACAGAAGCGTTGTAAATAAAGGTTAATAAGTAAAGCGACCGAGTTGGCCGATTTTAATTTTAGTCCATGTAGTCTAACGATGAGCTATATGGATAATTAGATAAGTAAATAAAAACACACAAAGGACAAACGAAACTAGTATATACTAATACTTCATTGAATAAAAAATAAATGCTATAATATTTGTTTATGATATTTATAAAGAAATACAACTTAATTTACAATGCTTCGCTTATATAATATCCTTTCATTTGTATATAATTATATATGATAATATAATTTTAATTTCTTATAATTTTCTTTTGATTTTGTAAAGCTACTTTGAGACAATGCGCATTTTAAATTCTCTTGTTCTCTTTAACCAGAGCTCTGCAGTGGAGGATTGGCTCAGAGGGGTGACGGCTGGCCTTTTGGAGCTACTGAAGGGCCATGAACGACCTTGAGTCTACACATCGGGGGAAACAAAGGAACTGTTTGAAAGTTTCTATAAATTGGATACTTTAATAATAATAACAAAAACAGATAGAGACTGATAAGCAGTTGGTGATACAACTTCTATTCACCTGTTTTTATACAAATTACTGTTTTAACTTTGAAGAATAAAGTTTTTTTTTTACATCATGTTTGTGCGTTTTAATTGTTGGGGTATTGTTAGGCCAATTTGTTTTGATATATTTTTTACTTGAACCAACTACATCAATTGGCTAAAATATGAGACAACTTTGTTTTAAATAGTCAAAAAATTGGGCTATAAAATAAACAATAATAATGATGTAATAAAAACTACATCAACAGAACAAAGACAAACTTATGAGAAGTTGGAGGGGGAGGGGGGGGAACCTGCAGTTTAGTACTTGAAATCAAAGTGCTTGCTTAAATAAGATGTGACGCTTCTCACACACACACACCTCCGCAGCGCACACACTGGGGGAGGGGCGGCAACTATTAACGACATACAGGGGTTGGACAATGAAACTGAAACACTGGCCAGTTTAGTGTTTCATGGCTAATCTTCATTGATTGCACATTCCAGCAGTAAGAGTGGAGTGTGAAGGTTTCATTAACAGAGTAATAGACAAATTGTTGGTGCGCGACTTGCTGGCGAATCTGTGACCAAGACAGCACGTATTTGTGATGTATCAAGAATCTCTGTGTTTTTGAGGGATCTTTCGACTCGCCGGCGCACAAATGCGTTTGTGTTAAAGCCAACTGATAAATCCAGGAGCACACACACACACACCTCTCCATTAACAAACATAGCTACAGTGTACAGTACAAACGTAGTGTGTGGGGATTGAAAGGTTTCCCACTGTGCCTCCTCATTGTTTTTCACCATCATTCTTAGTACGTTATGAAGTCCGCTGATTAAAATGGTGTGTGTGTGTGTTTATGTAACCCCCCAGCCTACACGAAGAATACCTAATTTACAAGACAAAAGACGGTCAGAGGTGTGAATGCACATCTCTGCTTTCCTCTGCAGTGTGTGTGTGTGTGTGTGTGTGTGTGTTCGTGCTTTAGGTTGTTTGGGGTGCTTTCCTAAATTCAATCTGACTGAATCCGTATAAACGTCAGGTTGAAAAAATCATGACACATTCTGTATCTGCAAAGTTAAGCTGGAAGTGAAACTCAGGGTCACTCTGATAATTCTGATTCATTCATATTTTCTCACACATTTCATTCTCACGTATTTAATTGTCTTTTAATTCTGTAAAGCTGCTTTGCGATAGTAACAGCTGTTAAAAGCGATATATAAATAAATTTGATATTACTAAACAAATGCTGGAGCCTGTGCGCGGTGTGTGTGTGTGTGAGAGAGAGAGAGAGAGAGAGAGAGATCTCCTCTACGACGTGTGCGTTATGTGATTAATACAACTGATCAGTTTCTGTAACATGCGGTGTAAGAGCATAGGAGCGTTACAGTATATTAATAAAACTGAGCTATATTATATTTGTTTTTATATATATATTTACATGTTCAAACACAACGTGATTTTCAGAGTATATAATTTGTTGTATAATCTGATTACAGCATTAGCTGATGTTGTGATTGAGACCCATGGGTTACATGGAAATATTTTTTATTAGTAGTAGTAAGCCAGGCTTTAGTAACCTAGGATAAATCACGATATAAGCCCTCTCTCCCTTGCGCACACAAACAGCACATGAAATCGCGTAAAAACCAAATGAAACTAGGGCAAATAATAAGTGTACTGTAGACATTGGCTGATTTAGTGATGGTTGAGACCCATGGGTTTAATTTACATTACAACTATTATTATTATTAGTAGTAGTAGTAATCCACAATATAAGCTGTCTCCCTCTCACACACAGCACATGAAACTGCTGACTGTGAATGTGCGCCTCTTTGTCCACAAGTGTGAAGTTGCATCGTGTTACTATGCGTTGCTACACATTGTAACACACTATGTTCAAGAAAAAAACACTCTTAATTACTCATGACCTCTCGTAAGAATGAAATTACTATAGCCCATACTTAGCTGAGTTATTTATTTATGTAAAACATACTGGTGCAGCATTAAAATACATTTCGGCTGACATTACAATGTTTTTATATTATTAATTTGAAAGTATATGAGAGTGGCAGTGGCCAAATGTCTTATGCATGAAAGGTCTGAGCATTAAAACATTGTTAGGGACCGGTACTCTGTACTGTATACTGTATATCTCCAAAATGACACGCTTGATTTAATCATAAAAATGTGTGGACAATGCAAGCGCTGCAATTAACTGAATCAGTCACTGCACCACCTGGCGGAATTATACAGCATTGCAACCATCTTATTAGAACAACGCAAAGGGGCGTTTATGGGGGCGTGGCTTCGTTCACTGCGTCATTGTGGGGGATCAAGTTCCATTCACGGACACTTCAAGGAATTCTAACGGATAGTTAAAGGTCCCTTCACGGACCAGCCGGCTGTTTGAAACTGCTTCATCTGTATATGAAATGCATGGATGCAGCTCTGGCTTGTAGGGACTGGCAGGCCCCCTCAAAGAGGGCTGCTGAAGGAGTAAGACACAGCTCACGACATCAGCAAATAATGAAAGAAACGGTTATTCTTTCCCAACTCAGATGGTGCACATCTGCAAAAACAACTTCCTTGCACCAGAAAAAAGCATCTCACATCTCCACTCAAAATGGTGTAGAGCAGCACAAGTGCCTTGAATAGGGAGGTTTCACAACCCCCTGGCAGTTGCTGACCCCAGGAATGCGTTTCCTCTGGGCCCCAGAAAAGAGAACATACGAAGCTTTAGGGACACGGACTATGTTAAAGTATGCCACTAGGGCAGATATAAAATCATATATGTGTGTGTGCATTTAGAATGTATGATGTCTTTGTGTTACGTTCAACATGAGTATCATAAACTTATGCAGTGTAATGAAATGAAAGGTATGAATGGGTATGCAAGACATGGGATGTTTGGTATCAAACGAAAGCTCTGTATATTCAATGAATGTTGATGTTCATGAAATTTTTGTCATATGAACCAGACGCATGTTAATACACTTTACCTAAATTACTAAAACTCCACTGAGATGGCCTCCCACGTGACAGACCAAACCACAGGTTAAATGTATGCACGAAAAAGAGGAACCATGCGGGGCGTAACTATGCCCACAACCATTCCTGATTGGAACAAACAGCTGTGAGACAGACCTGCACCGTGAGATTAAAAACCTAAGGTCTGAGCAGCCTTGGCACGTTTTTGTACGTCACGGAAGCAAGCGGACGCCTCTCTTGCTCCGCTCTCAACCAACGCCTGAACTTTAACTTCTGACCTGCGCCACCAGCGATCAAAGACTCGGCTCTCCTCTGCACGCATAGAAACCTCGTGCAACGAAGAGACCCGTAGAAGAAGTCTCAGCGTCCTCATCGGTAACCAGGCAACAAACACGCTGCTGATGGCTTTCCCGAAAGCGGTGTCATCCTAGCTCACCTCCATTCTTTAGGATTGAGTCTCAAAGCCAAGAGAGGCATTCTCTTTCCTGCTCAGAGGACAACGTATTTGGATGTACATATTTTGAGACAACGCATATGGAATTCGATCGCAATGCAGGCACAGCTGTGGAAACTCCACCCCGAAGTAGTCAGTCACATCTGGGAAAGATTTCCTGTAGCAGAGGTGGACCTATTTGCCTCGCAAGAAACAGCACAATGTCCCCTTTACTACTCTCTGACTCCGCCAGCTCCCCTGGGACTGGACGCGATGGCCCATACTGTCAGGCTCGGTAGGGGGCGTGGTGGATCCAAGTGCAGATGCAGGAAATGTGTTACGAAGAGTAATTGTATTTTGGAGTGCTTGTGACTGACTGAGTTGAAAATATGGAGGTTCAAAGCCTTGGCGTGAACTCCAAGCTGCGGTGTGAGCGGCGAAAGCCTCAATGGAATGCGTAAGCGCAGATTGCCGGCACGAGTGCGTTGAGGCGAGCGGCGAGGTGCGTGACGTCAGCCTTGAGAGAATGCGGAAGTGCGCAGCGCCGCCGTGTAATCCGAGATGTATACCGGCGTGCACACGCTGAGAAGCAAGAGCGTGCAGAGCCGGTGTGGAGGAAAAAGGGAGAGCCTCGCGATGAATGCCGGTGTGGGCTGGAGGAACCTGAGCCAGTGGAAAAACGGAGCGTGAGCTCGGCGAGGAGCGAGCAATAATCGCGGTCGTGGAACGGGCGAGGGTCGAAGCCGGAGTGACGAGAGGAGGTCCGTGATCCAGGTTTGTGGTCGGTGGCAGGTAAGTGGTCGGCAACGGGAAATCTCCAAATAACAACAATCCGATAACGAGAGGCGAAAGCGTGGTCAAAAACTGAGCGAGGTCGATAACAAAACAGACTTAGACGAGAGAAAACTCTGGTAAATTGAGCCTGGTAAGGCGCACAATAAACTGGCAATGTCGTGGTGTCTGAGCGTGACTTAAATAGGCATGTGAAGTGATCAGTGATACAGAGAACAGGTGTGGAGAGCGGGAATTGAGGCGGTGAGATGAAAGGAGTGGTTAGGAATATGGAGCGGGCATGCTCAGGTGGTCATGGCGAGGCTGTGGCTTGATGTGGCGTGACACATACGTGGCCCAGATTACGCCTTTATGCATTTCCTCTGATAGCTCTGCTCCCGGGAGTCCTGCCGAGGGTCCGTCAACAGGGTTTGCGCCTCTTATTGATAGTGCGCCATTGGCCGAACAGAGTGTGGTTTTCGAATCTAATATCTCTCCTCGACGGCTCACCGTGGTGATTCCAGTGAGGAGGAATCTTCTGTCTCACACGCAGGGGGCGATATTTCATCCCGGCCCGAGCTCTGGAACCTTCATGTCTGACCAACTAAGAGATGCTGGTCTTCCAGCCAGCGTAATTGAAACTATTTTAAGTGCTAGGGCTCCATCCACTAGAAGAACTTATGCCCTCAAATGGAGCGTAATTGAAAGTTGGTGCATAGCAAAACATGTAGACCCTGTCCACTGCCGAATAGTTTCAGTGCTCGAGTTTCTGCAACTAAAGTTGCCCTAGTACTCTCAGACCGTACGTAGCTGCTATTTCGGCTTGTCATGTTCTGACCTAAATTGTTTTATACAAGCAGTAATTAAATCTCTTATTAAGAAACTTGACCTTGACCCCTGTGAGTTGTCCAACTATAGGTCAATATCAAACCTGCCATTTATCTCCAAGATCCTAAGAATGTTGTAGCACTGGGGATATGCTAATATATACGAAGGAATAACATCAATCAAATGTATGTGTTAGGATTTAGGCCACATTGGTAAATTACCTATTATTGGCCTTTAATTAAAGTTGTGTCTATTCTTAAATTAGAGATTGTTGTAGGAGTTAAGGAAAATTCAGTTTGTAGATGTAAATGATGATTATGATAATGATGTGAACTAAAATGAAGTTTGGTGTTCCACAGGGTTTCTCCCCCCCCCCCCATTCCTCCCCATCACTAGGGGGCTCCCACATTAAAGCTACTACTACAACTCAGTCTTCGGCCCTCCCGGCTATCACGTGTTTCCTCCGAACCACTGTAGAAGAAATTTTTATCTGATTTTATGTGACATACCCTACTTTTAAAAAATAAAAGATACCCCAGCTTGAAATAATGGGAGGCTTGCGTGAGAAGCCGAGCATATAGGCCTCTTGCAATGTGCCTGTGTAAGAAATCCGATCTATACATTGAGGCACCTAGAACTGGGAAATTTTATGAAACCCAGATGTTGAATGGAGAATCAGCGCGGGAAAACTGGCCGCCTTTGTTTGGGATCGGTATTTAAGCAAGAAGCCGTTGGGAGTCGGGGTGTGTTCTGCAGACCTCCCGACTTTATTGATCAACCAATAAAGTTGTAACCTTCTGAAATCAAAGCCTGAGTCTTCAATTAATTTCCACGACACCACGCACCTTTTTCGAACTGCTCGCTCGCGCACCGTTGGGGGCTTCCTCCGTTCCCTCCGTTGCGCGAGCTCACAGACACCCCTGACTGGCTGTAGAGCCGTGATTAATGTGGGAGCACTATGTACCTCTCATCCCTCCCCTCTGAGAGGGCTCGGCCAATCAGCTCTCTCTAGACCTCCGGCTGCGAGAGATTATAGCACCACCCGGGATTCGAACTAGCGATCTCCGGATGATAGGGCGAGCACTTTTACCACTGCGCCACTTGGAGGCCCAAGGTTCTGTTTTAAGTCCAATGCTGTGTTGTGCACACATGTTTTCTCTGGGAAGCATAATTCATAAGCCTCGTATTAGTTTCCACTGTTATGCTGATGACTTATATTTTATGTGACTGTTAGCATACATAAATGTTGAGTGCATGCAGGGAATAAGTGAGTGTGGCGAGCAGTTGCATTAAGTCTGCACCTCATATGAACAGTGATTTACTAATCTTAAATGATGAGATTGTGAAAGTGAACAAAGTTAGGACTTTGAAAAGGACATTGTTGTTGTTAACATTGTTGTTACACTCAAACAGGTCAAAAAATTTTTTCTAAGGTAGCCAAAGACAGCAGAGGGGTTAGAGGTAAAGACCCTTTTGAATTGGTTTTCATAATTTCACACAAACGTACTGTAAATGAGTAAACAGAAAAAAAGGGTTAATAAACAATACATTTTAAGAAGAACATTTTCTGCAACAACCATCAGACAATAAATAAGATATGATGGCACAGACACAGTGTGAAATAGCCTAATGGTTTACCAAGTATACGTAAACTTAATGTAAATAGAGTTAAAGATATGAGGAAAGGGGCTTATTTGTTTCAATTATTGAAGTTAAAAAGAAAATGTGAGTTTTATCCAAGAAACACAAAGTCATATTTAAATGAAACTGACTGGAAAAGGGAGTGGGATGGATAGGTCTATTAAACTATTCTATTAGAAAATCCAGTGGAGGAGTAGCTATCCTGATCTCCAAAAATTTCTTACCAGAATCATTTGTAGCCTGGCAAAAGTGAACCAGCTTGGGAATTAGTAATGGCTTTTGGGGATTTTATTCTGAGCAAAAAATTTGGGTTAAATAAAAATTAAATAGTAAAGCACCAAATTCCAAGGGGAAATTCCTGTTCTAGACTGTTTTAAAGTGGATCACCAGTACTCTTTTCTTGGTTCAGCAAGAGAGGCAACTGAATTGAATTAAACATGGTACCCATTTTCTGTGTGCTGTGACCAAATTGGATAAAGCAATTCTTAGAGTGCAAGTTGTGTTCCTTTCATATTTGTAACATTATAATGCAAGTCTCTGTTAATTTATGTTGCATGTAGCACCTTGGTCCTGGAGGAACGTTGTTTCGTTTCACTGTGTACTAACTGTATATGGTTGAAGTAACAATAAAGCCTACTTGAGCTTGAACAATGGTGACATCATTAATCCTGTTTATATTTCACATTGTATAGCATTAATGGGACTGGCCAACAAACCATCTGGACACATTTCCAAGGGGTTCTCATGACAAAAACATTTTTTCAAGTCAAAGGGAAACAAGTTTAACTAGTACACATCGATTTCCCTGAAACCTATTATGAAAGAGAGCAATGATTACCATGGAAGAAGTTGTTGTAATGCCTCTATTATTCATCTTTGTATCAGACCAGTTTTTGAATCTCAGGAATGTTATTTTGACAGTGCAACTGAAGGAATGTCTTATTTTCAGTTTCTAAAAAGCACTTTGCCAAGGTTAATGTTGGGTTCTGCTTCACTCACTAAAAGTGTTTGGTTTTATTCATTAACAGAATGTGTGTTTTTATTTGATTTACACAATACAGCAAAATAAAAATTATATTATAATGTAGTTTGAATTTTTACACAAAAGATAAGAAAGAATCTTTGAAGTGAGTTTAAAACCATTTGGTGTATGGTTGTTAGTTTGGTTTTGCTTTTTTTGTTAGAACAATGTGCATTAATATTTACTGGTAGCATTTTTAAATGATACTAGAAATATTGTAAATGTGGATATAACTAAAGGGTCTCAAGGATCAGTAAGATTAAAGTTTTCAAAGCTATCTGACAACCATAAAACATCACCTCCAAGTTCCAGAGAGTGACAGAATGCCATTGGGGCTCATTCTGTCTCAATTTACCCCAGGGTATATGGCAACAACAGAGATTCAAGCATGGGGGCCAACGCCACTTCAAGTTACTCTGGTAACTAGGACTATTCTTTTTTTGGGAGACCTTCAGTCTATAGACATATTAGCGAAGAAACAGAAAGACACCATTAGAATAAAATAAAATGTTCTATAGTAAACAACAATGCAAAGCATACTATACTGACAGAGGCTCAATCAATGCAAATAAAATTTGACTGTAAAATGAGATATTGCCATTTTTGCAGTTTTAAGAATTTTTAGCAAGAAGTATAACAAACTGTCAAAACATTTTGTGGAAGGTTTATTTCATCTAGAAAAGTATTTAAAAAGCACAAATGGCAAAATGGTATGTATAATTGCTGTGTTTATACAAATGTGAATTTGTATGAACACAACACCTCCCACAGGTGTGTCGCAGTGGATATATAAGTTTTGTTTGTTTGCTTGTTCGAAAATGCAGTTTATTACCAGTAATATGTTGGGTAAGTTTATATAATAATAATAATAAAAAAATACCAAACAGATAATATTGTAACAGAAATACCATTTTTAAATTAGTGAAATATTCATTCAGCTTTTTCCCTAAATCATTTTAAGAAACTTGACCTTGACACTTGTGAGTTGTCCAACTATAGGCCAATATCAAACCTCCCATTATCTCCAATATCCAAGAAAGAAAAAAAACAGTAAAATTGTTTGTAATTCCTTTACAGAATGTCCTTTTTTTTTCAATTCACACAGTCACAAAACACACTATTACAATGTACATTGGCCTAACAAATTGTATCTTATATTACACAAATAAAATAATTAAGTGAGCCAAAAGCCATTTGATATGTAGTCATATTTAAATTTGATTTGCTTCTTTCTTACCTTCTTTGTCTCACTACTTATTTGGGAAATCACAATAAACTGTATTATCAAAGTAAACTTACATGAACTATAGTTTTGTTTTGTTTTGTTTTTTTAGTATGAGTTCTAACAGCTTTCCTTTAAATCCAGCATCAACTACAGGAGCTCTTGTATGGAATTAGATGAGACAGACTTCACTCTTCATGCCCCTTGTGAAAGTTGTTCAGATACAGTACTAATGCTTCCCCATTTTTCCTGCTTCCAAATATCATTTTAAAGACGTGACTTGTTGACTAATATATCCCAGCACTTGACCAGTGACATTTCAATGAGATATATAATGTTATTCATTTCACCTGTCAATGGTTTTAATATTATGGCTAATCAGTGTGCCGCACAGTCATTGGTGTTTGTATCTAAAGGGAGGTTCCTACCCGTTTATATAAACAGCCACTCTTGACACAGTACTAACAACACTGCCTTGAGTTGAAGATAGCCTATAAGGTAAGCATTTATTAATTTTGTTTCATTCATCTTGTCAGTCATACTTATTAAGAAAAATAATAAGTAAACCGTAACTTTTTAGAACATTTAAATTAAGTTCTGAAACACTGGAAATGCAAGGTACTGTACATAAAATGAAAATAGGGTTTTCACACTTTTAATTAGTCTCATGAAATATAAAGTTTAGAATTGTAATTAAATATTTATATTCACAAATTGTAAAACAGTCAAAATTATTACAATACTACTGTAGGTGCCAGCTGGACTCAGAAAAAGCACCATATCTCTTGGATTGGGTTTAAACTATACATTTCCATTTCACATTCAAATTACATACACAACCATACACCATACAACATGTGAAATGCTTACACAACTGAAAATAAGCAGGAAAAAAAATTACGTGGAAATTAAATCAATTCCACACTAAAATAAAATGTAAATAGAAGTTTACAAACCAAGAATATAAAAATAAAATGTGCAAATACAAATGAGAAAAAAGGGATAAAATATACAGAAAGTCCAATCAAATATCAAATAAAATTTATGAGAAAAAAAATATGTAGAAATGTGTAGGGAAGTTATAAAGTACCTGCATAAAAATGAGTTGCAGAAGCATGTCAAAAATAAAGTGCAGAGTGACCTCCCACCTCCCATTAATGACAGTTGCCTAGTGGTTCCTCTCTTGCTTTGTGCTAAAGTCCACTATCCACTTCTTCAGCTTGACGAAATTCAGGAGAGTAGAGTAGGGGGCCCAGAATAGAACGCTGGGGACTCCAGTGGTGAGGGTGTGGTCTGCCAGTCAGGAAGTTGTAGCTCCACTGACACAGAGGTGGCTGAGTCCCAGGTCTTGCAGCTTGGTGGTGAGTGTGAAGGAGATTATAGAGTTAAAAGCTGAACTGTGCAGGTGGCTTATGCTCCTGATGATGATATTAGCATTTCCTGCTTTGGCATTCTTCATCTATCTGATGCCATTATCACTAATAGCACAGTTTGTATTGCTGCAGCCTCAAGGGGAGTGTGGGTGTTCAGCTCATCTGCCAGACCTTGGTTTATAGTTCGTTATTATCCTTAGTTCCTGCCACAGGCTCATAGAACCACTCTGTTGGAGCTGTGCAAATATCATGCAAATTTTGGGCAAGAGATCCAACATGAAACATCAGAAATGGCAAAAATGTGATCACAGGGATTTTGATTGTGGCATGATTTTGGTGTCAGATGGGCAGGTTTGAAAAAGAAAACATAAAGAGAATTTTTGTTTTGTGGACAGAAATGTCTTGTTAATAAGATTTTTTTTCAGTAATTTTTATGGACGCCAAATTTCCAAAATATCACGCCAGGCGGTAACCAAAGACTGCAAGTGAGATCCACTCAATGAGAAAAATGGTCCAAAAAAAAACCTTGCCACAAAAGTTACTAAAATAAAGCTCCTAATACCATTATAAATCGCTGAGGAATTGCTAAAACATCCCACCATATCAGGGTGGATATACTATAAAGTTTTGTTTAGCAAATTATAGACATGTATAAAAGCCCACAGGTACAGTATGTCGCTAACTTTCCTCATTCCTTGAAACAACAAAGGAATCCTTTACTGCCAATAATTTTCCAACTATATTCTCATATTTTCATATGTGGAACACTCCTGTGCCCATGTAGCACATATCTAACACTATCAGTGCATTAGGATGAATTGCTAAGTATTATGAAATGTTAAAAAAAAAAAAATCTGTTCATTTATAAAACCATGAATAAATACTGTAGTTTATCAAAATCATTAAGAATAATATATAACCAGTATGCATACCCGAAGGGGAAATTGGTTAGTCTTGACTCTTATTTGAGTGTAGGCAATGCCCTCAAGCTTGTCAAAGTTTAGAAAATTGACCAGTTGACCTAGTTGACCAGTTTAGAAAAAGAAAGAAAAGGAAAAACAAGCAAAAGATAAAAGGTATGTAGCTATGTTAAAATTTCATCATAAAATAATAAAATCGACTAGTATAACACTTTGATAGCCTAACTTGCTGTGTTGCTCGATTAAATGACTTTTAATTATGAAGGATATAATTTCACACCATTTCACTTATGACAATGTCTGTAGCCTGCAGCAAAACCAACACAACCTAAATAGCACATTACTGATTTGTATAAAATCATTGAAATGACTTTGTAAAGGCTTTCTTTAATTCAATTCAATTCAATTCAATTTTATTTCTATAGCGCTTTTAAAAATGGTCATTGTCTCAAAGCAGCTTCACAGAAATGAAAAGAAGATTTATGGAAATGTATATATGTGTAAGAAAAATGTGACTAGATAATGAGATTGTCCCTGATGAGCAAGCCAAGGGTGACGGCGACAGTGGCAAGGAAAAACTCCCTGAGATGGCAATAGGAAGAAACCTTGAGAGGAACCAGACTCAACAGGGAACCCATCCTCATCTGGGTGATAACAGATAACAGAAATTGTATAACATCATGTGTGTTATGCAGATGAAAGTTCCATATAACAGAAGTTAATTTAAATTAACACAAAGTCCAGTTCAGCACAGGGATGAGTCAGCAGGTGCAGAGGGCAGATGGGGGTCTGGATCACTGGGAGCTCAGGAGCAGCATGTGTAGATCCAAACCAAAATGAAGAAGAATCCAGCTGGAGTTGGTCCTTCTCTGTATGCCTCTGGGTCCTCGCAGGGTCGGCCTCTGTCTACTGAAGCTGGCACGATCTCCAGATGCCTCGGGATGGGTGGAAAAATAAATTGCTTTGATGTCCTAAGCTTATTCAGAGGAATTTTCAACACTGTAGGCTAACTTAAAAAATATGTTAGTCATGTGGGTTTTATGGTTAATTTGTTTCCTATTGTCAGAGTTTGATACATTTATGCATATATTTTTATTGTTGCAAGTGACTCCATATGCTGTTAGAGCAAGGTTAAGGCTAAAAGTAAAATGTTTCTTTGCTTGTGTGTGTGTGTGTGTGTGTGTGTGTGTGTGTGTGTGTGTGTGTGTGTGTGTGTGTGTGTTGACAGGTTACCAAAGGGGAGTTTACCCAGTGTGCCATACACACTTGATCCTCCACTAGGGGAGTAAGATTCATGGCATTTATATACCAACTTGAGTATATAAAATAGAACAAGCTGATTTATTAGTGTATCAATTACTGTGAGACCATGTTTGGTTGTCTGCATGTCACATTATTTAACTTTGATAAGTCCTCTAAGATCATCCCTCAACCCTCATCCATTTTCACGTAACTTTGATTTACACTAAACCCACCAACCTTGCATTAAGCCATCTGAGAGAAGCAGGCTGCAAGGCAAATCATATGTTTATATTAATTGCTCATACATATATTTTATAGTTTCAACAGCAACAACTTGGAGAATTTTTTTCAAATAAATATAACAACTAAATTTGCCATAATTTCCCAAAGAGATATCTGTAACTATTGATGTTAGTTAATGGGATTTCTGTAAATAGGCATTTATTTAACATTTCATGGGAGTCTTCTATCATTGTGTTTTTTAACAGTCATTAATGTATTTAATGCAAGTGCTTAGGACAGAGGACACTTTTTTTCCTGATAAGATTTGTCTCATTGACTTCAAAAGGTATATATTGTACAAGTGGCTGGTGGGGTAATCTAAATGGCAATAAACATAAACTTGTTTCATGAATGCTCCCCAACATTTTACTTAATTATGAACTCTATTACATGTTACTCTTTAATAAATACAAAATGCAATTGTTGGTAAGTAGCTGAAATATGCTGCAATCCATTCCTGAATATCTTAGGACCTAAGAAATTACTATTTTAAAGAGTATTTTCATGAGCTAACATATTCATTATTTTGCATATCCTTTCATATCTATCAGATATTCTACAGAGCAAAATGAGTAACAGTAAGGAGGCCAGAATTGAGACCAGTGGCAACTACACTAAACGAATGGTTGGCAATCTTTCAGTGTACCAGCTGAGGCTGAGGGACACAGGCAGAGAAAATTTCAACAAAAAAGAGTTTGGACATCCTTCCAAAAGCAAAACTAAAACCAAAACAATAATGGTCTTGGGTGCCACTGGCTCTGGAAAGACCACTCTCATTAATGGCATGATCAACTACATTATGGGAGTGGAGTGGGTTGATCCTTACAGATTTAAATTGATAGATGAGCAGACCAATAGATCACAAGCTGAAAGTCAAACCTCTAAGGTTACAGCATATCAGCTTCACCATCAGGATCACTTCAAAGTTGATTATTCAGTCACAATCATTGACACACCAGGATTTGGAGACACACGGGGAATCTCACAAGACAAGAAGATAATGGAAAATATCAGACAGTTCTTTTCTATGGAAGATGGCATTCTTGAGCTCGATGCAGTGTGTTTTGTGGTACAGTCAGCTTTAGCTCGACTAACGCAAACACAAAAATACATTTTTGAAGCTATTTTTTCAATCTTTGGAAAGGACATTGAAAACAACATCGTCATTATGATCAACTTTGCAGATGGGCAGAAACCTCCTGTACTACAAGCCATTGAAGCTGCTAAAGTCCCTTGTGAAAAAAATGATAATGGAACACCCCTTTACTTTGCATTCAACAATTCTGCACTTTTTGCTCAGAACAGTGTAGATGATGAGGACAGTTTTGATGAAATGTTCTGGAAATTGGGGAAAAAGAGCATGAATCAATTCTTTAATCATCTGGACACAATGGAGACCAAAAGTCTACAGCTTACAAAAGAAGTTCTGACTGAACGCAAAGAACTGGAAGCAGTTGTATCCGGACTACTGCCACTATTCCAATCTTGTCTGAGAAAACTTGAACAAATCAAAAAAATAAAAGAAACTCTGGAGAAGAAACAACATGTCATAAAAGAAAATGAAAATTTTGAGTATGAGGTTAACATAATAAACGTTAAGAAGGTTAACATGAACAAAGGAAAATTTGCAAAAAATTGCTCTCGCTGCAACTTCACCTGCCATTCTCCATGTAAAATTCGAAAGAATGCAGACAAAAATCGTTGTGCAGCAATGAGAAACGGAAAATGTAAAGTGTGCCCTGGTCGCTGCCCCTGGAGTGCGCATCAAAACAAGTCATTCAGATTAGTAACTACAACTGTAAAAGAGAAAAGAACATATGCAAATCTGAAAGCGCAATTTGAAGAAGCTTTGGGGGAAAAGATGACAATAGAGAAAATGATTAAGCAGTTAGAGAAGGAATATTCTGATGTAGAAGATGAAGCCATGGCGCTGACTAATAAACTAGCCAAAAGGCTGACACGTCTGAATGAAATTGCTCTTCACCCAGATCCATTATCCACCCCAGATTACATTGATCTACTAATTGAGGCTGAAAAATCTGGATGTAAAGAAGGCCATGTGGAGCGCATTGCTCAGTTGTTGGAAATAAAAAAAAAAGCTCAGATTGTGCAGATGGTGAAGAAAAGAAAACCACAGGAAAGCAAAACTGGTGTGTTTAATGATATGAAAAATTGGTTTCAAAACCTTGTAGACTAAAAAAAAGAAAGAAACATTCCTTTCCAGTGCAAGAATACTATGCAACTGTCACGGCTGGTCCGTGTGAGGCAGGCTTGGAGGACCCAAAAGCAGACACAATAGGTCGGATTCAATATAACAGAGTTTATTTCAAAATGAGGAGGTGAAACAGAGAGAGAGAGATGATCAAAAGAAACCAGTACTTGGGGTGCTGTCTGAAAAGAGCTGTGGCGTGGCTTGGTTGTGGAGGTGGATGAGAGACAGAGCACTGAATGCACAGGTTGAGCAAGCACGGCAGAGGAGTGAGCGTGGCTGTGTGGAGAGGTGAGGGCTGTGGTGCATGTGTAAAATCCGATGTGCAGTTTGAGGGAGAGATTGGAGATTCAGCAATCCTGAGGATAAAGGCAGGGCCGGAGTCAAAAACAGAAGCAAAGGTTCAAAGCCGGGTTATCAATCAATGTAGTGAACAGTTCCAACTCGTAAAGCTAAGGGTGTAACCAGAAGAGAAAAAAGGGTCAATAACATGAAAAAGGTAAAAGGTATTATTTTCACAGAACACTAGACACAAAAAACACTAGGCTTGTGGCACGCAATAATTCGGCACTGGATGGTTGTTTGTGGCTGGTTTAAATAGGAAGAAAGTGACGAATGAGATGCAGAGCAGGTGTGCTCATGCCGGTGAATGAGGCGGCAAAACAGAAGCCGTGGGATGGAATGTGGAGAGGAGTTGCAGGTGATCATGGCTTGGTTAGAGCGGAGGGCGTGACATGGCGTACTGTTACAGCAACCTGCAAACAAAATAGTATCAGAGAGAACAATGACAAGCTGCTTTTTGCAAATAAAGTCATTAAGTATTTTACTTGTTGAATTTATTTAAATCTCAAATTCAACTTATATGCTGAACTGTATTCATCATGCAATTAAAGCCTGATAAGTCTTCTTTATTTTCAATATAACTATTACTTTTGGTCTTCTAGAATTAAGATACTTAATAGAAATATCCTTTAAAAATAAAAAGTAAGAATGTTTTTTTGTGTAGCTTTTTACTATATATGCTGTTGTTAGTTAATAATATGTCAAAAGGGCAAAAATGCTTAGGACAGAGAACGTTGTCTTTTCTGGTTTTTAGTAGCATAACAAGCTTTTGTCATGTTGACTCACAAAAGTCAACTTATTTATGAACTTTATTACACTATGTACCATTCGTCAATAAATATAAAATGCAGTTGTTGGCAAATTGCTATATTATAAGAGGGAAACAACATTGGGATGTTCTGTCATAGGCAGTTATTTCTACATGACTTTACAAATTAATAATTTTATATAATTTGTTTCTTACTGTCTTCTTAATATGTATACATCATTACATTGAAATCTGTATGATTAAAATAAATATTACTTCAATCAATTATTTCCTCTATCCAGTAAGTAAGTAAAATACCTTATGTACAGTTATTATAATTTTACATAAAGTGTTACTATATTGTATACACAGTATACACATCCAGGGTCGAGGGTTTCAATTTCCACCTCTGGTCTGTGTGCATGCTAGATGGGTTTTTATCTCCAGGTACTCCTGTTTCCTCCTACAGTCCAAAGTGCTGGATAAATATTGGACCAACTACATGCTGGGTTAATTTAACCCAGCAAAATGGGTTATTTATTTAACCCAGCAAGATGGGTAAAATATTCAATCCAAATGCTAGGTCATATTTACCTATAATGCTGTTTTAATTCTATCTCACAAATAGTTTTTTTTTTATGTTTTACATGTCTATGGGTAAAACAGTTTAAACAGTTAAATTAATTTGATATACTGGTCTATTACAAAAAACACTAAGTTTTGCAAACCATACATATATGCAATAAACAACACCCAATTAATTGTACAACAATATTTATATTTATTTTTCAAAAAGCCCAAGATCAGATAATACAAAACAAGTTTAACAGCAACATCATTACGATACTATTACTGAGAAGCACTAATGCCTGAGAGCAGTGCTGGTCATTATCTCATTTTCTCCCAACATCAGGATGTAGGGGTACGGCTGTGACACTTCAGTCTGCTGGAGATATTCCACGGTGTCGGTTCCAACCTTAGAGAGAAAGAAATTAAAGAAAGTAAAAGTTTATGGGAAAATCGAGAGGGTTGGCTAGTATGCATATTTGTAAGAAGATTAGTGTTTTATAACACCTCAGCTTTTTATGTGTTTGCTAACGCTAGCAACCTAGCTAAATGTTAGCACTACAATTAACAGTTTAGCTTTCATTCATCACTTCACCACCTTCATACACCCTGCAAGCATTCTACAAAGAAAGCTAAAAAGCTCAGACATTTTTGCAGTTTCTTTGATACACTGGTGGGTTTCTTTGGTTTTGCTAGCTAGCAGCCATTGTCAGATAAACTAGCATGCTATAGCACAGAACAGGCTGAAAGTTTGAGTGTAACACGGTAACAGTAATAAATGTTACATACAGTGAAAAAATTCAGTCATAGGTGAGTGAAAGTGTGTATACAGACCTTATATTTAACGTTTACATTTCCTCTTAAATGCTTGAGTAGAAAGAAAAAAAGACATGAAGCTGACACAGCCACTGAATACACCGGTGAACTTCCGGGGGAGGGGCGGTCTTGTCTGTGATGTTAGCTGTCACTAGCTAACCCAACTTCAACCCAGCAAGCTGGGTTTAAAAAAAAGTACCCAATTCCCTGTACATCACCCAGAAAAATGACCCAACAGAGGCAACCCAGCATTTTTAGTGTGTATTATTATTATTATTATGAATATTATTATTATTATTATTATCAGGAAATATTCTGAAGCCTGTCATGATGTGACTTTGTCGTGGAAATTAATTGACGACTCAGGCTTTGATTTCAGAAGGTTACAACTTTATTGGTTGATCAACAAAGTCGGGAGGTCTGCAGAATGCACCCAGACTCCCAATGGCTTCTTGCTTAAATACTGATCCCAAACAAAGGCGGCCAGTTTTCCCGCACTGATTCTCCAGTCAACATCTGGGTTTCATTAAATTTCCCAGTTCTAGGTGCCTCAATGTATAGATTGGATTTCTTACACAGGCACATTCCAAGAGGCCTATATGCTCGGCTTCTCACGCAAGCCTCCCATTATTTCAAGCTGGGGTATCTTTTATTTCTTAAAAGTAGGGTATGTCACATAAAATCAGATAAAAATTAATTCTACATCTCCCCCCTCTGGTACTTATAAGTCCCACAACAACCGTTTTATCTAGAGTGCAAATTCATGAGTTAGTCTTACTTACACTACCTGGTGATTAAATTAAATCACTGGACTCTTATCAATGACCAACCGATGCATTTACACGCTAGTGAAGTGAAGGAGTAAAAGACTTGACTTCCATGACCTTGTACTTTTCATAACATAACAACATAACATAACAGGAAAATGAAATTAATACAGGGATTTTTAGGTTAATACTAACTGGATAGATCATATAATCTAAACTGGAACATGCATAACATAATACAATTTTAAAAGTGGATATAATTCCAAACAGTCTTCTTGTAACATAAGACTCTTCAACCGAGATACTTTGCGCATCGTAGAGGGTCACTTTTTGGGGAGAGGCCAGGCCAGTGCTTTCACCCAAGGCATGGCTCATCATTAATCATCTTCTTCGTCCTCATCCGAGGTGCAAGAATCCTCTTCTGATTCTTGTGAATCACATTCAGAGCTGTAAATGTCTTTATCATTGAGGGAGGTCTCTCATCTTGCCATTTTAATACCTCCATTTGTTGAACCATGGTTTTAAGGACCAAAGATTTTAATACAGGAAGTACACAACAGAATCAGAATAACAATCCTCCTATTGCTACAGCAAAACTCAAAAACATACCAAATTTAGCAAACCATGCTCCCCACGCTCCCAGTTTTAGGTCTAACCAGTCCCATATTTTATTATCTCTCCCAGCATTTTCAGTTACTTCACGTCTCAGATTCTTTAGTTGATTCATGGCCTCAGTAAAAGTCCCATCAGGTGCTGTATTATTAGGAATATATGTACAACATTGATCACCGAACAAGATGCACACACCACCTTTTTCAGCCAATAACCAATTTAATGCTAACCGGTTTTGCCAAGTCATCTTGCTTGTTGCATGCACCTGTTCTCTTAAGGCAGCTAATGCATTATCTGTATAATTGATGAATCTTTGTTGATTATAGTAAATATAATTAATCCATTTGGCATTTTTATTAGGTGTTATCCATATGAAAAGAGACTCAAATCCTGATTTTACCTCATCTCTTGCTTTGAATTCATCAGGTATACCTCTGGGTTGTCCTATTGAATCAATGTGCACGTTAGGATCAGTCTGGTAACCCCTTTTTACTCTATGATTGAGTTACTCCCCTGCTAGTTGTTCTATGTCCCAATTTATTATTGACATTTCTTGAATCATCCGTACTCTAGAACAGATCCCATTCCAGCCCTTTGGTAATGTGGCTCTCAACTGTGTTCCCCCACAGAGCCAGAAGAAATCAGCTACTGGTATTGTCTGGTCATCATAACGGAACTTCAGTGGAAACAGCAATGTTTGGTTCATGCAGCTATGTGTTATAGTGATATTCTCTTGCAACGTTACGGTTGCATGAAGTATAGTTTTCTTATGAACGTCAGTTCACTGAAAAGAGTCAGTGTCTAGGTGCCACATCATTATACAATTACCTTGAAACTCCCCCATGCTGTAATTTCCTGTAGTCTTATTGAAGCATTCATACTCAAGTGTGTAATCTATCTCATACTCAGAAGGCAATTCTATCTTTTTAGTTTCTATTCTTACGTCGAGCTGCTGGCACCATTCTCCCCATTCGGGCGTATGGTAGTTATTGAGGTAATCTGGTCTACTCAAGATTGCTAAACATTCTGCTGGACAAAGTGGTCTTCTGAAAACATGCAAATGACAAAACTGCTGAGTAAATTTTGCACAGTGTCTAAAGTCATATTGTTTGGGTACTACCATAAATTTCCTTAATGGTGATGGGGTGCAAATCAAACAACCAGTTAATTTGTTTTCCTGAGCCGTGTAGGCAGCCCACTTATACCACTCATTTCTGTGTGCTATGCTTAAGAGTTTCTCTTTGGTTTTCCTACCAGCAATTTTATTATTAGGTACTCTTTGATCAACATTTAACTGCTGTAAAGTCGATTCTTGGGAAGTCTGGTTGGAGCTGAGTAGAGGTGAGCTGACTACAGCTTGATTTAATACCTGGAATATAATGATCATTAAGTATGTTATTCACTTTATTTTCTCCATCTTTCTGCTTTATTTCCTCCACACCTTTCACACAGATTGCAAGACCTTGTGTCACGAGCAACCGAAGGATAAACTGAAAAGCCTTAGCAGTTAGCCCGTGTAGCGTGGATGGTAAACCCAAACGCGGAAGCAGCACGAATAGGCAGGATAACCACGCGATTAGTCTAAGAACTCTCTTACACAAAGAGCAAGGATCTACACAAATAAACCCGCGTTCTAGCAACACACACGCAATCAAAGAAGCAACCAGAATCGGTGAGTACTCACAGAATAGTCGGCGTAGCGTCAGCAAAGGCATGGGCGAACTCAATGACTGAGCAATGTGAAGCGCCATTTTGTCTCCTTTTATGCTTCCTGGAAACCCGACCGTACTACTTCCGGGTCCTAGTGCCGGTTGTGTTACGGGTGTGCATGACAGTACCCCCCTGTCCAGGACGGACTCTCGGCGGTCCTGGGGAGGAGGATACCCGACGACGGTAGGCCCGGATGAGTTCGGGGTCTGGGACGAACCGAGCCGGAATCCAAGATCGCTCCTCGGGACCGTAACCTTCCCAATCGACCAGGTACTGGAGCCCTCTGCCCCGAGGACGTGAATGAAGGATCCAGCGAACGGTGTAGGCGGGACCACCCTCAATGATACGTGTAGGAGGAGCAGGGTGGGTGGGGGGAACCATGGGTGACATCGTGAAGGGTTTGAGTTGTGACGTATGGAATACCGGATGGATCCGGAGCGCCGCAGGCAGCTGGAGCCGGTAGGTGACAGGGTTGATGCAGAGGGTGACGCGGTAGGGGCCGATGAACCTTGGTGATAATTTCTTTGATTCTGTATGGAGGTGCAGGTTCTTTGTGGACAGCCACACTTTGTCACCTACGTGGTACAATCGTCCCGGAGGGTGTCGACGGCGATGTTGCATGGTGTAACGGGTGTTAGCACGTTGGATTGCTTCCTTGGCTAGAAACCACGACCGTCGACACCTGCGGACCAACTGTTGGGCCGCGGGTATCTCAACCTCCGGTTCTTGATGTTCGAACATCAGAGGTTGGAACCCCTGGCATACCTCAAAGGGACTTAACTTGGTGGCGGAGGAAACATGGAGGTTATGGGAAAGTTCAGCCCAGATGAGGTAGCGGGCCCAGGAGCGCTGACGGTTGGCGACGAAGCATCTCAGGTAGCGCTCCAGTTGTTGGTTGGTCCGTTTCGTCTGACCATTAGTCTGAGGATGGTAACCTGATGAGAGACTGCAGGTGGAATTGATCAGACGGCAGAAGGCCTTCCAGAACCGTGCAGTGAACTGGGGCGCCCTGTCCGAGACGATGTCCTTGGGGAACCCATGCAGACGGACTACGTGCTCTAAAATCAGCTCGGCTGTCCTTTTAGCTGACGGGAGTCCGGCGAGGGCCACCAGGTGCACAGTTTTAGAGAACCGATCCACAATGGTCAAGATGGCATTTTTCCCTTCGGAGACCGGCAGGCCCGTGATGAAGTCGATGGCAATGTGTGTCCAGGGCCGACGGGGAACAGGAAGCGGTTGGAGTTTCCCGGGTGTTGGTTGATTGGTGTCCTTGGCCCTGGCACACACTGGGCACGCCTGAACGAACTCGTCGATGTCCTTGGCCATAGATGGCCACCAGAAGGCACGCTGCACGTATTGTAGGGTGCGCTGCGTGCCTGGGTGCCCTGATAGAGGGGTGGAATGTCCCCATTGGATGACCTCAGTCCGGGTGTTCTTGGGGACATAGAGTCGTCCAGGCGGCACACCTGCCGGTTCGTTCTCTGCGGCTTGTGCTTGGCGAACCCTCGTCTCCAGTTCCCAGCGTAGTGGGGCGATGATCTTGGAGGAGGGAAGAACAGGCGCGGGGTCCGCCCGGGGGGCGTCTTCCTCATGCTGTCGGGAGAGGGCGTCAGCCTTGGTGTTCTTCGACCCCGGGCGGTATGATAGGTGGAAATCATAATTTTCAAAGAACAGAGCCCACCGCGCCTGCCTTGGATTTAGCTGTTTGAGATTCCGGATGGTGATGAGATTCTGGTGGTCGGTCCAGACGATAAACGGCTCCCTGGCGCCCTGGAGCCAGTGTCGCCATTCCTCCAATGCCCACTTCATGGCCAGCAGCTCGCGGTCCCCTACCCCGTATCGCTGCTGAGTGGGGTCAAATTTTTGGAGAAGAAACTACAAGGGTGTAGCTTCTGGTCTGGACCTCATTGGGAGAGAACAGCCCCGGCGCCCACATCCGAAGCATCCACCTCCACAACGAACGGTTTGTTTGCATCTGGATGGAGAAGAATCGGGGCGGTGGTGAATCGACGGCAGAGCTCGTGGAAGGCAGAGATGGCGGTAGAGTTGAGTTGGAAGTGATGAGATGATGGCCGAGTCAGAGCGGTTAATGGTGCTGCAACCGTACTGTAGTCCCGGATAAAGCGACGATAGAAGTTCGCAAACCCGAGAAACCGTTGAAGTTGTCTGAGAGTCTTGGGTAGGGGCCAATGACGTACAACTTCTAGCTTCTGTGGGTCCATGGCCACACCCTGGGACGAGATGACAAAGCCAAGGAACGTGGTGGAGCGCTCGTGAAAAGCGCACTTCTCCAACTTACAGTACAGCTGGTGAGCGAGCAGTCTCTTAAGAACCGCTCTGACGTGTTGAACATGTTCTTCAACGGAACAAGAGTAGATAAGGATATCATCCAGGTAGACAAATACCCATCGGCCCAACATGTCACGGAGAACGTCATTGATGAAACGTTGGGAAGCTGCTGGTGCATTACAGAGACCAAATGGAATGACTAAACTCTCGTAATGTCCAGTGGGGGTGATGAATGCCGTCTTCCACTCATCGCCCTCTCTGATACGCACCAAGTTGTAGGCGCTCCGGAGGTCCAACTTTGTAAAAATGGTGGCACCAGAGAGGGCGTCCAGGGCAGAGTTGGTAAGAGGCAATGGGTGTCGGTTTTTTATGGTGATGTTGTTGAGCCCCCGATAGTCGACACAAGGACGTAGTTCGCCGAATTTCTTCTTTACAAAGAAGAATCCCGCGGCGGCGGGCGAGGAGGAGGGTCGTATGGTGCCTTGGCGGAGAGCTGAGGATACATACTCCTCCATCGCCCGCGTCTCAGTGGTGGAGAGAGAGTACAGGTGGCCGCGGGGGGGGGCAGAACCTGGCTGAAGTTCAATGGCCAGGTCGTAGGGCCGATGAGGAGGTGGGTGAGTGGCACGTCTTTTGCAGAAGACTTCGCCAGGTCCCGATAAGCCTCAGGGATAGCGTTGGTGTCGACATCAGGGGCCTCAGACTCCCTAGAGCACGTCCCAGCCGGTGCCCGCAGGCAGAGTTCGAGACAAGTCGGCCCCCATTGGAGGATCCGGTTCTGAGACCATGAGATGAGAGGGTCATGCTGCAGAAGCCAGGGGTGTCCGAGGATGATGGGTGGAGAGGAGATGGAGGTGAGGTGAAATCGGACTGTTTCCTGGTGTTGGTCGATGACGAGGGTTATGGGTCGAGTCTGGGCGATGATGGGGCTGGAGGAAAGGGGCCGACCGTCGACAGATGTAATCCGAACTGGCTGGGATAACGCTTCAGTCTCCAACCCCAATCTTTTGGCATATGAAGAGTCAATAAAGTTTCCAGCGGCACCGGAGTCGATGAACGCAGAACTTTTGACTCGTTTGTGGCCAAATTGGAGGTGTACCTGAACCGTGAGACGAGAGACGCTGGGCGTGGTGGCGGAGAGATGGAGGGAGCCCGGTGAACTGCTTCCATGGTTCACCGGGCCTGGGCGTTTCCCGGGCGAAGAGGGCAGATGGCTCTATGGTGCGCTCCTGACCCACAATAGGCACAAAGTCTCTCCCTGAAGCGTCGTTCTCGCTCAGCAGCGTTCAAGGAGGCGCGTCCTAATTGCATGGGTTCCCCGGCTCCGGTGTCAACCACGGCGGGAGGTGGAGATCCGGTGGGTGCCATAGCGGTGGTGGTGAAGGCTGGTGGTCGAGATGTGGCGTGTGAAAAAGGTGGCGTGATGGGCGGCAGGGTCCGGGGGGCTGGCCTCGGACGGGAGAGCAGGCGCTGGTCAATCCGGAGAGCGAGCTGAATCAGTCCCTCCAGTGTGGTCGGAATCTCCCGTCCGGCGAGTTCATCTTTTATGCGTGAAGCCAGTCCCTCGTAGTAGGCCGTCCGGAGGGCGGCGTCTCCCCAGGTGGTCTGCACGGCGAGAGTACGGAAATCCGCGGTGTAGCGACTCACGGACGACCCTCCCTGTCGCAGATGGTACAATTTCATATCGGTCTCCACCTCAGCAGCAGGATGTTCAAATGTTAGCTTTAGTTGACGGGTGAATTCTCCATATGAATAAGCAGTGTCTGAATCTGATCGGAGACCCGCCGTGGCCCACTCAGCTGCCTGCCCGGATAGCAACGAGACGAGAAGCGCAACGCGCAGTCGGTCTGTGGAGTATCTGGTGGAATTGAACTCAAACACAAGATCCAATGCGGTTAGAAAAACGCTGCATTTCCCATCTGTGCCATCCCACTTATCCGGTAAAGCTATGAAAACATCAGAAGAGGAGGGGTGCGGCGCTGCAGCCGCTGCGACGGGCGTGGCAACAGCCGACTGAGCAGCCACCCCGCGGAGGGTCGCGTTCTCCTGCCGTAACTCCGCCACCTCGCGGCGCAAGGCCGCGACGTCTTGGAGGTCCCTTTGGAGAGACGCGACTTCACCACAGAGCTTATTGATCAGTTTGGCATGTTGGTCAACCACATCACAGAGGCGAGCAAACTCCGCTGGGTTTACTGCTTTTGGCTCAGTCATTCTGTCACGAGCAACCGAAGGATAAACTGAAAAGCCTTAGCAGTTAGCCCGTGTAGCGTGGATGGTAAACCCAAACGCGGAAGCAGCACGAATAGGCAGGATAACCACGCGATTAGTCTAAGAACTCTCTTACACAAAGAGCAAGGATCTACACAAATAAACCCGCGTTCTAGCAACACACACTCAATCAAAGAAGCAACCAGAATCGGTGAGTACTCACAGAATAGTCGGCGTAGCGTCAGCAAAGGCATGGGCGAACTCAATGACTGAGCAATGGGAAGCGCCATAGTAGTAAGCTAGGGGCTGTTTTTTCCTACCACTGCAGGTTTCCTGCATCAATACAGCTGAGGCATATCCATCAGCTCGGTTAGCCACATACAAATGGAATGGTTTGGTATAATCAGGTATACCTAAGGTAGGCGCTGTTTGCAACAGTGCATCTGTGTTCCATTTTAATACAGCACCCAGATTTTGCAGTCCTTCTTCTCTCATTATTTCCCTCAGTGGAGCTGTTTTTACTGCATACTTCTCAATCCAGTCAGCACTGAAGCCTGTTAAGCCTAAAAAGGTCATCAGCTGTTTAACTGTTTGTGGCAAGGGTGCTTTACATATGCCTTCTAACTGGGTAGGCGCTATGGCTATTGTACCATGTGAAATTAACCGCCCTAAATATTCAACTTGAGGCTTACAGTATTGCAGTTTATTTTTAGACACTTTATGACCTCCTAGAGCCAGCTTACTGAGTACCCTGATGGAATCTCTATGGCATGCCTCCAACGATGATGAGCATATCAAAGCGTCATCCATGTACTGTAACAGAATTCCTTCTATCACTAAATCTGCTAAATCAGCTTTTAAAACCTGATTAAATATATGTGGCGCGTGACGGAACCCCTGTGGCATTCTTGGAATGCAAACAAGGATCTACTCTCCTCAGCGACGGGTATACTGAAGAAGGCTGAACAAAGATCAATTACAGTGAAGTATTTGGCTTTGGGAGGGACATTGGTTAGCAGTGTGTGTGGATTTGGAACATCTGCTGGATAATCCTCTGTTATACTATTAATTGCTCGTAAATCATGCACGAGACGCCATTTATTTTTGCCTGGTTTGATCACAGGAAAAATCTGAGTATTACAGCAGCTAGTTGTTTCTTCTAACATGGCTGCTTTTACAAGGCCTTCAATAGTGGTTTTTATACCAGCTTCTGCCTCAGGTCGCAAAGGATATTGTCTTATCCTGGGCAGTTTATCATTTGGTTTGAGTTGTACTCGAATTGGGCTGGCTGATTTAATTAGGCCCACGTCCGTATCATGCTCAGAACATAATTCAGGCGGGACCTGATTCTCCATTTCCCTATAGAGCTTACCTTCAACAGTCTCAACTACTTCAGTTGCTGATGCCATGTGTGTCTGTGGCTTGTGGCTAATAACAACTTCCTGAGGAACACCAATCAAGCTATTACCACACAATACTTTGATATAATTTTTATCGGCAGAATGAAAAATCAACGGATTTATGGTTGACTCCCACTGGACCTCTTTAGCTCTCTTCATCATCGGTCCTAAGTCCTTTGACCTGTAATCTCTTCCAACATACAATGTTACATGGGGAACAGAATCAGTTACATTGAACCACCTTTTCACAAAATCACACTCCTCTATGCTGATAGCTGCTCTTGTTCTACTGTAATTAGAGTAGCTTGAATCTTTTTCTTGTTTTTCTTAGTCAGTTCTTCAAGCTGTAACTGAGCTAGTTTCCATTGTAGCTCTTTCTCTTGAGCTTTCAACTTCTGCTCATTTTTCCTGTACTGTTCAACAGTATGTGAGACGTGATCGCAGAACTCTTTGTGTGATTTTGAGGTTAAACCGTCCACATCTTCAAGTTTGCTTTTTACAGGCTGAGGCATGGCATTTACTATAGTTAGTCTAAACAGCGTAGACAATAAGGCATCCCCTTCAGGGTCACTTTCTGTCTCTTGCTTCCACTTCTTTAACTGTCTTTGAATATACAGAGTTGGGTTCTCTGTTTTGTCCATCTGATCACCGTTTAATGCCTTTGGGTCAACTCTAGTTGGATACTCTGCACGTAAGGCCTGCCACATAGCGGGGCGGAAAGCATCAAAGACAGTTCCATCCATATGGTATGTATCTACAGCCTCACTCATGTCGGACGCCTGGAGAACTTCCTCCATCTTTCCTCCCCCCAAAATCTTTGCCAAAAGAGCTTTCATATCACCAACCGACAACAGCTTGCCTGAGGTCTAAGACCTTAATCCATTTCCCTGCACCTTCGTGAATGTTAGGGAGGCGGTTGACAAGTCCCTCGAGATCCTGAGTTGCCCATGGTACATATTGTCCCCATGCACCTTTAATTAAAATTGGGAATTGTGGAGCTAAGTTCCTAAGTCTCCCAGTGTTCCTTCCCTGTTTCCAACTGCCTATATTGAATGACAACTCCTCCTCATCCCCATCCTCTCTACTGTACAATGGCCTACGTCCAGTCCTTAATGTTGCATCTATCTGACCACTTGACTGTCCTGGTGTTTCAGTGCTCCTGTCTATCCTCTCTCCGCTCACATGCACCCCCTCTTCTCCCTCTATCTTCTCTTCCTTCCCATACAACTTTTTCACACTCTGTAGATCTGCTCTTACTTCTTTATAACAATCTAACGGTGTACTTTCTTCTCTCTCCAACCACTTTCCCTGTCTTTTCGTTGACTTTACACCCGGTTCTCTATAATCTGCATCTAGATCTACATGACCTTCCATCTGCATTTCTCCTGAAACTTCAACCATTCCCTTAAGCATTGGGAATTGACCTTCTGTCTGCACATATGGGGGATGTGTAACTAACGCTTCCCCTCTGGTATTCTGTGCCTCACTGTCTGCCTTTCTGGACTTTTTCTTCACTTGCTTTTTCTTTCTTGCCAACTCTTCTCCTTCTTTCTAAAACAGAGGACACGCTTTTTCTCTAGCCGCAGTCTTGTAATTCTTTACCAAAGTTTCCATTTCTCTACACACAGCCAAATCAAATGTCCCCTCCTTTGGCCATTTTGTAATCATATCTTTAGTTCTCTTTTGCCATTTACTTGAGATCTTAGTTATGAGATCTCCACACAATGGATGCTTTAACACCAATAGCTCCACCGGAGAGGCTGCCATTATGCTTTATGGCCTCTGCCGCCCAAAAACCAAAATATTCCTGTATTACTTTATGCTTATGCACTTATTTAGTAACTAAATTTACTTGCAGCTACGTACAATATTATATAATCATCTAAACATTCACCTTCATTAACAAGATTTAGCAACGATAGCCACTCTTTAATATACAATGTTTCACTACTTTCCTGTTAGTACTTGCCAAAGAGCACAGTATTTCTATACACAGCGAATATTATCTTGCAACAACCGATGAATGCCACAGTATTAATATTGGGTTCACACACATTCACCACATACATTCACCACTCCACACTATCTCTTTATTTATACGTTCATACTATGTCCCTTATTTCCTGGAAATTAGGGCTAATTCACGCATACTTTGTCCCCGGTCCTAATCAGGGCTCATTCAAGCATACTTGTCCCTTTTATTTTATTTATCTATCTATTTATCTATTTTCTTAGAAGGGCTCATACACACTTGTCCCTTTATTTCAACTTAATCTATTAATTTATCTAGTCCTATAAGGGCTCATTCACACACACGTCTCCGGTCTGGCAGCAGCCGACCCCCTCTCTGGTGGATTGCACACGCAACTCCCTCTGGGTTTCAGGCCGGTTCACTGGACACGGAGCTTATGGTATCACTCAGCCAGATTCTCTCTCTGATTTCCACTCAGACACACACACCTTAGACACACATAGATCTCTCATTCACTCAGACAGTATCAGACAGTATTGGACAGTACAACATCAATTAAACACAAACAATGCAATTGCTTACAACTTAATGGCACCTAAGCAGGCACTCCTCATAAAAAAGATATAAATTTGCTGCTATAACCTCATATAATCCATTAATCAGCAGCATACAAAAACATTGACATACAACGGTACGTTCCACATAAGAAGATATTCATAAAAAATAAAAAAAAACACACAAGCTCATACTATACGGTTTTGGTGGCTACACAATTCGTTTGACAAACCTAAGTACGTTCCTCTTAAAAGAGATATATTTTTATATTAACTACTGCGGATCCTCACACAAGCAGTATTACTAATTAAGCGCAATTCCTTATTAACCTACTCCACTGCCATCCGTCTAGGCCCTCTTGACAATGAGTACAAATTAATACAGTGTCTATCTACCGGTATGCCTTGCTATCTATCAAGCAACACAGATAGACCTTCAAATGCGCTTCCTCATACCCGTCTGCTATTACTACCATCTATCAAAGCCTTCTTGACAGCAAAACAGACCAATGCGATGCTTATCTTACCAGTTACTATTCAAATACTACCATTCAATGGTTAGTAAACTGATGCATGCATTTTCCTTCTGAAAACAAAGCCCTTTCAAAAATTACTTAAGATGGAGAGGTCTTTATCAAGCGTCCTTACCACCATGGGTTATCCCAGCAAACAAAACAAACTAAGTATATAAGCAAAAGTTGCTTACCTTTTTAGGTGGCCACCTGTTTGTGCTGCCTGCCAAGGATGCCCACGGTGATCAGCCACGCCTTTGCCCCTTTGCCAACCCTGCTCGCAGCGTCAGGATATCATGGAAATTAATTGACGACTCAGGCTTTGATTTCAGAAGGTTACAACTTTATTGGTTGATCAACAGAGTTGGGAGGTCTGCACCCCGACTCCCGACGGCTTCTTGCTTAAATACTGATCTCAAACAAAGGCCGCCAGTTTTCCCGCGCTAATTCTCCATTCAACATCTGGGTTTCATTAAATTTCCCAGTTCTATGTGCCTCAATGTATAGGTTGGATTTCTTACACAGGCACATTCCAAGAGGCCTATATGCTCGGCTTCTCTCGCAAGCCTCCCATTATTTCAAGCTGGGGTATCTTTTATTTCTTAAAAGTAGGGTATGTCACATAAAATCTGATAAAAATTTATTCTACAACTTTTAATTACAGTAGAATCAAACCCCAATTTCAAACCCCCAAACATTTTGACACAGAGTACATAAAAACAGAATTAAATTACTTGAAAATCTAAAAAAGAAAAACACACATTTTATTTATAATAGAACATAAAAACATATCGAATGTTTAAACTGGGGAAAAAGTAAGATTTAAAAAAATTTATGTAACTTTGAAACATGTTGAAAAACATTGGGAGGTACCAAAAGGCTTAAAAAGTCATTGGTACTAACAAGGAAAAGCTGGAAGAACATTTTGCACCTAATTAGGTTAATTGGTAACAAGGCAGTAACATGATTGGGTAAATAAAGAGCACTTTAGGGAGTCACGGTCTCTCAAAAATAAACATTTGCAGAGGTTCACGAATTTATGAAAAGCTGCATCTCCAAATTGTCAGTTAATATTAGAATAAGGTTCCTCAACATATAATGATAAAACCTTCATCTTCTACAGTACATAATATCAAAAAATATCATACAACAAGAGAGAAATCTCTGTGCGCAGGGGACAAGGATGAAACACAATAATCTTTGGGCCCTCATATGGGGGTGCATTAGTGTCTATGGAATGGGCAGTTTGCACATTTGGAAAGATGTTGCTGAAAGATTTAATGCTGAAAGAAAGCACATACAGATGAAGCCATTTCAAACAGCCGGCTGTTCCGTGAAAGAACCTTACACTATCTGTGACAATTCCTTGCATTGTTCATGCATGGAATGTTAACCCCCCACGATTACGCAGTTAGCGATGCCCCGCCCCATAAACGCCCCCCCCCCCCCCCCCCCCCATGCGCTTTCTAATAAGATGGTTGCAATGCTGTATAATCCTGCCAGGTGGCGCATTAACTGTTATATAATACCTCTGTTATTTTTCGTGTTCCTGGGTTGAATCCCAAATAGCATTAGATAAATAGAGTACAATCCCTTGTTCCACACACTAAGTAGTGCCCGTGGTAAAGGGTTGGAAAGCAATTTGCAATTCAGCCTTGTGTTAGGAGCTACTTGACTTTGGAGCTGTATATAAAATAGCATGGATAGTTCAGAGACGATTCCAGATGACTTAGAAGCAAGTATTAAGGATAATTTTTTTTTAAACACAATGTTATCAGACGTGTTTTCTTGCTGGAAAAGGTGCTTCTGTCACTGGTTTTGAACTTGGTGTTCGGCAGGCAGCTCTATTATATATTTTGATGTACAGTCGAACCTTGGATTACGAGCATAATTCATTCCGGAAGTGGGCTCGTATTCCAAAACACTTGTAAACCAAATAGAATTTTCCCATAAGAAATAATGAAAACTTAAATTATTCGTTCCACAGCCCAAAACAATAAATACATAAAAATAATTAATACAATATATAAAGTACAAATCAAACAAATTAACCTGCATTTAACATTTAAAAAATATATAAATAAATCCCAACATATAAGTGTTTCTGTTTGTGCGCGCAGGCGCTGTGTATTTGTATGTGTGTGTGGAATTAGCCCCTCGCCTGGTCTTAAACAGTAAAACACCTCTTCCCTCCCCCAACCTCGCTTTTTAAGCTTCACAACTAACACACATAATGCAAACACTGTTTTAACGGGGGAAAAAAGTAATCTCTCTAATGACACTCGCATGGGCGCATACTAACGGAATCACTGCTGTAAAGTAAAAAAAAATTAACATTACAAATGAACCAGCACGTTACCTTCGAAAAGAATCGCGACAAAGCAGAGTTTTCTGTGTAAATAAAGCATGTGTGTGAAGCCGGGGAGAGTGTGTGTGTGCGTGTGTCGGTGACAAATTACGCGTGGTGAGTAAAGGCGAGAGAGAATGTGTGTGGGGCACAGTGTCAAATAATGCGCGCGCACACACATAGGAGGGAGAGGGAGACGTTGATTATGCCAGTAAGAGACGAGCACTAAGACCCAGCAGGGGAGACGATTACCCATAATTCCGCAGCGCAAGAAAGAGAAAAATCATTGGCTCAGTTGTGATCGCTTGACGCTCAGTGTCAAAATAAGAGGCGCATAAGCAGGTGATGCATGATACTCGGCACTTGTAAACTAATACTTGCTTGGTTTCCAAATCAAAATTTATTTAAAAATATTTGCCATTCTTGCGAAACACTCGTAAACCACATTACTCACAATCCGAGGTTCCACTGTATTTTATTTAGTTCTATTTAATACACTGTACAATATGGTACAATTCCCAAACCAGACAGTGATGCAGCTGCTCAGGATGCTCTCAATAGTTCCTCTATAGATGCTCTCAATTGTTCCTGTTCCGAAGAAACCCCATCCTGCTTCCCTCAATGACTATTGACCTGTAGCCCTCACATCAGTGGTGATGAAGTGCTTTGAACGGCTGGTCAGAGACTTCATCATTTCTTCACTACCTGACACGTTGGATCCACTACAGTTTGCCTACCGTTCAAACCGCTCTACAGATGATGCTATCTCTCATCTACTCCATACTTCTCTCACTCATCTGGACACTAGAAGGGGGAATTATGTTAAAATGCTCTTTGTGGACTATAGCTCATCATTTAACACCATAACTCCCTCCACACTTACCACCAAGTTAGAGCACCTGGGACTAAGCTCATCTCAGTGTCAGTGGATCTCCAATTTCCTAACTGGGAGACCACAGGCAGTAAGCATGGGCAGACATGTCTCAGCCTCCATCACTCTCAGCACTGAAGCATCCCAGGGTTGTGTTCTGAGCCCTCTACTGTACTCACTGTACACGCACGACTGCGTAGCCTCTGCCAACTCCACCACCATCATTATGTTTGCTGACGACACTGTCATAGTGGGCCTGATTACTGACAACAATGAGATGGCCTAGCTGGAGGATATTGGAAATCTGGAAAACTGGTGCCAGAGGAACAACCTCCTTCTAAACGCAAGACAAAGGAGTTTATAGTGGACTTTAGTACAAAGCAGAAGAGTAACTGCCAGACCCTCGTCATCAACAAGAGCCCAGTGGAGAGAGTGGACAGCTTCCAATACCTCGGTCATGGTCCTGTCACATCAACACCGTGGTAAAAAAAGGCCCGGCAGCGTCTCTACCACCTCAGAATCCTGAGAGACTTTAGATTGCCCTCTAAGGTGCTTAGGAACTTCTACTCTTGCACCATAGAGAGCATCCTGACGGAAAACATCACAACCTGGTTCGGGAACAGCACCATGCAGGACAGACGAATTCTTCAGAGGGTGGTGCGTTCAGCTGAGCGCATCATTCACACCAAGCTCCCTGACCTACACTCAATCTACAGCAAGCGGTGCTGGACCAAGGCCAGGAAGATCATGAAGGACCTCAGTCACCCCAGCAATAGACTGTTCTCTCTGTTGAGGTCAGGAAAAGCGATTCCGCTCCATGAAGGCCAACACAGAGAGACTGAGACGGAGCTTCTTCCCGCAGGCGATACGGTCTCTTTATCAGTACACAGGACAGTACTGATCCATTTTGCACATCCACACATGTTTCTGCACTCACTCTGGACATTCTGGACATTGACTGACACTAGTGGTCACTACACACCTGCACACTCATGGACAATATGCACATAAGACACTTTAAATATGCAGACAAGTCACTTTAATACGACACGTTACTGCATATTTGCACACCCCGGGACATTCCGTTATTTTATGTTTACTCCATTCCCACAATTCTATATTTTCTATTGTACAGCTAGGTTTTTCTTATTGTTCTTATATTTTTCTTATATTTTTCTTATAATGTATATTTTGTATTACACAGATATTTTATTCTTTCTTAGTTAAATTTACTTATATTATTAGAAACACCTGTTCAATTTCTCATTAAAGCAATTATCTAATCAACCAATCACATGGCAGTTGCTTCAATGCATTTAGGGATGTGGCCCTGGTCAAGACAATCTCCTGAACTCCAAACGAATGTCAGAATGGGAAAGAAAGGTGATTTAAGCAATTTTTGTTGTTTTTGTTGGCATGGTTGTTGGTGCCAGACGGGTCTGAGTATTTCACAATCTGCTGAGTTACTGGGATTTTCATGCTCAACAATTTCTAGGGTTTACAAAGAATGGTGTGAAAAGGGAAAAACGTCCAGTATGCGGCAGTCCTGTGGGCGAAAATGCCTTGTTGATGCTAGAGATCAGAGGAGAATGGGCCAACTGATTCAAGCTGATAGAAGAGCAACTTTGACTGAAATAACCACTCATTACAACCAAGGTATGCAGCAAAGCATTTGTGAAGTCACAAAACGCACAAACCTGAGGCGGATGGGCTACAACAGCAGAAGACCCCACCGGGTACAACTCATCTCCACTACAAATAGGAAAAAGAGGCTACAATTTGCATGAGCTCACCAAAATTGGACAGTTGAAGACTGGAAAAATGTTGCCTGGTCTGATGAGTCTCAATTTTTGTTGAGACATTCAAATGGTAGAGTCAGAATTTGGCGTAAACAGAATGAGAACATGGCTCCATCATGCCTTGTTACCACTGTACAGGCTGCTGGTGGTGGTGTAATGGTGTGGGGGATCTTTTCCTGGCACACTTTAGACCCCTTAGTGCCAATTGGGCATCGTTTAAATGCCATAGCCTACCTGAGCATTGTTTCTGACCATGTCTATCCCTTTATGACCACCATGCACCCATCCTCTGATGGCTACTTCCAGCAGGATAATGCACCATGTCACAAAGTTCGAATCATTTCACATTGGTTTCTTGAACATGACAATGAGTTCACGGTACTAAAATGGCCCCCACAGTCACCAGATCTCAATCGAATAGAGCATCTTTGGGATGTGTTGGAACGGGAGCTTTGTGCCCTGGATGTGCATCCCACACATCTCAATCAACTGCAAGATAAATATGTGGGCCAACGTTCCTAACGTTTTTCACCTTGTTGAATCAATGCCAGGTAGAATTAAGGCAGTTCTGAAGGTGAAAGGGGGTCAAACACTGTATTAGTATGGTGTTCCTAATAATCCTTTAGGTGAGTGTAATATCTGTGTATATATATTTCTCTAATTTACTTTTGCTTTAATATTTATTTCCTATATAGTTATTCTTTCTTACATAAAGTAACTTTTAAAAAATAATAATTCATATTTATTATTCAAATTAATAGTCTTTGTTTTAAGGTCAAGGCAATCGCCTAAGCATTTCACGGCATATCATACTGTATATGACTGTGTATGTGACAAATAAAATTTGAATTTGAATAATGTAGTGTCCAGTTATTGGCAGGATAATCAGCCAACACTGTAAACCGATGATACAACAAATTATATACTCTGAAAATCACTTTTTATTTGAACTTTTAAAAAATATATACAAAATTTTTATTCATATAAACGCTCCTATGCTCTTACACAGCATTTTACAGAAACTGATCAGTTATATTAATCACATAATGTACATGTCATTTATTGTAGGCTATTTGTGTCATAGAGGAGATCTCTCTGTCTCTCTTACACACACGCATGCTCCAGGATTTGTTTAGTAATATCGGATTTATTTATATATCACTTTTAACAGCAGTTACTATCGCAAAGCAGCTTTACAGAATTGAAAGACAATTAGAGAAATGAGAATGAAATGTGTGAGGAAATATGCATAAATCAAAATGATCAGAGTGACGCTGAGGAGGAGTAAAAACTATTGAGTTTTGCTTCCAAGCTTAACTTTGCAAATACAGAATGTGTCGTTTTTCTCAAACATGATTATCCCAACTTGGCGTTTATACAGATTCAGACTAATTGAATACAAGAATGCACCCCAAAGAACCTAAAGCACAAACACACACGCCGCAGAGGAAAGCAAGAGGAACATGCATTCACACCTCTGACTGTCTTTTGTCTTGTAAATTAGGTATTCTTCGCGTAGGCTGGGAGGTCTCACACACACACACACAAACACACACACACCATTTTAATCACCGGACTTAGAATAACGTATTCATAACTCATAACGTACTAAGAATGATAGTGAAAAACAATGGGGAGGCACAGTGGAAAATCTTTCAATCCCCACACACTACGTTTGTACTGTACACTGTAGCTATGTTTGTTAGGGCACTTGGTAATACACAGTACTGTAATGCATCGAAACACTTACTTTCTAGTTTGTTTTTTAAATATTGTTTATCAACTATGCCCTGTTCAGCAAAATAAACAATGTCTATGGCCAATTTACTGTATCAAAGTCTTGGTGTAACAGAGATGAGCTTCTTCAGATCCTTTTGCACTCATGTTATCATGTAAATTATTTAATTGGTTGGATGAAAGAGCTCATGCAAATATACTTTATGAAGGTATTAAACTCCAACCGGATGGGCCCCACGTGACAGCCGAAACACCATGCTAACGTATGCACAAAAAGGGCAACCAAGCAGTTTCTGCTTCCGCCCTTGCATTAACACACATTTGTTATGGATATTACGGGCACTACGCTACCTCTGCTGGCATACTTCACCTTCGTCTTTTCACTGCTGCACCACCAAGTGACCCAGTCATCCGCTCTTTAAGAACTCTCAATGAGACTTCGTGCCAGAACTCCAAAGTTCTGCAACAAAGAAACTCTCAGACGAAGTTCCAGTACGCCGCCCTCGGTAATCAAGCAACTGTAGGGCTTTCCCGAAAGACGTCATCTAAACAACCGCACACCAACCATTCTGCAATGCCCTGATTCCCTTCGCTGGAGGCAAACCACCAGAGGTGAACGAAACGTAATGCAAGTAAACAAACAAAGCTGCATACCTTGCTGAAAATTGGTGCTTGTTTCATAACTAAACTGTGAGATCAAACCCAAGACTCTGCTCTTTTGACTTTCTTTGATCTAGTAAACAGTACTAGAAGAACTCCATTAACTTTTACCCTCCAAACTGCTTGTGTGTATTTGTGTGTGCATGCATTTTAAGTAGCATAGTTTCATGTAATGTAGATTAGTCAAATAAGTTCTTTTTTCTTTATAAAGAACTGTTGTCTTGGTCATGTATTTTAAAGTTTAAACATTTGCTCGAAATTGATAAATACCAGATTTTGTATTATCCTCTTTGGCCGCGGGATAAACAGGATAAGACAGTATATGACAGTATATTAACCCGAATCATTAAAGATTCGATTCACCACTGACCCATAGCTAAAACACTACATAATAAAGGTAAAGAATGCAGTGGTCATTCTTTGTCTACATTACGTAAACCCTACATTCCACTTTAGAATATCAGGTCGATTCATCTGGGAGAGCTAGGTTGTACATTCCAATGTCTCTCACACACCAAGTAGAACCTTTTGACCAGGGGTTGGAGAGCGATTTGGAAATCAGCCTAGTGTTATAAGCTAGTTAGCTTTGGAGCTGTCACAGAGTGGAGCAGAATGAGGTGACTCCAAGTGCAGATGGATGATAGCAACGTTAAACGGGAGCGTGGTCAGAATGTGGAAGCGATGGTCAAATGCTGGAGAGTCAATCAGCGTAGTGCCTAAGCCAATTTGCAAAATGAGAGCATTAGTCAAAACAGGAAGCGTTAGATCGGTAATCAGGAAATCAAGCAGCGAGGCAACTATTAAGAAAAAAATTTAACAAATGCCATAGTCAAAATGAGGAAGCGCGAGATCAAAATCGAAATGAGAACGAGAGATGAGAAAACAAGGAAACAAAGCGAACTTGGCAATGTGAAGACAAGAAAACGTCTAAACGTTTGCTGTAACCTTGTTCCCTGAAAAAGCGGGAATAAGATGCTGCGTGAAAACACTATTGGAACATCTCTTTGTTCAGCCGGTTGTGAAGTATGTGTGTGTCAAACACGCCCAATTTTGACTTATATAACCTCGGTCAGGTGATGTCATCTGATGAGGTGCACCTGCCAGTCATAAATAGGAGTGAACAGGAAACATCCTCAGGTCAATTTTTGTCTGAAAGGATGTCCAGCCACGCCAGCAGTGCGTCATTGGAGCACAGCATCTCGTTCCCACTTTTTCAGGAAACAGGGTTACAGAAAAGTAACCCGAGACATTCCTGTTCAAAAGCTATACTTGATGCTGCGTATAAATGCTATGGGAATGAGAATACCAACGCAGCCGCACTACAAGTGCCTGGACTCCCGGGTTATGTAGGGTGTGCGCACAATAGCCAAAGAGGTCTCAGACATAACTTTGGGATGCTGACTCGAGGACCCGCGAGCCTGGAGTACCCTGGACATCCAAACTATAAAATCTGATAAATTTGTGCGGCGAGGACCAACCTGCCGCATCACACACTTGCTGCAAGGGGACACCTCTTGCCAGAGTAATTGATGAGGCAATCCCCCTGGTCACATGAACCCTGACTCCTAGACGTGAAGTGTGACCACATACCTTGTAGGTTAGAGTAATACCATCTCTCACCCAATGTGACTGTTTGTCTAGTGGAGGTCGCCCCCCGGTTGCGGCCCCCATGGCAAATAAAAAGCTGCTCTGACTCATGCCACTGGCTAGTGCGGTGGACGTAAATCTGAAGAGCACGTACTGGACACAGTAAGTGAAGTCTTTCCTGCTCCAGAGCTGTAAAAGGAGGAGGACAGAAGGCTTCGAGAACAACTGAGTGCATGGTCGAGAATGGAACTTTCGGAAGATAGATCAGGTGAGTATGCAGAATAGCCTTGACTAGCCCAGGGGCAAAGTCTAGGCAGGATGGGAAGACTGACAAAGCCTGCAAATCTCCAATTCACTTCAAAGAAGTAATCGCCATAAGAAAAAACATCTTAAGAGACAGAAGCCTGACAGGCGCTGACTCTAGTGGTTCGAAAGGGGTGTCGATCAAACCTTCAAGCACAATAGCTAAGTCCCACGACGGGACTGTTTCTCTAGTGGGTGGCCTCAACCGTTTAGCTCCACGAATAAAATGAGCAACTAAAGGGTGCTTTCTCGCAGAAACCCCATCGGTCAGAACATGACAACCCAAAATAGCGGCTACGTACGTTATGAGAGTACTAGGGCATAAGCCCGAGGACAACTTTTCTTGCAAAAACTCCAGCACTGAAACAATTCGGCAGTGGACTGGTTCCACATGTTTTGCCATGCACCAACTTTCAAATACACTCCATTTAAGGGCATAAGTTCTTCTAGTGGAGGGAGCCCTAGCACTTAGAATAGTTTCAATTACGCTGACTGGAAGACCAGCATCTCTTAGTTGGTCCCCTTCAGGGGCCAGACGTGAAGGCTCCAGAGCTCGGGCCAGGGATGAAATATTGTCCCCTGCGCTTGAAACAGAAGATCCCTCCTCGCTGGAATCACCATGGTGAGCCGCCGAGGAGAGATATTAGATCCGAGAACCACTCTCGGGTCGGCCAACGAGGCGCTATCAATAAGAGGTGTAAACACTGTTGACGGACCCTCGCCAGGACTCCTGAGAGCAGAGATATCGGAGGAAAGGCATAAAGGCGAAATCTGGGCCACGTATGGGCCATCACGTCCAGACCCAGGGGAGCTGGAGGAGTCAGAGAGTAGTAAAGGAGACATTGTGCTGTTTCTTGCGAGGCAAAGAGGTCCACCACTGCTACAGATCTGACCAAAAAGAACGCACGTTTCTTGAAAAGGGATCTTGCGCGCTTTCGTGGCAGCTCGCAGGAAGCTGTGAAAATGCCTTTCATTACCTGTAGGGGGCAGTCGTGTTTCAATCTATCAAAGTATCGTGTGTCTACTGAAGCCAAATGCATTCTCTCTCGGGCCCTAACCCTAGGCGCCCATTGACAGCAAGTGACAGAGCTCCTAAACGTGTCGAGCTCAAACTTTAAATACTGATATGTATTTATTCTTCATTTTCTTCTCAATGATGATTCTTCTTTAACTGCATTTTCTCCATTCTGAATAGATTCTGAATATATCAGATTCTGAATATATTGAATGAAACGTGAGAATATTGAATGGATTCCGAATATATTGATTGAAAAATATATATATTGAATGAATTCTGAATATATGGATTGAAAACTGATAAGAAGATTTCCATAAGTCTTCTTTTCATTTCTGTGAAGCTGCTTTGAGACAATGACCATCGTTAAAAGCGCTATAGAAATAAAATTGAATTGAATTGAATTGAATTGAATTGAATATATTGAATGAAAAGTCTGAATATATTGAATGAAAAGTCTGAATATATTGAATGAAACATGACGTCATCGAAACACAGCGCCATCTTTAGAAAGGATGAGTGAGTCGGCGAGAAACTTGGTTGCTGCAATTGTGAGAAATGAAGAGATGGTGAACACATTGATGAGTGCGTGTACGGCCCAAAGTGGTGGCACAAGAAGACCGATGTTATGTGCTAAAATGCCCCCCTGCCACAGATTGCACCCCCTATTTAATCTCCGTCGAATATTATATTAGAACAGAAATTTATAGGTTTATGATTTAGAAATTACAAATTAGACCAAATGGATTTGATTATAAAATAAGCATTATAAAAAATTACATGTTGTATAGGGAAAAAATATAAATTATTATTTTTTATATACAAGATGTATTTTTGATATTGCTCATTTAATAATAAAAATCATTTCGTTAAATTTTTAATCATAAATATTTATTTAGTGCAAGCATTTTTGTATTACATGACAAATCCCTGTAAAATAAATGTGTCACAAAATAAACATTATATGAGAATTTGTATTCATGGTCTCGACACCTGTCGCGTGCCAAGGGTTAATTATAATAGTTATATCATATTTGATAACAGTAAACCTATGAATTTATGTTGTAATATAATATTTGATAGAGATTATGTAGGGGTGCAATCTGTGGCAGGGGGGCATTTTAGCGCATAACACCGGTCTTCCGCGGTGAAATAGCGAATATATTTCTTCATCCGTAGTCTGATACTGAGTGCGGCTTGTGCCACCACTTTGGGCCGTACACGCACTCATCAATGTGTTGACCATCTCTTCATTTCTCACAATTGCAGCAACCAAGTTTCTCGCCGACTCCCTCATCCTTTCTATAGATGGCGCTGTGTTTCGATGACGTCATGTTTCATTCAATATATTCAGACTTTTCATTCAATATATCAGTTTTCAAGAGCAGATCAGATCTGACCACCTTAGCACATAGAGCAGACATGACACATTGGTATTACTTACTCACTCACACACCATCTATACCATATTATCCTGTATTCAGGGTCAAGCGGGGCCTGGAGCCTATCCCAGGAGACTTAGGGCACGCGGCAGGCTACACCATGGTCAGGCTTCCAATCCATCACAGGACACACATACTCACACACTACAGACAATTTGGGAAGTTTTGTATTAATATGAGGAATATGCATAGAAAACCTTGTGCAATGATTGCTTAGGCACTGCCTAGAAAAGAGAGGTAATTTCATTTTAATAACTGAAGGTCTCTGGGTTTCATGCATATAATATGTAGATTTCACAAATGGCAGGATAGATCTTTTCCTACTAAAGACTGGCAGTATGCAATATTTACACATCAATTTCCAGTATTATTTGAATACTAAATACTGTTTCTACCATTATGCTTATGTTCAGGCAAGGGGAAAAAAAGAATTAATTTCATTTATAATTTCGATAAAACCTTGCTCAAATAACAAAGAAAAATGCGTTCAATAAGAACTTTGATGTATTGATGGTTTCCTGATTTTCCTTTCTGTAGCAGTGACATCATTGCTTCTTCCTACTGCTTATTGTGAAGAACCAAAAGTGATCTCTCTGACTTTATTTGCTAACTCCGACATCATGCAGTTCACTTCAAAGCCAAGACCCAACATTTTAGAAAAGAAAATGTAGAAGTATGCAGTACTAGAGTAGGTTTGCTGAGTTTGGCAAAGATGGTTTTTGATGTGCAGAAAACAAAAACTTCTGAGGATGCTAACTTTTTTAAAAACAATTGAATTTTTTTAGGAATATAAACTTGTTAGATAATTGCATATTTTCAATACGGTTTGACAGATTTTTGACTGTTTCAAGTGTTTTCATTTAATTAATGTCTGTTAAAATGTTACAATATGTGCCCCCTCCAAAATAAATAAATAAAGAAAAAGAAAGAAAGAAAGAAAGAAAGAAAAGAAAAATGTAATATACAGGCAATACATACTGTATTGTGATGTTTTCCTTTGGTGTCTTCTGTTCTTGTGCGACAATGAAGAGAATGTATGAAAGAATATTTACTTGCACAGAAGGAGGCAGTGTGGATATCTCCTTTAAATACTGGATGGATATTAATATACCCCCATGTACTTCTGTCATGACCCATGCATTTCTTCAAGTGTTTTAATTCAATCTGAGAAGCCAGATAAATTTGTCTCTAAGTGGAGATACACTGCAGTAAATACAGCTTCTGCATGTAACTTCTCTGTTACCGTCATACACCTTACATTAAAAGACTCTGGACTTTATTACTGTGGAGTGAATAAATATGACAAGCTGAGTAAAGCAAAGATTATTGTCAGAAAAGGTATACTGTACATAACTTTCATTTCCAACTTCAGAATGCCTTAAACTAAACTAAACTAAACTAAACTAAACTACAGTATGTGTGAATTATCGATCCTGGCTACAAATGTTGCCTGTCTATTAAAAATGTAAGAACCATCGATTAATTGTTGTTAAGGTTAACAAAATATGAATATTTATGCTAGCAAAATTTGGATTTTGCTGTTTGCAGCTTTTAAATAAATAATGTGAATATAAGTATGATGTTATACTGGTTTAATTACACTGATTCAAGCAATGCATACTTTTAACATTCTGCTCGAGGTCATAAGTTGTTCAAGATTTAGTTTAAAGTATACTGCAGTGTCATGTATGCTCATAATTTATAATGATTCTTACACATAGCAGTTCCTACTGTGACTACACATGCTCTAGAGTACAGGACGAATCCAAGCCCAGAATTTACACAGCTTCTCTGTACTATCACAACAATACTACTGCAGGTAGAGGTCATAAATGCCCATTTAGCAAGCTCCAGGATTAAAAACAAAAACAGCATCATATCAAATTGTGATAAACTGATATTAAGGTTATTTATTTTATACAGATTTGATTGTTGTAGTGGCGGCACGGTGGTGTAGTGGTTATAGCACTGTCACGTTGCACCGTCAGGGTCCGGGTTCGATCCCCGGCCAGGCTCGATTCCCGTCTCTGTGTGCATGGAGTTTGCATGTTCTCCCCCCTGTTTGGTAGGTTTCCTCCGGGTACTCCGGTTTCCTCCCACAGTCCAAAGACATGTAGGTTAGGCTAATTGGCATTCCCAAATTGCCTGTAGTGTGTGAATGAATGAGTGTATGGGTGTGTGTCTGTGCCCTGCAAAGGATTGGCACCCTGTCCAGGGTGTACCCTGCCATGTTCCCTAAGTTTCCTGGGATAGGCTCCAGGCCCCCCCCCCCGTGACCCTGAATTCAGGATTAAGCGGTATAGATGATGAGTGAGTTAGGGAGTGATTGTGAACAGATTAGATAACCGTTTTATGCACCTGAATTTCTTGTAAAAGCCTTTTCTTTCAGATAATGTTTCCTCATATGAACTAGGATCATCCACAGCTCAAACTCAACATTTGTTAAAGCCACTTGGTAAATTAATCTAAATTTTAACATGTTTTAGCAACCTGAAAAAGCTGTTTTATGCGTTATTGCTTCTCCAACAGGACAGGTTGCTTGTTGTTTGTGGGGGAGCGCTGGGGATAATGCTATGCTATGTTCTTGTAGCTCTTGGCTGTTTTTACACCAGGAAGTCCATCACACACATCACATAAAAGTGAGAATACGTACACTGCCAATGTATTACATTAAATGCTTTAAAAGGTATTCCTATTCAGATTATGAATTTTTGCATATATTAATTTTCTTTCTGATATTTAGCTTTGAATCCACCTGATTCTATAAACCAAAATTCACTCCCACCACCTGATCAGACATGTTATACTAAGCACTGAAGCAGAACCACTACTCTCATGAGAAAGAAAAAAAAGTTTTTCGTTGTTCATAGGACTTTTTTCCACCAGGTTGAATCTTTTTACTAGAATTTGGAAACAAATTACAACAACAACTACTACTACTACTACTACTACTACTACTGCTGCTGCTGCTGCTGCTGTTGCTTTTCCCACTAATAATAATAATTCACTTTGCAATCTTAGTACATAATCCTATATAATGCCCTGAAGGCTTTATAAAGGCTTCCTGAATATAATTAGCTAATTAACTAACTGACATAATTTATATTATTAGTGCAAATATCTATTACAATAATTATTTTTACAACCTGTCTGTACTACAACTAACTGAATGCCATTTCTCACATTATCACACAATTCTATTTAGGAGGACATTGCCCATGCGTATGATGATATATTAGTTGTGTATAATGTTCTGGTCAAGCTCTAGCTCTTTAGCCACCTACTGTACTGCACTATACAGTTTCCTGCTCCAGCAGATAATGACTGCAGTTCATATTTTGTTGTAGCTTCTCACCGAAAAAAACTACAGGATCGTTTTTGTGTAAGTTGCATAATACACAAGGGTAAAAATCATTTTGTGCAATTCAAGGCATTCAGTGCTTCTTGTGGGAAAAAAGTTGTACTTTTAACTGATTTCTTGTAATTCCTCACATATTTTTGCCCCAAAGTTTTTGTAGTCAACCTTTTTGTTAGATTTTTTTCTTCATATTTGTCAATATTAAAAGATGCAGATCATCAAACAAATTAAAATTTTTCACAAATAAGTAAACACAAACTTAGTTTTAAAATAATGATTTCATGTACTAAGGGAGAAAAGCTTTTCAAACCTTCCTGGCAATATGTGAAAAACGTAATTGCCCCCTTGTTAAATTACGAATGTTGAAATGTTAGAACCTGTCTGACAGGTGAAAAGCATGTGAAAAGATTTCAAAAAGCAACACATCATGCTGTAATCTAAAGAAATTCAAGAACTGAAAAGAAACAAAGTAACTGACATGTCCCAGCCTGGAAAAGGTTACAAAGGACATTGTCCACAAATGGAGAAAACTTGGAAAAGTGGTGAACCTTCATATGAGTGGCCGACCTACCAAAATTACTCCAAGAGAACAACTACAACTCATCCATCCAAAAAAGAAAAACAGGAAGATAAATACTAGCCAATTTTTTTTTTTACACAGCACTGCATATGTTATGGACAAATTAATACAAGCCCAAGGTTCTTAAACATCAGATGACAAATTGACAATTTTGGCACTTTTGTGTGATTGTGAGGCTTAATTCATCATCATGTCTTGCACCTCTTCTACAAACAAATACGCATATACTGTAATAGTAAGAGGAAGTGAAAGTACACTTTATCTCAATTCAGAAACTGCATTCTCTGACCAACCACAGGCACTAATGTTTCCTACATGTTCCGTGAGTGCATTTACAAAAATTGCCTCATCTTTATAATAAAATATACTTTACTGAAAGACCAGAGGTTTTGTTCAGTATATGGATATTTTACATACTGTAGAGTTACATTTTATTACAACCTAATAAACAAAACCCTCCTAAATCCTAAATTATTTCATGTATCTGAAGTAGGTTCAACACAGGTTACTCATATTTCATGAGACAAGAATGAAGTGGAGTAAAAAGGGGAAATTCTGCTTTTTCTTTTACATAGTCATGGTGTTATTTTTAAGGTGTAAAGTTTTGTTGTTGAGGTGTGACTGGATGATATTTTAACTATTTTTGAATATGGCTTTAACTATCAAACATGATCACAAGTTTATTATAGTAAATGACTTGTTTACATCAAAACATTCTAAGGTTTTGCGCAATTGCACAACAGTGGTGCTACGGCTTGAATTACCTTTCAATCACCAGTTATTTACACTGGAGCTACCCCTGCCTGTGTATGCTGCAAGACAGACAGAAAATGCATGCTGCATTACAAACCACATTTCTTTGTGCAACATAAGAAGATGAACTAAGAAGAACTTATGTAAAATATAGTTAATCATTATCCAGAAAAGTGTTTGGTAGTACTTAATTAAAAATAAATGAATAAATAAATGAATAAAACTGAAAAATAAAAAGATGGCAGAACATCCCTTTTCTAGCAAAGACAGAGCATGTTACTCATAAGCCAGCTAAAAAAAAGAAGCTGATTTTTTTGGTACTTGTAGTCTTTATTGTTCAATTATTAAAATGCCCAACTGTGCTTTATTATTCCATTTTTATTCTTGGAAGAAACAACTTATTTGACTAATATTGTATAATCATACCATATTCAGGGCACATTCGACGGTAAGACAAAAAACCCTCAATCGACATCTTTTAAGATTTTCATACAAGCTTGTTCCAACAACAAAGAATAAAATGATGTGTGATTAAACCACTGCTACTTACTTGTGCTTATATGAGGAACCAGAAGTGTTTACAGAGAACATCTCTGCTGTCTTCATCTTTGAGGTTTTAACTTTTAGCTGTACAGGTAGCTCTTTATCCAGCCTGGCACTAGACCTGCCACATACACACGTGGACAAAATTGTTGGTACCCTTCGGTCAATGAAAGAAAAACACACAATGGTCACATAAATAACTTTAATCTGACAAAAGTAATAATAAATAAGAATTGTATGAATGTTAACCAATGAAAGTCAGACATTGCTTTTCAACCATGCTTCAATGGAATTATAAAAAAAAACATGAACTCATGGAACAGGCCTGGACAAAAATTATGGTACCCCTAACTTAATGGTTTGTTGCACAACCTTTTGAGGCAATCACTGCAATCAAACGATTCCTGTAACTGTCAATGAGACTTCTGCACCTCTCTGCAGGTATTTTGGCCCACTCCTCATGAGCAAGCTGCTCCAGTTGTTTCCGGTTTGAAGGGTGCCTTTTCCAGACAGCATGTTTCAGCTCCTTCCAAAGATGCTCAATAGGATTGAGGTCAGGGCTCATAGAAGGCCACTTTAGAATAGTCCAATGTTTTCCTCTTAGCCATTCTTGGGTGTTTTTAGCTGTGTGTTTGGGTCATTGTCCTGTTGCAAGACCCATGACCTGCGACTGAGACCCAGCTTTCTGACACTGGCCAACACATTTATCTCTAGAATCCCTTGATAGTCTTGAGATTTCATTGTACCCTGCACAGATTCAAGACACCCTGTGCCAGATGCAGCAAAGCAGCCCCAGAACATAACAGAGCCTCATCCATGTTTCACAGTAGGGACAGTGTTCTTTTCTTGATATGCTTCATTTTTCCATCTGTGAACATAGAGCTGATGTGCCTTGGCAAAAAGTTCCATTTTTGTCTCATCTGTCCATAGGACATTCTCCCAGAAGCTTTGTGACTTGTCAACATGTAGTTTGGCATATTCCAGTCTGAATTTTTTATGATTTGTTTTCAACAATGGTGTCCTCCTTGGTCATCTCCCATGTAGTCCACTTTGGCTCAAACAATGATGCACTTAATTTGTTTGAGGGACACCAATTAACCCAAAGAGAAGAATTAGTTTAATTATTGATATTTTAGGGAAAAAAGCTACCTTTTTGCTTGCTGTCCTACTTTTTAAGCTATTGCTGTGTAATTTAGAAGATGAGATTGGCAGACTGAGATTTTGGTGGCGACAGATGCAGTTGATGTGCTTTCTAAAAAGCAGTTTAGTTCCATGTTTATGTAAGGTTGACTTTCATATTTGAACCATAAAGAAGTACACCATATCATGCTCAAGATCACTTTTCTAAGTGGACTCAAGCACAGTGATCCGTGCCCGAATACGGAGTGTTCATATTTTGCAAATTTCAGACTTTAAGGATGAGGGTACTTGGCCCATGATGTGAAAGCACCCCTTTTGTTGGAAAAATTGTACATGAGTATTTAATTCAAAACATGTGGAATTTAAATAATATTTCTTAATACTATTTTATATGAAAATATCAGGAACGAGCGATGAAGGAGCGAAGAGATGGATCCAAAAGCAGAGGAGCAGAGATGATTTAGAGATGCTTGGGCTTGGACTGGCTGTGTACTGTGGAGAGACGAGAGGCGGAGCCGTAGTCGAGGAGTGAAAGTGAAAGTTCGATGACGTTAGGTCCGTCCGCGAAAGCGTTGAGCGTTTTAGAGGGCAATTTGCAATGCGTCGCAGTTGAGACACGTGGAAGGTTGGATGAATGCGTCGCATGGAAGAGGGAAGTAGGAGTCGGACAGCGCACGGGTTGATTAACTTGGTTACTGTAAAGGGGCCGATGAAACGAGGGGAAAGCTTGCGTGAAAGCATCTTTAGGGGGATGTCCCTGGTGGCGAGCATGACTCTGTCCCCTACGTGATACCTGGGAGTCTTGGAACGGTGGCGGTCTGCTTGTCTCTTGTATGAGGCCACGGCTTGTAACAGAGTTCGTCTCGATCGTAGCCATGTCCGTTTACAGCGCCTGACAAATTGTTGGGCTGAAGGAACCTCCGTCTCTGGTTCTTGGGCTGGAAACAGTGGAGTCTTGTAGCCTAAGCAGCACTAAAATGGGGACAACCCCGTCGAGGCAGAGGGTAGGGAGTTGTGGGCGTATTCGACCCAAGGGAGGAATCTGCTCCAGGTGGTCGAGTCTCGAGTAGTCATACAGTGGAGGGAAACCTCTAGTGCCTGATTCATTCGTTCGGTCTGTCAGTTGGACTGAGGATGAAAACCAGACGATAGGTTGGGAGTAGCCCCGATGAGCTTGCAGAACGCGCCCCAAAAACGATAGGTGTATTGAGGACCCCTATCCGAGACGACGTCTGTTGGAAGACCATGGAGCAGAAATACATGGAGAATTAGTACCTCCGCGGTCTCTTTGGCAGAGGGTAGCTTAAGAAGGGGGATGAGGTGCACAGACTTCGAAAAGCAGTCGACAACAGTCATGATGCAGGTGTTTTTATCAGACGGAGGTAGGCCAGTGACGAAGTCAACGGAGATATGGGACCATGGACGGCGAGGAACTGGTAGGGGTCTGAGAAGGCCAGCGGGTGGTCGATTGTCAGCCTTACTACGGGTACAGATGTCGCAAGCTGCCACGAATCGGGAAACGTCCCTCCCTAACGTGGGCCACCAGAATCGTTGTTGTATGATGAAGCAGGCCCGGGCGGTGCCTGGGTGGCAAGTTAGCCTGGATCCGTAGGCCCATTCCAAGACTTGTGAGCGTAGGCGAGAGGGAACGAAGAGACGATTCGGGGGAACATTACTTGGTCCGGGCTCTTGGATTAGGGCCTGCTGATCCTTGGTCTCGATGTCTAATGTCAAATGTCAAAGCTGCGATGAGACAATGGGACAGGAGGATGGTTCGCATGGCATGGAGTCCTGGGAGGGAGAAAACTGGCATGAGAGGGCATCTGGTTTAGAATTCTTGGAGCCCGGCCAGTAGGACAGGATAAAATTAAATCGGGAAAAGAATAATGACCATCGAGCTTGACGAGCACTGAGTCGTTTGGCTGTGCGCAGGTACTCCAGGTTCCTATGGTCAGTCCCCACAAGAAATGGGAGCTCAGTCCCCTACAGCCAATGTCGCCACTCCTCCAGAGCTAGCTTGATAGCCAAGAGTTCTCTGTCCCCTACGTCATAGTTTCTCTCAGCTGGGGATAGGCGACGGGAGTAGAATGCACAAGGATGCATCTTATTGTCATGGGTGGACCTTTGAGAGAGAATACCCCCAACGCCAGTATTGGAGGCGTCGACCTCAACCACGAACTGGCGAGACGGGTCGGCGAGTGTTAACATAGGAGCAAAGGTAAATCTTTTCTTAAGGTCAGCAAAGGCTTGATCTGCCTCCTTATTCCAGCAGAAACGGGTCTTAACGGAGGTTAGCAAGGTCAGGGGGGGGCGGCGACGGAGCTGTATCCTCGGACGAAGCGGCGATAAAAATTGGCAAAGCCAAGGAACCATTGAAGGTCTCGCCGGAAGGCTGGTGTGGGCCAATCCGTGACGGCCTGTACCTTGGCTGGTTCCATTTCTAGCTTGGACGGGGAAATGACGAAGCCCAAGAAGGTGGTGAAGGATGTGTGGAACTCACACTTCTCTGCCTTGACGTAGAGGCTGTTCTCCAAGAGCCTCTGAAGAACCTGACGAATGTGGTGCTGGTGTTCTTCCAGGCTTTGAGAAAAAATTAAGATGTCGTCTACGTATATGAACACGAAGGCAATAAGGAAGTCGCAGAGAACGTCATTAATGAGAGATTGGAAGACAGCGGGGGCGTTGGTCAAACCAAAGGGAACCACCAAATATTCGTAATGCCCTGTAGGAGTGTTAAAGGCCCTCTTCCACTCACTCATTGCCCTCACAGATGTGAAGCAGATGATAAGCATTTCGCAAATCCAGTTTAGTGAAGATGTTGGCCTCCTGGAATAACTCGAAGGCCGTGGTCATGAGTGGGAGTGGGTAGCGGTTCCATGACGGTGATTTCGTTGAGCCCCCTGAAATCACTACATGGACGAAGGGTCCCGTCTTTTTTCTTCACGAAGAAAAATCCTGCCCCCGCAGGTGAGGAGGATGGGCGGATAATACCAGCAGCCAGGGCTTCTGTTATGTATGTGTTTATGGTTTCTCTTTCTAGGCAAGACAAAGAATACAGTCGACGGAGACGTGCCTGGGAGACGGTCGATAGGGCAGTCGTAGGGTCGATGTGGAGGAAGCGACATGGCTCTGGTCTTGCTGAAAACCTGCTTGAGATCATGGTAATGAGAGGGGACGTTGGAGATATCCGGAGGATCTTCCGTTTTGGCTGGAGTGTGGAGGGTAGGAAGCACAGAACAAAGACACGACGTGGCACAAGAGGGGCTCCAACCTGTGATAACGTGCTTGATCCAGTCGATCTGGGGACCGTGAAGAGCTAACCATGGGAGGCCAAGAACAAGAGTGGCGTGTGACTTGTTCATAACAAAAAAAATCTCCTGAGAATGATTCCCCGACGTTCTTAGAGTGAGCGGAAGGGTTCTGTGAGTGATGGCCGGCAGAGGGCTTCCATCTAGGGCTTGGATGGTCAATAGACAACCGAGGGAAGTGCATGGAATCCGCAACGCCTTGACCGTAGCTGAACGGATCAGGTTCCGGTCGGAGCCAGAGTCAATAAGTGCCTGAATGGAATGGGCTTAGCCATTAAGAGCAGGGGTCGAGATTCTGGGAGACTTTTGGGAGGAGCGCCGTCTAGAGCTCCCAGTCTGAATAGAGGGCACCTCCTTTTAACGGGCAATCCCTGAGCATGTGGCCCAAACCCCCGCAGTAGAAGCAGGCCCTCTCCAGGCGGCGGCGACGTCTCTCCTCATCGGAGATGCTGGTTCTGCCCAGCTGCATGGGCTCCTCCTGATTAGTCTGTGTTCAAGGAGAGGATGGGCGGGATGTCCTGGGAGAAGTTGACCTTCTGGGGGGAGGTGACCTCCAGGTGGGTCGTCTTGTGCGAAGACGCGAGTCGATCCTCCCGGCAAAGTTCATGAGTTCGTGGAGATCAGAGGGTAGTTCCCAGGAGATTACCTCATCCTTGAGTGCCTCCGACAATCCCTCCAGGAAAACGTCCGCTAGGGCTCTGTCGTTCCATCCACTCGAAGCAGCTAAGGTCCGAAACTCTATAGGGTAGTCATAGGCGGAAAGTGATCCTTGGCGCGTAATAGTCTAGTTCCAGCCTCTCTGCCAACGTGAGGTCAGTCAAAAACCCTCTTCATTTCTCCAGAAAAGTCCTCAAAACTATCACAACATGGTTCATGAGAGTCCCAGAGAGCCGTGCTCCACTCTTCGGCCCTACCGGTGAGGAGGGTGATAACGTAGGCCACCCGGGATCTTTCTGAAGAGAAGGTGGAGGCTTGAAGCTCAAAGATCAGGGAACACTGACATAGGAAGGATCTACATGTTCCTGGCTCTCCTCCATATGTTGGGGTGGCTGGCAGGCACGGCTATCACGGGGGGTCCGTGATTGTGGCCCGAGCCGTAGGCGCCTGAAGGTGCTGCATCTGGGCGGTGACATCCGCGAGTGTCCTTCTGGTGGTGACGAGCTCCTCCTGATACTTACCGAGTAGAGCGCCTTGATTCTCCAGCGCTTGTCTCATCCTGTCCAATCCTGCTGGATCCATAGTTTGGCCGATGAAGGAGCGAAGAGATGGATCCAAAAGCAGAGGAGCAAAGATGATTTAGAGATTCTTGGGCCGGGTAGCTGTATACTGTGGAGAGATGAGAGGCGAAGCCGTAGTCGAGGAGTGAAAGTGAAAGTTCGATGATGTTAGGTCCGTCCACGAGAGCCGTAGTCGAGGGGCGAAATCGAGAGTTCAAAGCCGTTAAATCCGTCTGCGAGAGGGTCAAGCTAAAACGTGAAACGAGAATCGGGAAAACAAGAAAAACAAAGCGAGGTCGGTAACGTGAAACAAAACGCGAGAATATTGGAGCAAAAACACACAATAATCCGACAGCGAGATAGCGTGCTGCGCCTCCTTATATCCCGGAAGAAATCAGCGCCAGATGAGAAACCGGTGTGTCGGCGAGGGGGGCTTGTGACGAGAGATGACAGCGTGGGAAAAAACATGGCCGCATGATGAGCAGCTTGACAGCGTGGGAACGGAAGTGTCCGAAGGCGCAGAGAGCGTGACAGAAAATGCATCATTCCATAACTCAAATTAAACCTTCCTCGCTCTTAATGATAGCTCTGTTCTATGCCATATTGTAATCACTTGGATTTAAATGCTATTTATAATTACCTGCTTAGTAGGACTGGAAATCACCAGAGGGACACACACACACACACAATTAAATGTCTACCCAGTACTTTCGATATGATGTTGCGTCTTATTTTCTCATGTAAAGTAACACCTCCTGTGCAAATGTGCATAATGTGCATTTGCAAACTGAATGCACATTAAGCTTAACCAAGATCCCATCATCACTGAGTACATACCAATACTATATTTTCTTAATTTTTGACTTAATGTTTCATCAAGTCAAGTCAAGTCAAGTCGGCTTTTATTGTCATTCCAACCATATACAGTTAGTACACAGTGAAACGAAACAACGTTCCTCCAGGACCAGGGTGCTACATACAGGAAACAACATAAATTTACAACACAAATTTTAAAAATTTTTAAGTTAATCTAAAAGAACTATCAAATTTCTATACAAAAATACACAATAGACAAAGTGCACGTGCAAATGTGCAAACAAGAGGTACATGACAGACACAACAATGTAACACATAACAGTACTTTTTTTGATGAAGTATGAATTGAGGTAGTGAGAAGAGCAGCAGTAAAGAGTTTACATTTTGACAAGAGTATTGTGTGCAAATAGCAGTCAAATAAATATTGTGCAAAAAATCGCTAAGAGCAGCACAGGTAGGTAGGTATGAGCAGATTTAGATGGATGTATATCAGTGTGATTTGTGCATGTGTATTTATCAGTTCAGTCCAGATGTTATTTTAGTTCGTCTGTGTGTGTGTGTGTGTGTGTATGTGTGTGTTTATCAGTCCAGTCTCTATGTGTTGAGGAGACGGATGGCTTGCGGGTAAAAACTGTTGCACAGTCTGGATGTGAGTGCTCGAATGCTTCGGTACCTTATTCCAGATGGCAGGAGGGTGAAGAGTGAGTGTGAGGGGTGTGTCCGGTCAGCCACAATGCTGGTGGCTTTGCGGATGCAGCGTGTGGTGTAAATGTCTTCGACAGAAGGGAGAGAGACCCCGATGATCTTCTCAGCTATCCTCACTATCCGCTTGTTTGTCTTGCGGTCTGACATGGTACAATTCCCAAACCAGACAGTGATGCAGCTGCTCAGGATGCTCTCAATAGTTCCTCTATAGAAGGTGGTGAGGATCGGTGGCGGAAGCTGTGTCTTTCTCAGCCTTCTCAGGAAGAAAAGACGTTGTTGGGCTTTCTTATGCAGAGAGCTGGTGTTGAGGGACCAGGAGAGGTTCTCCTCCAGGTGGACGCCCAGGAATTTTGTGCTCTTGACGATCTCCACAGAAGAGCCGTCGATGCTGAGCGGAGAGTGTTCGCTCCGAGTCCTCCTAAAGTCAACAACCATCTCTTTTGTCTTTTCGACGTTCAGAGCCAGGTTGTTGTCTTTACACCAGTCCGTTAGCCTCTGCACTTCCTCTCTGTACGCTGACTTGTCGTTCTTGCTGATGACACCCACCACGGTCGTGTCATCAGCGAACTTGATGATATGATTGGAGCTGTGTGTCGCTGCACAATCATGAGTCAGCAGTGTGAACAGCAGGGGGCTGAGCACGCAGCCCTGGGGGGCCCCAGTACTCAGTGTGGTGGTGCTGGAGGTGTAGCTCCCGATCCGCACTGCTTGAGGTCTTTCGGTCAGAAAGTCCAGGATCCAGTTACAGAGGGAGGTGTTCAGGCCCAACAAGCTCAGCTTCCCAATCAGGTGTTGGGGGATGATTGTGTTGAATGCTGAACTGAATTCTGACGTAAGTGTCTTTCTTGTCAAGATGTGACAGTGCCAGGTGGAGTGTGGTGGAGATGGCGTCGTCCGTTGAACGGTTTGGATGATACGCGAACTGCAGGGGGTCCAGGGTCTTGATGTGTCTCATGACGAGCCGCTCGAAGCACTTTATGATGATGGGTGTGAGTGCAACAGGGCGGTAGTCATTGAGACAGGACACAGAAGACTTCTTCGGCACGGGGACGATGGTGGTAGATTTAAAGCATGTGGGAACGACGGCGCTGCTCAGAGAGATGTTGAATATGTCGGTGAGAACATCTGCCAGCTGTTCTGCACATTCTCTGAGCACTCTGCCTGTGATGTTGTCTGGTCCAGCAGCTTTATGTGGGTTGACTCTGCGTAGATGGCATTCATGATGGCACATGCAAAAAGTGGCTGAAATTGCCACATTCTCTGATTTTATTATTTACTGTACTTGTTGCATATTAAAGTATAATTTACATTTGACAGAAAAAAGGCAATATATACTTTAGAGTGGATCAAATTGTCTGCATTTGTTTCTCAACTGCCATGCGGAAGGCCTAGGTTGAGTTACCACCGCATCACCCGTAGATCATTTTCCACCTTTAAAGCACTTTTACCATAATGGACTATCCTTTTCACATATTTTGATTTGGCAATTTTATTTATTACAGATTGGTATTAATTCTTTTATCTTGATTAGAGTCCCAGTCTGAGCTAAAGTAAAGCAGGTCCATACGTAGCTCCTTCTTAGTTGGGTAATTAATTTTGAGCCCACTACAGCTACGCAGATATTATTTCGCTCTAAGTCACTCAATTCAGACAAATACATAATTTTTTGCCATAATCTATTTGCTTTTCAATACTCTTTGTCCATCTGTCAACAAACTTCTGTATTCCCTCATTAAAAATGTTTTAGGCTGAGCTGTGAACCACAAATGCACTGCTGTCTTCACTTCTTCTCATGAAGTCTTTGTCTTCATAGAGCTGCTTTTAGGGGACCAAACAGGTGAAAGTTCTTTCCATTCCTGTCTTTACTGTTTACTCTAGTGCTTGTAATGATAAATCCATGTCTTGTCACCAGTAATGATTTTCTTAAGAAACTTTTAGGTTTCTTAGAGTACCGGTGTATGCTTCTGTTTACATTCGTTGATAAATACCACCCCACAGTTAGTTACAAATGAAATGATGTAACACGTTCACACCTGAACTGACTAGGGAGACAGTAGTCTTGAATGGAAACTGCTGATAAGACAGTGCAGCTAACAGAAGTTTCAATATGGCCAGAGTGGGGATCGTTTTTGACTCACCCATGTAACCTACCCGAAATATTTAATAATCTTAATCAGAATCACTACACTGTTTGGGCTATTGTTTGTATCATTAAATTTATGTTCAGGTCAAGAAATACTAAAATAATTAATTTATTTTCTTTTTTTTTCATTAAGACAGCAGCAACGAAGCATAATGTGTTCAATCAAAGCAATGTATTTTTAGGTTTCCTGTGGTTCCTTCCTGTGGCATTTACATCACAGCTTTTTCCTGCTGCTTATTGTGAAGAACTAGAAGTGATCTTTCAGACCTCCTCTGTAAATTCCTACAACATGCAGCTCAATTTAAAGACGAGTAACAACCTTTTAAAAAAGACTAACAAATGTATAGTTACTGTATATGGCTCATTGCGCTGAGATTAGAAAGACGGCTAAAAACACAAAAACAACACAAAGCTTGGACCAGAAGACTAGCAGTTAGCCCTGTAGCGTGGATGGTAAACCCAAACACGGAAGTAGCATGAGCAGGCAGGATAACCACACTGGTTATTTTTAGAACTCTCTCGGAGCGAGAGCAAAGGTTGACGGAGGGTGACGCGGTATGGTCCGATGAATCTTGGTGATAAATTTCGTGAGTCTGCAGGTGTAGGTTTCTTGTTGATAGCCATCAGAGAACGTCATTGATAAACTGTTGGTGTTGGAACATGGCAGGTGCGTTGCATAGACCAAAGGGGATGACCAGACTTTCGTAGTGTCCTGTAGGAATGATGAAAGCCATCTTCCACTCATCGCCCTCTCTAATGAGCACCAAGATGTAGGCGCTCCGGAGGTCCAACTTAGTAAAGATGGTGGCACCAGAGAGGGCGTCCAGGGCAGAGTTGGTAAGAGGCAACGGTGTCTTTATTGTGATGTTGTTGAGCCCCCGGTAATCGACACAGGGGTGTAGACTACCATCGCGTTTCTTCACAAAAAAGAACTCCGTGGCAGGAGGCTGCGGGGTGGGATGGAGCCTGGCTGAAGGTCGATCGCCAGGTCGTAGGGGCGATGAGGAGGTAGATGGGTCCAGGAGATGAGTGGGTCATGACATAGTAGCCAAGGGTGTCCAAGGATGATAGGTGGTGATGAAATAGAGGTGATGTAAAACTGAATCTGCTGAGCCTGAGGGTGGTTAATGATGAAGGTGATAGGCTGGGCTTGGAAGGTGATGGGACTGGAGGAGAGGGGCCAACCATCAACTGATGTAATAGTTATGGGCTGGGATAATGCCTCAGTCTTTATCCCCAATTTTTTGGCGTGAGAAGAGTCAATGAAGTTACCCGCGGCACCGGAGTCAATGAACGCGGTACTTCCGACTCGTTTGTGGCCAAAGTGAAGGTGTACTTTTACTGTGAGACGGGAATCATCGGTCAGGGTGGTGGAGAGGGAGATCTCATTTCTCACCGGGTCTGCACGATTTCCGGTCGCAGAGTACAGATGGCTCGGTGGTGTGCTGCAAATCCACAATAAGCACAGAGGCCCTCTCTAAATCAGCGTTCCCGTTCTGCAGCGGTTAAGGAGGAACCGAGGTTCGAGTCAAGTGACCAAAAATTCTGAGAAATTCTGCAAAAACGTCTGGAATCTGGGAAAGGCCTCTAAGACTCTGTTAACCAACCATTTATCAGCATTATGTTATGTTAGAGAGATCAAAGTTAGATTAAGTGCTTTAACATCCCAACCTCAAACTCAACATTATTTCAAGCCACATGATACTGTAAATTTTCATTTTCATAGTTCTTTTCTGCAATATTTAGAACTTTAATTGCCTTCTTAGAGATTAAATGGATTCCTAAATAAATGTGTTATTCAAATCAAGCTGATTTTTCATTTCACAGCTTATAGCAAACCATAATTACTATTTAATTAACTTTCATTATTTTGTTTAAATACAACAGGTGCTTGTTGTTTGTGGAGGGGTGCTAGGCTGTGCTATATTCTTGCCACTCTTCTGATTATTTACAGGAATACATCCACAAATGTCATGTGTAAGTGTAGTATTTTAAATGGGGAGACAATGCTCAATGCATTCTCCACCATTTATGTAGGGTTTCAGCTTATGGAAGCAAATTAGCATCATAATTACTTGAATTATATCAGCCTTTGAAAAATACATTTTGAAATGTAATCACTGTTCAATTGTTAATTTTGAAATTTAAATACTACTGAATTTATTAAACTGAAATATTTGACTTTAAAAAGCAACATCTTTGAATTTAAGTGCTCTGAATGTCACACGAACAACAATCATTTCAACAATCCATTTCAACTGTGAAATTCAGATAGAAAATTCAAGCTGTAAAATTCAAATAGAAAGTTCAAGTACAAATTCAATACAAAATTCAAGCACAAATTCAATACAGGAAAAGCAATCGCGCCAGAACGGAATCCGTTCGTTAGTCACATGACCCAGGGAAGCGGCCGTCTTCGATACCGGCTCCCAGTGAGTCTCGCTACATGGCGGAGGGCAGCGGCTTGGTAAGTGCACCTGCAGTGTGTTACACTCATTATATATATTATCAGATATTTTAGTCATTTTACTGTGATAAAGGAATTTAGACAAAGTTTAGTTAAAGTGGGGCTAGTGAGCACGAGACACAGACTAATGTTTGTTACACACATGCGCACGCACGAGAGAGAGAGAGATACACAGTGGTGGAAAAAACAAAAAAAAAACAAAAAAAAAACTGCACAGACCATCATAGCTTGTCACCAGCTTGAACAGCAATTATACCAGCAGGATTACCAGCATACCAGCTCCAGCACCATAGAATCAGCTGTTTTGGCGATTGGACCACTTGCATTTTTTATGGTAACTGTCCAAATAAATTAAAATGTTCCATCATTTTTAACCATACACATACACATACGTGTAATGCATCGATTTATGTCTTTATTTGTTAATGTACACTCACATATCAAAACATTGTGCTTTTGTAAAATAAAGAAAATAAACAGGGTGCACTTTCTGCCGTCTCAGTCTCCCCAAAAATCTTTTTGAAACGCGTCACTAAAAGGAACACACACATATCCATATATCTATATATCTATACATATATATCTATAGAAAACCTAAAGTGTTTACTTTTAAATGTAGCAAGCTTAATCAAAAATAAATGTTTTCAGTTTATGTAATCCATATGAATCCAAGGAGAGATACAGTCTTTCTGCCACACTTCATTCACTGATAAAAACCTGAGACAGGAGACACCCACACGCTGTTCACAGGGAAACAGTTGGGGTAATCTACATACAAGGGCACACCCCCAAACACACACACACACAGTAGATCCGATAATTCCTGCGTGTGGAAGATGTTAGGCACTGTAAAAGTTTCTGAAGGTCTACAGAATGTTCTGTGCAGTGGGAGGAGTTTAGATTTACCTCAGAAAAACACAGACTCCAACAGAGAACAAAGGAGGAGAATACAGCAAGTTGTTACCATGGATAAGTTTTTAAATCTTATATAATCCTTATTCTGATAATATAAAACTAATATAAATAAATTTTTCCTCATTTTCTCACAAGCTTTTGCCAGTTTATGTGAACCATTGTCAATCATGCTAACATACTGCCTTACAGTAGGAGCCCTGTCAAACAGCTGCCTGGAATATGGCGGGTCCCATTGCTAACCATGACAAGTGTGATCCCCCGCGATGACGCAGTTAACGATGCCCTGCCCCATAAACGCCCCCATGCGCTTTCCAATACTGTATAATCTCGCCAGGTGAAGCATTGACTGCTTCAGTTAATTGCAGTGTCCAGGCAGCTTATACAGCATGTCTATATACTGCACAGGCGTTGTCAACATAGTTTCATAAATTCATATGGTAAAAAAATAAAATAAAACCGATTAATAAAACAGAATTTGTAAAATCACTCAATACACAACCCATGATGCTTATGCTATTTTTTATAAGTTATTGCAATATTTTCCAAGACATCCTTAATAATCCTTAAAGACACCGTAAAATCTGTAATTTATCTATACTGACAGCTGTAGATACGGAATATAAATGCAGGCTATGTATTTTACATTACGGTGTATTTTATCTAGTTCCATTTAATACACTGATAGATAATATTTTGCTGCAAAGTAAAAATTCTAAAATTCTCTCAAAATGTAACTTCTGCTTGGGTTTGTTTTAGTTATATTTTTGATGATGTTTTTTTTTTTGCTCATAGTCAAAAATTGGCATAACAAATTGATTAATGGCGCATAATATCTCGAATAAATATCTGCCCATACGGATGCTGCGCACCACAAGATGTTTTTAATGATAAGAGCTTTTACGCAGGGCATGAGAGGGGTTTAACGGAATACAAATGTGTGAGAGTGCTTATGATACGCACAGGAAGACCTTTACGTTTGGAGATGGCGTGGGATTATTAATTAAGAAACTTGAAAGAAAACAAAAGAAAACTGATAACACAAAATAAACAAAGCTCCGTCAAGCTTTTTAACCCAGCAGTTTTTAGAGTGTAACATAAAAAATATTTTATTCGTAAAATAGCATGGGTGAAATCATAGGTTGTGTATAGAGTGATTAAGAACAATACAATAAAGCTTATGGTAAATAAATTCTCAGACTGTACATGAAGTACCTGCAGACCCTTACTGTAAGCTCTCTTCTCACCTTTCATTCACAATAGGTGTGAAGTTATCAAACCGTTTTCACTGATGGGGGAATTGGCGGAATTGAGGGGTTTAAAATGAATTAACAAGACCGCCAGCAAAACATAAACATAAATAGAAACAAATAAAATGTTTAATGGTATCGATTAACTCATACTTCATAGTTGGAGTTGATATTTTGAGTGTAATTCACTAAATTTACTGAACATATTCAGATTTTGTAAAATAGCGAAACTCGTTTCCTTCCTGCACCGTTTGTCCGCATCACAGTGATCTAAAGCTTATGTCTGTAATGTTTAAGTGAAATACATTTTGCGTATATGCTTAAATATAAATTATAATTTATTTATGGACAGGTGTGGTATGTGTGATCTGCAGTATTGCAAGAGGTGATGACTTTCTGGGAGAGTATGCCTGTGAAAGTACGAACCACGGGTTCACGCAGGCCGATGAACAGCTTTATTTCAGTTATAAATTTACAATCACATTCCAGCTATTATTTCCAGCCGTGGTCAAATAATGGATGAAATAATTATTCAATGCTGGACACAAACAGCAAAAAAACATGATTATTATTTTTTATAAAAAGGCAGAAGCACTTCGTGTTCATATTTGTTAAAATCACATTATTGCAACTCAGCGCTGCTAAATTGTTGGCTTGTGTTAATGTGTGCTTGAGAACAAATCACCAGGTAAATGAATAAATAGAGCTTGAATGGGCGTGGTTACTGTGAAATCTTGACACACCTTCCTAGCAGGAGAGGGAGGGGTGACCACGGGGTCCAATGGGCAACCGCCGGGGATCCGCACGGCATTCACACAGCCTCGGCTATTTCGTGTGGCTTCTACTGTATGTAGCTTAGCACAAACAGGTTAGCTCACAGGTGGCTAAGCTAATGCCTTACAGTCTGTAGATTACAGATGGTTGTCAGTATCAGCTGTGGTGTAAATGTTTATAATATAATAACCCCGTTTTGGATAGCTTCATGTTATGGTAGCTATTTGGTTCAGTTTTTGGTTAGCTTATTACACTGCTATCTATAATGTTATATAGCACAAACACTTCAGCTCCCGGTGCCTAAAATACTGCCTTATGTAGCTTACAGATGTTTGTGATATTTAGGTGTAAATGTAACTCGTAATGCAAAAAGTATAAATCGTTGTATAACATTGCAAAAGATTGTGTTGTCTTTATGCATAGTCAATAGTTATTGGTGATTATTGACAGTAATTTTATTATCATCATGCTTATGTTTCTTTTTCCTTTTTTATAAACCTCTGTGACCATGAAAATGATCAGCCATCTGTTTATAGAAACCAAATGCAAACAAGCAGGCAAGATACAGATGGATCATTACTATGTAATGGGAACCTCGACCATGACTGGGGACTGGATTCGGGACGGATCTCTTGTATTTTTTTAAGCGGTTGATTACACGATAAGGCTTCATCTGTGACTGCATACAACCAAGCACATGGACTGACCTCAGATGCCAGGAATGTTACCACGGCTGGTCACAGGGTCTTTGTGAATTGCAAATCAGTTTATGGTAAGCAGCCATAAACACCATGGAAATGCCAGGTATGCGATGTTCACTTGTGTCTTGAGTTAAACAAGAACTGCTTTTCGAGAGAGGCACAAAGATGTATGACTGTATAGGGTGTAAAAGTGGGCAAAATGTATGCTGGTATGCAGTGGACCAGCATCAGTAAAGTGACCAGCATACCAGCACCAGCAATATGTATGCTGGTCACCAGCATACCAGCACCAAAACACAACATATGCTGGTATAATTGTAACCAGCTATGCTGGTCTATGCTGTTTTTTTCAGCAGGGCTGAACACCTTTGAGATGGTTTTACACCTTCATTTGAGACCAGCTGTGTTTGATTATACTGATTGGACTTGATTAGGAAAGCCACACACTTGTCTATATAAGACCTTACAGTTCCCTTTCAAAAGCTACACTCGATGCTGAATGAAAACGCTATGGTACGTCCCTTTGTTCTACCGGTTGTGAAGCACATGTGTGTGTCAAATACGCCAAACTTTGGCTTATGTAACCTCGGTCAGGTGAAATGATCTGATGAGGTGCACCTGCAGGTTATAAATAGGACTGAACCAGAAACATCCTCAGGTCTTTTTGTCTTCAAGGACCACATTGTGTGTGTGTGTGTGTGTGTGTGTGTGTGTGTGTGTGTGTGTGTGTGTGTATGTGTGTGTGCAAGCACTTTTCAAAGCAAAAAAGAGAGCGTAAGTAGAAAGTGTCTTATTACTCACCAGAGATGGCAGAGTTAGACAGGACATGAGTGCCTCCGTGCGAAAGACATCTTGCAGAGAATGATCTCAACGATTTCTGTTTTGAGTGTTTGGAGGAAGAGCATCCTCCCTTTCTCTCGCTCTCTCGTCGGATCATGAGCCTTTACTGTCCACGTCTCAAGCACGCTCCGGCGCTTCTTGTGAAGGGGCGGAAGAAACTTCCTCTCTCGCTTCCACGGAGATGGAAACTATCACTTCAAAGCACTCCTCTAGCGATGAGCAAGCATATCAGGAGTTATTAGAGGTGGGAACACGCGCCGTCGAGCGCTTACACCTCGATTGGCCGCAGGAGCACGAGTACTCCAAGCTCAAAATTAGACGACAGGTTTCTGTCGGTTGGCCGGAGGGAGGGGCCTCAACGACGCTCTTTCCCCATTTTTGGCGATCTCCACAGTTAACTCGTTCAAGATGCCCTATTCATCCCGTGTTTTTGTGCCATCGACATCAATCTATTATAAAGTCTTGGATGCAAATGCGCGGGGTTATATGATGGTGCCTCAGATAGAAGAGACGCTTGCGGGCTATTTCTCTCCTGGGATGTCATCCTTCCCGAAAAAGCCCACACTCCCCACCAAGCCATGTAGACTAACATCTTTGCTGGTGGGGAAAGCTATTCAGGCAGCGGATCAGGCTGGTGCTGCTCTGTACACAACCAAGCAGATGGCCTGCGCTATTGGCCGCTCTATGGGTGCCATGGTGTCTACAGAGAGACATCTGTGGCTTAATTTCATGGGCATGAAGGACAAGGATCGTGCTTTCCTACTTGATGCCCCCATCTCGCCTTTCGGCCTGTTCGGTGACACCGTTCACCACGCTTCGCAATCCACCTCAAGGAGACCGGACTTGAGGAGTATTATCTCCACTAAGAAAAAGTCCTGAAGCTTATGCACCCAGGACCGTACGTGAGGATGTCTCCCCCTGGGAAAAGGTACATAAAATTCCATCACGGAGTAAAGTCTCCTTCCCGGCACCCTCAGGAGGCCAGTGTTCAATCTCCACCAGCACTGGTGTTTCGAGGAACAGCGGTCTCTGACAGAGTGTTAGGTGTTCGTTGCCTCCTGCCATGTTTCAGGATACTGAACAGCTAACCCATTCCCCACCCCTCACATATCAAAATGTTGACAGTCAAACGATTGTTTCTCAAATCCAACCTGAGTTTTGCTTTCGGGGGTGAAGCTTACCAGTATCAGGTCCTTCCATTCGGCCTAGCTCTGTCACCCCGCACATTTACAAAATGTATGGATGCAGCCCTGGCTCTTTTACGACTCTAGGCCATCCGTATCTTGACTTACATAGACGACTGGCTGATTTTGGCCCAGTCTCAGGAGCTAGCGCTTCGGCATCGAGATGTCGTCCTAGCTCATCTCGACCTGTTAGGATTGAAACTGAACGCCATGAAAAATGTTCTCTTTCCTGCTCAAAGTACAACATATTAGGGTGTCACATGGGATTCGACCGCAATGCGGGCACAGCTGTCTCCTGTGCGTGTTGAATCCATTCTCAGTAACCTAAAGGAGATCAAGCTAACTTTTCACTACTTTCAGAGAGTGCTAGGTCTCATGGCAGCTGCATCCACAGTGATACCCTTGGGCCTTCTGCACATGAGATTGTTTCAGTTGTGGCTAAAAGCCAGGGGATTTCATCCAAGGGTCAATCACGAGAGACAAATAAGGGTTGCGCTCCAAGGGCTTTGTACACTTTCTATGTGGTTCAGACCCCGGTTTTTGACCTTGGGGTCCCACTCTAGGTCCATGTTGTTTGTTGCAAGACACTAACGACAGACGCTTCCCTCACGGGCTGGGGTGTGGTCTTAGATGGCCGCCTAGCCCAAGGGATCTGTAGAGGCCATCTTCTCACGTGGCACATCAATTGCCTCGAAAGGATGGCTCTATTTCTGGCCGTAAAATTTTTCCTCTAGCAGTTGAGAGACTAACATGTCCTAGTGCGGGTGGACAACACTATGGTGGTCTCACACATAAATCACCAGGACAGACTGCGCTCACACCGTTTGAACAGGCTAGCAAAACAGGTTCTGCTTTGGGCACAGGACAAGTTCCTGTCTCTCAGTGCGAGTTACATTCCGGGGCATACGAATGTGGGAGCAGATTTACTATCCAGACAAACTGTGATACCCGAAGTAGTCAATCAAATCTGGGAGAGATTTTATGTAGCAGAGGTGGACCTCTTTGCCTCGCAAGGAACAGCACAATGTCCCCTTTACTACTCTCTGAGTCCTCCAGCTCCCCTCGGTCTGAAAGCAATGGCCAATAAGTGTCCCAGTCTTTATGCATTTCGTCAGATAGCTCTGCTCCTGGGTGTCCTGGCAAAGGTCTGTCAACAGGGCTTGCGCCTCTTATTGATAGTGCCCCGCTGGCCGACCAGAGTGTGGTTCTCGGATCTAATATCTCTCCTTGACAGCTCACCGTGGATGATTCCAGTGAGGAGGGATCTTCTGTCTCAGATGCAGGGGACAATATTTGATCCCAGACCCGAGCTCTTCAAGGTGATGGCTGTGACATGTAAAGGCCTTTTTGTATGTTAATGACTAGTAGAAAGAGGTGCTGTCTTTCTTATCATAGCCAGGTGGGGGCCCCTGAGGGGGACCAATTAAGAGAGGCTGTCTCCCAACCAGTCTGATTGAACCTATACTAGGTGCAAGGGCTCCCTCCACTAGAAGAATTTGACTTCAAATGGAGTGTATTGGAAATTGGTGCATAGTAAAACATGTAGACCCAGTCCACTGCCAAATTGTTTCAGTGCTGGAGTTTCTACAAGAGAAATTTACCTCGGGCTTATGCCCTAGTACTCTCAGAATGTATGTAGCCGCTATTTCAGCTTGTCGTGTTCTGACCGATGGGGTTTCTGTGGGAAAGCACCCTTTAGTTGCCCGCTTTATTTGTGGAGATTTATCTGTGTCCAATTTTTACATCTTCGTGGACTGAACATCAAAATGTTGACAGCCAAAATGATTGTTTCTCAAATCCAACCAGGGGATTGGTTTGTGACAATCAACCCGAAGGACGCATATTTTCATATAGAAATATTGCCACAACACAGGAAGTTCCTGTGGTTTGCTTTCGGGGGCGAAGCTTACCAGTATCAGGTCCTTCCAATTGGCCTAGCCCTGTCACCCTGCACATATATAAAATGCACAGATGCAGCTCTGGCTCTACGATTCCAGGGCATCCGTATTCTGAATTATATAGACGACTGGCTAAACCTGGCTCAGTTTTAGCAGCTAGCGCTTCGACATCGAGATGTCGTCCTAGCTCACCTCCATTCTTTAGGATTGAGACTCAATGCCAGGAGAGGTGTTCTCTTTCCTGCTCAGAGGACAATGTATTTGGGTGTCATATGGAATGTCTCCTGCGTGTGCTGAATCCATTTTTCAATACCCTAAAGGAAATCAGGCTAGGCCAAAAAATGACTGTTCATTACTTTCAGAGTGTTTTAGCTCTCATGGCAGCTGCGTCCATGGTGATACCTTTGGGCCTTCTGTACGTACATGAGATGTACGTTTCAGTTGTCGCTAAGCGGCAGGGGATTTCACTCAAGGGCCAATCCCCAGAGGCAAAGTGTTAAGCGCCAGGGGGTTCGTAAACTTTGTGTGGTTCAGACCCCGGTTTTTGACTCTGGGTCCCAGTCTAGGTCCGTCTTGTCGTTGCAAGATGCTAACAACAGATGCTTCCCTCACAGGCTGGGGTGCAGTCTTAGATGGCCGTCTAGCCCAAGGGAGCTGGAGAGGTCATCTCCTCACGTGGCACATCAATTGCCACGAAATGATGGATCTATTTCTGGCCCTGAAACACTTCCTCCAGCAGTTAAGAGGCTACCATGTCACAAGACAAGTTCCTGTCCCTCAGGGCGATTGACATTTTGGGGCATATGAATGTGGGAGCAGATTTGCTATCTAGACAAGCTGTGACACATGGGGATTTGAAACTCCACCCCGAAGTATTCAGTCAAATCTCAGAAATATTTTATGTACAGATCTGGCCATTAAGATTGTGCGCAATTTAAATAAATGTGTTGTGCTTCACTGAATATCCGCCAGATGGCGTATGGAAGGACTTTATCTAAAAGCCAGACCAAGTACAATGAAGAATTGTGTATAATTATTTAGCCTAAAACAATATTGTTTCCAATGCTGAAGCAAACATGAATTTTATTTTGTTTTACAATAGATCTTTTATGATGAATTCATAATGATGAAAAGAGATGCCCTAAATTATGAGGCGATGTATAGGGCTTAAATCAAACTTCACTTATGCACACACAAGTGAAACACTTGCATACACATATATGAAACAGTCACACATCTATATATATTACTAACTGCTCACGCAACTACATATGCGTGAGCAGTTAGTAATATATATACTACTAAATGCGCGCACATATACAGTAATTATGCAAATGTCCTGATTCGTCAATATGTCAACATGTCTTGATTAAGACATAAAAATGTGTCGAGCACCATCAGAAGAAATATGAACACGAAGTGCTTCAGGCTTTTTATAAAAATAATTATCTGTCTTTTTTGCTATTTATGTCCAACACTGAATAATTATTTCATCCAATATTTTACCACGGCTGGAAATAATAGCTGGAATGTGATTGTGGATTTATGACTGATTATAAAGCTGTTCATCGGCGTGCGTGAACTAGTACTTTCACTTTACAAAAGGTGCAGACATACTCCCCCAGAAAGTCATCACCTCATGCAATAATGCAGATCAAACATACAGCACCTGACCATTTAAGCATATACGCAAAATGTATTTCACTTAAATATTACAGATTAAAACAAGGAACGTAGACGTGCTGAGCTTCAGTTCATTGTGATACGGACAAACGGTCCAGGAAGGAAACAAGTTGCATTATTTTACAAAATGTGAATATATTCAGTATATGTATGAATTACACTCAAAGAATCAAATCCAACTATGAAGTCTGATTTAATTGATACCATTAAACATTTTATTTGTTTATGTTTTGCTGGTGAAATATGTTTTAGGCAGAGACGTCTGCTCGATCTTGTTAATTATTTTTAAACCCCTCAATTCTGCCAATTCCCCTATCAGCGAAACCGGTTTGATAACTTCACACCTATCATGAATGATAGGTGAGAAGAGGGATTACAGTAACTGGGAGTCTGCTTGTGTTCACCTCAGAGTGCGCTGTCATGTTGTATTCGACAAATAGACTAAAACAAAAAAACCAAATCATGTTTGCTTTAGCATTGGAGATGGGTAAACGAAATAGGAGTATGTGAGAGTGCTTATGATACGCACGGGAAGACCTTTCCATTTGGAGATGGCGTGGGATTATTAATTAACAATTTAAACAGAAACAAAAGGAAACTGAAAACACAAAATAAATAGAGCTCCGTCGGCTCTACGCGAGAACGGACAGGCTCTGGAAACTAAGGACAAAAAAACTTCGAAATATAAAGCAAAAATTGATATCCTCTCTGGGCTTATGCCCTTATTTATTTGAGAGAGAGTGGGGGGTTATGTAACTAGTAAACTGAGCGCACATGCTGAACTGTTGCGTGCTACTCTCCCTCTCGCCAGCGTTTGAGACAGACAGAGGCTTGGACTTTGCCTCTGTCTTTTAACAGCGTGCTTAGTCTGTCTGGCAACTGTGTGTATAAATGGCCTGTTCAGTAGCCGCGCAGTAGCAGCTTGCGGATCTGCCTGTTCTGAACAGTTAAGCGCAGCTCTGCCCCTCGCGCAACCCGCGTCATTACAAATACTTTGTGTAATTCACAAATTTACTGAATATGTTCAGATTTTGTAAAATAACGACAACCGTTTCCTTCCTAGTCATTTTGTATGAACTGAAGCTCAGCACGTCTTGTTTTAATCTGTAATATTCAAGTGAAATATATTGAGCATATATGCCTAAATATTCATTCTTAAGGACAGATGTATTACGAAATGAAGACCTGTTGTTCAGTTAGTGTTAACTATGCAAATGTCCTGATTCGTGAATATGCCAAAATATCGTAAAAATGCGTCGACATTGATCACCATCAGAAGACACGAATGAACAAAAAATCTATATATTTTTTGTAAATATTCTTATATGCACTCGAAGTGCTTTGGGCTTTTTATAATAATAAACATAATGTTTTCTTGCTGTTTGTGTCCAGCATTTCATCCATTATTTGACCATGGCTGGAAATAATAGCTGGCATGTGGTTGTGAAATTATGACTGAAATAAAGCTGTTCGTCGGCGTGCGTGAACCCCGATTTGTCCGTAAACATTCACTTTACAAAAGGCAGCGTTTTGATCAAAAGGCTGATAAACCTGTTCGATTTATCGATAAAAATGGCAGAAAGTCATCGCGTCTCGCAATAATGCAGATCAAACACAATACACATGTCCATAAATAAAAAGGAATATTTAAGCATATAAACGAAATACATTTCACTTATTATTTTACAATATTACAGATTAAAACAAGGAAATAAGACGTGCTGAGCTCCAGTACATTGTGCTGGCAAAATATATTTTAGGCAGAGACGTCTGCTCGGTCTTGTTAATTCTTTTTAAACCCCTCAATTCTGCCAATTCCCCCATCAGCGAAACTGGTTTGATAACTTCACACCTATTGTGAATGAAAGGTGAGAAGAGGGATTACAATAAGGTTCTGCGGGTGTTCACCTCGGAGCGCGTTGTATTCAGCGAGAAGACTAAAACAAAAACAAAATAATGTTTGCTTTGGCATTGGAAACAATATTGTTTTAGACTAACTTCATTAAGAATTATACACGTATTTGTACTTCATCTTTTTGCACATGCGTGTGCATCTTTAAATTCGAACAGAAAATAATAGTGGGCTGGTAGGCACGTTATTTTTTCATGTAACTTAAACGGCTGAATGAAGTTAAATATACACAATAAATTAATAATTGCGTTTGCTTTACATTTGAGCACTCGTGTAAATAGCTTGTTCATTGTATACCATATTATATATGTGTGTCTAATACTGTTTTATTCATATTTTACATTACATGCAGTTTGTAATTTACTTGCAATTGTACTTTTAAAATATAACTTACGTATCTACAGTATAAGCACATTTAACCACTTCAGCAGTGAATGAGAAGTTTGGTCTGGCTTTTAGATAAAGATCTTATTTGATATAATTGTATTATTTAATTAATTATTAGAATACAATTCTTATTCTCTATATTCTTGTCGAATATAGTCCTTCAGAGCAAGCACGGTGTCAGAAGATTCTGCTGAATCTCTTCTCACCTTTCATTCAAGATAGGTGTGAATTTATCAAACTGGGTCGCTGTTGGCAAATACTGTAGGGGGGTTTTAGACTAATTAAAAAGACAGTGTGGACGTCTCTGCCTAAATTTTACTTCCCCAGCAAATGAAATCAGACTTCATAGTTGGAGTTGATACTTTTAGTGTAATTCACGTTTGACCTGTATATTAACTTGATAACTATCGAATGCTTTAGGCTCTAAAACAGCGGCAATATGAATGACAATGGAATATTACAGAATGTGCGAGTTGACGCCCATGCACCTTGACGTACATTAAAATGTTGGATTTTAATTAAAATGCCACACACATATGGCATGCCGTTTAGGAAAATATTCATGAGAGAACTTAATGAAAACTCTGAATATATTGAATGAAACGTGAGAATATTGAATGGATTCCGAATATATTGATTGAAAAATATATATATTGAATGAATTCTGAATATATGGATTGAAACTCTATATATATTGAATGAAGATTCTGAATATATTGAATGAACTGTGAGAATATTGAATGGATTCCGAATATATTGATTGAAAAATATATATATTGAATGAATTCTGAATATATGGATTGAAACTCTATATATATTGAATGAAGATTCTGAATATATTGAATGAACTGTGAGAATATTGAATGGATTCCGAATATATTGATTGAAAAATATATATATTGAATGGATTCTGAATATATGGATTGAAAACTGATACATTGAATGAAAAGTCTGAATATATTGAATGAAAAGTCTGAATATATTGAATGAAACATGACGTCATCGAAACACAGCGCCATCTTTAGAAAGGATGAGTGAGTTGGCGAGAAACTTGGTTGCTGCAATTGTGAGAAATGAAGAGATGGTCAACTTTTTGATGAGTGCGTGTACGGCCCAAAGTGGTAGCATAAGCAGCACTCAGTATCAGACGACGGATGAAGAAATGTATTCGCTATTTCTGTCATGGACTAACCGGAGATGAAGCAGAAGACTTAGCAGTTAGCCCTGTAGCGTGGATGGTAAACCCAAACGCGGAAGTAGCGCGAGTAGGCAGGATAACCACGCAAGTTATTCTTAGAACTCTCCCGAAGCGAGAGCAAGAGTTTACACAAATAAACCCGCGTTCTAAATACACACACCCAATCAGAAGCGATAACCCAAGAAGTGAGTACTCACGTTGGACGAGCGGGGCGGCGAATAGCACGGGCATAACTTCAATGACTGAGCGATGTGATGCGTCATCTTGTTTCCTTTTATGCTTCCTGAAACCCGACCGTATTACTTCCGGGTCTAGTGCCGGTCGTGTTATGAGTGTGCATGATGAGTACCCCCGTCAGGACCGACTCTCGACGGTCCTGGGGTGGAGGATACCCGACGACGGTAGTCCCGGATGAGTTCGGGGTCTAAGACGAACGAGCCGGAATCCAAGATCTCTCCTCGGGACCGTAACCTTCCCAATCCACCAGGTACTGGAGCCCTCTGCCCCGAGGACGTGAGTCAAGGATCCGGCGAACGGTGTAGGCGGGACCACCCTCAATCATACGGGGAGGAGGAGCAGGGTGGGTGGGTGGAACCATAGGTGAGGTGATGAAGGGTTTGAGCTGGGAGGTGTGGAATACCGGATGGATCCGGAGCGCCGCAGGCAGCTGGAGCCGGTAGGTGACAGGGTTAATCCGGAGGTTGATGCGGTATGGTCCGATGAATCTGGGTGATAGTTTCCTTGACTCAGTCTGCAGGTGTAGGTTTTTTGTTGAGAGCCATACCTTATCACCTACTTGGTACATTCGTCCCGGTGGGTGTCGACGGCGATGTTGCAGGGTGTAGCGGCGATTGGCCTTTTGAATGGCGTGGTTTGCTTGTCTCCAAAGCCGTCGACACCGGCGAACCAACTGTTGGGCCGACGGCACTTCCACCTCCGGTTCCTGATGATCGAACATCGGAGGTTGGAAGCCGTAGCATACCTCAAATGGGCTTAGGTTGGTGGCAGAAGATAGGTGGAGGTTGTGTGACAGTTCAGCCCAAATGAGGTAGCGGGCCCAGGAGCACTGGCGATCAGCAATAAAGCATCTCAGGTAGCGCTCCAGTTGTTGGTTGGTTCGCTCCGTCTGACCGTTAGTCTGTGGGTGGTAACCGGAGGACAGACTGCAGGTGGAATTGATCAGACGGCAGAAGGCCTTCCAGAACCGGGACGTGAACTGGGGCCCCCTGTCCGAGACGATGTCCTTTGGGAACCCATGCAGGCGGACTACGTGCTCTAATATCAGCTCAGCGGTCCTTTTAGCTGACGGGAGTCCGGAGAGGGCCACCAGGTGAACAGCTTGGGAGAACCGGTCGACGATGGTGAGGATGGTGTCCTTTCCTTCCGAAACCGGCAGGCCCGTGATGAAGTCAACGGCAATGTGTGTCCAGGGTCGGCGGGGAACCGGGAGTGGTTGAAGTTCCCCGGGTGATGGTCTGTTGCTGTCCTTGGACCTGGCACACACTGGGCACGCCTGGACGAACTCATCTACGTCCTTCTTCATACTGGGCCACCAGAAAGCACGTTGTACAAACAGTAGGGTCCGCCGTCTCCCGGGGTGTCCTGAAAGGGGGGAGGAGTGTCCCCACTGAAGCACTTCGGCCCTGATGGCGTTGGGGACGTAGAGTCGGCCAGGCGGCACACCTGCTGGTGCGGTCTCCGTAGCTTGTGCCTGGCGAACCCTCGTCTCCAGGTCCCACCTGAGCGGTGCGAGGATCTTGGTGGCTGGTAGTACAGGCGCGGGGTCCGCCCGGGGGACGTCTTCCTCGTGTTGTCGGGAGAGGGCGTCGGCTTTGGTGTTCTTGGACCCCGGGCGGTATGACAGGTGGAAATTGTAATTTTCGAAGAATAGTGCCCATCGCGCCTGTCTGGGGTTCAGCTGTTTTAACGTGCGGATTGTAATGAGGTTTTGGTGGTCGGTCCAGACGATGAACGGCTCTCTGGCGCCCTGGAGCCAGTGTCGCCATTCCTCCAAGGCCCACTTTATGGCCAGCAGCTCGCGGTCCCCTACTCCGTATCGCTGCTGAGTGGCGTCAAATTTCTTGGAGAAAAAACTGCAGGGATGCAGTTTTTGGTCTGGACCTCGCTGGGAGAGAACAGCCCCGGCGCCCACATCCGAAGCGTCCACCTCCACAACGAATGGTTTATCAGCATCCGGGTGAAGGAGGATGGGAGCAGTGGTGAAGCGGCGACAGAGCTCATGGAAGGCGGAGACAGCAGTTGGGGTGAGATTGAAAGGGTGAGATGATGGGCGGGTCAGAGCGGTTAGTGGCGCTGCAACGGTACTGTAGTCCCGGATAAAGCGGCGATAAAAATTGGCAAACCCGAGAAATCTCTGGAGCTGTTTAAGAGTCTTGGGTAGGGGCCAATGACTCACAACTTCCAATTTCTGCGGGTCCATGGCCACACCCTGGGGCGAGATGACAAAACCCAGGAACGTGGTGGAGCGCTCGTGGAAAGCGCACTTCTCCAACTTACAGTACAGCTGGTGGGCGAGCAATCTCTTTAGAACCGCTCTGACATGCTGGATGTGCTCGTTGAGTGTTCGGGAGTAGATGAGGATGTCGTCCAGGTAGACGAACACCCAACGGCCTAACATGTCTCTGAGAACGTCATTTATGAACTGTTGGAAAGCGGCAGGTGCGTTGCAGAGACCAAACGGGATGACCAGACTTTCGTAATGTCCTGTGGGGGTGATGAAGGCCGTCTTCCACTCATCGCCCTCTCTGATGCGCACCAAGTTGTAGGCGCTCCGGAGGTCCAACTTAGTGAAGATGGTGGCACCAGAGAGGGCGTCCAGGGCAGAGTTGGTAAGAGGCAATGGATGTCGGTTCTTTATGGTAATATTGTTGAGCCCCCGATAATCGACACAGGGACGTAGACTACCATCGCGTTTCTTCACGAAAAAGAACCCCGCAGCGGCAGGTGAGGAGGAGGGCCGGATGGTACCATGGCGAAGTCCACTGGAAACATACTCCTCCATCGCCTGCGTCTCGGTGTTGGACAATGAATAGAGATGGCCGCGGGGTGGTGTCGCACCTGGCTGAAGATCGATCGCCAGGTCGTATGAGCGATGAGGTGGTAGATGGGTCGCACGTCTCTTACAAAAGACTTCAGCCAGGTCCCGGTAGTCTAGCGGGATTTTATCTGTGTCGACATCGGGGGCCTCGGACTCCCTAGAGCACGTCCCAGCCTCGGCCCGTAGGCAAAGCTCAGTGCAGGTCGGCCCCCATTGGAGGATCCGGCTTTGGGTCCAGGATATGAGCGGGTCGTGCTGCAGCAGCCAAGGGTGTCCGAGGATGATAGGTGGTGAGGAGATAGTGGTGGTGTGAAACTGGATCTGTTCTTGATGTTGGTTAATGATGAGGGTGATAGGTTGGGTTTGAAAGGATATGGGGCTGGAGGAGAGAGGCCGACCATCGACTGATGTAATGGTTACAGGCTGGGATAACGCCTCAATCTTTATCCCCAATTTTTTGGCATAGGAAGAGTCAATGAAGTTACCTGCTGCCCCGGAGTCGACGAACGCGGTACTTCCGACCCGTTTGTGGCCAAACTGGAGATATACTTTAACCGTGAGACGGGAATCATTGGTCATGGTGGTGGAGAGGGACATGGGACCCGGTGAGTTCCTCCCATTTCTCACCGGGGCTGCGCGTTTCCCGGCCGCAGAGGACAGATGGCCCGATGATGTGCAGAAGATCCACAATACGCGCAGAGCCCCTCTCTGAATCGGCGTTCCCGTTCTGCAGCGGTCAAGGAGGCGCGCCCTAATTGCATGGGTTCCCCGACTCCTGTGTCAACCACGGCGGGAGGTGGAGTACCGACGGTCCTGGTGGGTGCTGCAGTGAATGGGGCGTGAACTTCTGGAACTGGTGAGCGGGAGAGGAAGGGCGTGGTGTGTGGTAGTGCAGTCATGGTGGGTGGCAGGGTACGAGGAGCTGGCTTGGGGCGAACGAGCAGCCGTTGGTCGATCCGGAGGGCGAGTTGAATTAAACCCTCCAAGGTAGCTGGAAGCTCTCGTCCGGCGAGCTCGTCTTTTATCCGCGCAGCCAGTCCCTCGTAGTAGGCCGTCCGGAGTGCGGAGTCTCCCCAGTCGGTCTGTACGGCGAGAGTACGAAACTCCGCGGTGTAACGGCTCACGGACGACCCTCCCTGCTTTAGATGATACAACTTGGAGTCGGTCTCCACCTCAGCAGCTGGATGTTCAAAGGTGAGCTTGAGCTGGCGGGTGAACTCGGTGTAGGAGTAGGCGACATCTGAATCCGAACGAAGAACCGCCGTGGCCCACTCAGCTGCCTGCCCGGATAGCAACGAGACGAGAAGAGCAATGCGCAGTCGGTCTGTGGAGTATCTGGTGGAATTAAACTCAAACACAAGATCCAACGCAGTTAGAAAAACACTGCACTTCCCATCCGTGCCATTCCATTTATCCGGTAAAGATAAGAAAACATCAGAAGGTGGAGAGGGAGTTGGCGGCGCAGCAGCCGCTGCGACGGGCGTGGCCACAGCCGGCTGAGCGGCCGCCCCGCGGAGGACCGCATTCTCCCGTCGCAGCTCCGCCACCTCGCGGCGCAAGGCCGCGACGCCCTGGAGCTCCGTGCGGAGCGATGCGACCTCACCACGGAGCTGATCGATCAGCCTAGCATGCCGGTCAACCACATCGCAGAGGTGAGCAAACTCCGCTGGGTTTACTGCCGGTGGCTCAGTCATTCTGTCACGGACTAACCGGAGATGAAGCAGAAGACTTAGCAGTTAGCCCTGTAGCGTGGATGGTAAACCCAAACGCGGAAGTAGCGCGAGTAGGCAGGATAACCACGCAAGTTATTCTTAGAACTCTCCCGAAGCGAGAGCAAGAGTTTACACAAATAAACCCGCGTTCTAAATACACACACCCAATCAGAAGCGATAACCCAAGAAAGTGAGTACTCACGTTTGGACGAGCGGGGCGACGGCGATAGCACGGGCATAACTCAATGACTGAGCGATGTGATGCGTCATCTTGTTTCCTTTTATGCTTCCTGAAACCCGACCGTATTACTTCCGGGTCCTAGTGCCGGTCGTGTTATGAGTGTGCATGACAATTTCACTGCGGAAGACTGGTGTTATGCGCTAAAATGCCCCCCAACCAAGTTTCTCGCCGACTCATCCTTTCTAAAGATGGCGCTGTGTTTCGATGACGTCATGTTTCATTCAATATATTCAGACTTTTCATTCAATATATTCAGACTTTTCATTCAATATATATAGAGTTTCAATCCATATATTCAGAATTCATTCAATATATATATTTTTCAATCAATATATTCGGAATCCATTCAATATTCTCACGTTTCATCAGAGTTTTCATTAAGTTCTCTCATGAATATTTTCCTAAACGGCATGCCATTTTTTTTTTTTTTTTTTTTTGCCCGTATAGTCAGAGGTGCTACTTGTTAACAGGCAAGGCTAGCAACTGTAGAGGGCCCCTGAGGGCTGATAAAAGTTGTTATTTATAAGACAATGTGATAAATGTTGGTTAGAGTGACCCCCTGCAATGTTAAGGAGTTAAGTAGTACAATTTTTAAAACTCTAGTACTTTGGTAATTTGAAATACATATATAATGTGCAATTAGTGATTACTATATTTTTTAACTTTTTAATTTACCTAAAAGTAATTTTCAGTGAAAATATAAGTATAGTTGCTGGGTGAATCCCACTTTATGTGCAACCTACTGTAATTGTATATTTTTGTACAATTCAAATCTCTACGATTTTCCTTCTTTTAGAATGCAAATTAATGTGTTGATAATTTTACTGTACTGTGTATAAATTATCATTTTTTTAATTATTTATATTTTTCTATTTTGTCTTCATACACGGAACTGTCACTACTTTATGAATGCACGTTGTTCTTGGCTGCTGTAAGATTGAAACTTCCCCACTGTGGGAAGGTACAGTGTATCTTATCTCATCTTAAAAGCGCTATACAAATAAACTTTAATTTTATTTATTTATTTTATTTATTTATTTTATTTTATACAGACACATTCATTGTGCATCCTACTTAATCATGATGTCCTCTAAAAAGTACCTTTCACTTTCCATTCACCAGAAATCTCTGTATTCAATTTCGGAAAAGTTCTGCTTGATCTATAACATGTGATATGCACATTCCGAGGAGAAAACCTTAGTTGCTTATATTAGTTGGTTAAAAATTAAAATGTCAATATTAATTTAGCCAAATCAATCATATTTGTAAAAATAAGTCACTTGTTTTCAACAGCTCATTTCTACACCAGGTACAATTGCACTAATAAAATTAACTTTATTATAGAGTGAATGTGTGCATTTCAAAATTATCAACATATTTGTTTATTTATTTATTTATTTAACTCATTTTCATTAAAAAAAAAAAAAAAGTTCGTAAGCATGCATCTGTGCCTCTTACATTAGTAGAAAATGAAACTTAATGTGTAGCATAGAGCACGGATTCTTCCCAGAAAGGGGTGGTTCTACAGGACCTATATAAAACAGCCAGTTCTGGCAAAAACTGACATCTTGAATTGAGGAAGGCTACCAGGTAAGCGTTTATTCATTTTGCTTTATTTAACTCATTAATTATATTTTCCAAAGAATCATCAAAACATTATATTGTACAATATACAGTAATTAAATTAAAGTGCTCTGAACTGCACATTCTATTTAATCATCATGTCCTTTGGAAAGTACATTTCACTTTCCATTTCTAAAAAATAAAACTGTATGCAGGCTAGGAAGGAGTCTCCTTGATCTATTTATTGATTTTTTCATTAAATCCCCAATAGATTAAAGGTCTACACTTCAGTCACACAGTAGCTTGATTGCTTTAAATCCATTATGGTGGTGTTTTTTGGTTTGTTCAATCTGTTTAAACCTACAATTAAAAAAAAAAAACTTCACTTAAATACACATTTGCATCTGCTCCCCAAAATTCTCTTAACTACTGTATACATGTTTGCATTTTACCTTTTTAATAACTTATTTATACCAGGAAACATTTTGCTGTCATAGCAGGTGGCAGCTTTGTACCAGGAAAGTATCTTTCAATTTCCATTTCTTAGAAATCAGAAAGTGAAAGGTACTTTCCTTTCACTTTCTCACTATGGCTCCTGAATCAACTTTGAAATAAAATGCTTAACCTTACTTCAGTGTCACTTGATAACCTCTTTATAATAACATAGTACACCATAAATTTTATTTATCATAAGTCTGATGATCCCTAATTATAACACTGTCAAATCTAATCTGTTTAGCCAACTGTGAAATGGTTTCTTAAAACCCCTGTGACTTAACTGATGTTTCAAGACTACTGTATCTGCAGGAGTCTCATGGTCTCAGGTAACATTCCTTACCCTCTGTTCTGATCACACCTGCTCCAGTGGCTCTACTCCTCAATTAAGGTGATCCACGGAACATGGTCGTAGATGTTGGTGACGAACAGTGCCAGCCCGTCCATCAGGCAATACAATCGGTCGCCTAGGGCCGCGTCATACGATCAGGGTCCAGGGCACGTAATTAAAAGCAATGCCTTCTCACCACAATAGAATATGAATCAAACATATGGTTGTACTCACAACACATGGACCCATTACACAATAACGGTGAGTAAAAGAAATACCCAAAATATTAAATAAAAAGGATAGCTCTGTATAATTAATACATGACACATTGCTAAAACAATAATAAATATAAAACAACAGTATAAATAAAAGCATAAAATCTTTAAAACATACACAGCAACAGATACTAATTTGCATAACACCGCCTGTGATATACTGGAGGAACTGGAGTGCCGTAGCAGTGCGCTCATTGTATTCGTGCACATACAGTAGATAGAAATTACCTTTTTAAATTGCTCATGTTTGATAGAAAGTCAAAGATGCTATAAAAAATCCTATTTTAGATCTGCCCTTACCATCTAATGATGTTTCATTGCTTATTAGGCAGTTGCATGACAGAAATTCTGCTGTCAAAAATAAAGTTTACGATATTTTAATCTTTATGATAATATGGATTTAACTGATGTGTATTGCTAATGTATCTATGCGATGCACATTGTTCCTTTTTTTTTATTTAAAATGACATGGCAACCAAACGGTATCTTTCTAAAGCCAAAAAAGGGAAGAGGAGAAAAGCAGAGGAAGAAAAGCGAGGTCAAACTAAATGTATGCTCTGCTGTACATAACACTTGATTTATTGCAAGCATTAGTACTTGTACTATGTCAAGGTGGTGCCTGTGTCGGGAAGGCTGGAGGACCCAAAAGCAGACCAGATAATAGATAATATTAACAGATCAGATAATATAAAGATATATCAGTTTAAATATTTAATGAGAAGTATGCTGGTAAAGGAGATAGCAGATAAAGGAGAAATTGGGCAAAATATACAGTTTAATCAAGATGCAGTTAGGCATGGGGAGCAAAGCAGGTTGGAAGCGGCTGTGGGCAGAGATTTTGCAGTTCCAGAGCACATAAAACGTGCAGCGTGAGAGCGGCTGCGCAAGATCAAAGGGCGCAGTGCGCTTGCAGTTTTCACACTGTGAACGATCTGTTCCGTTCTGTACCCGAGCACGGTTCCCCCCCCCCCCGCAGGTCTGCGTTCACACTGTAATAGCGATTGTGATCCCGGGACACTTTTGTATTTAGACAACCGGAAACAGTAGGTGGTGGTAGAGAGGTAGTTGGTTTGTTTTTCGCCGGGAAAAAAAATAAGAAAGAAGAAGAAACGCCTCGGGTCATGAACTGTGAGACACCTGTTAATGCTCTGTGTGGATGTTTCTATTTTTATGACAAAAACAATGGCACTGTGAACAAGATGCCTACTGACACATCTGTCGCGCGACTCAGAGGGTGAAATGAGCGCGCGCAGCACGGACACAGCACGAGGCACTGAGGAATGACTTTACATCTCTACTCTGTAAGGTGAGGAATCAGGTGTGTCCACATTCTCTTCTGATTCCCAGTCAAATAGAAATAAAGTGCTCATTAAACATTACTTTCTTTAGTCATAGCACATTAAAAAAAATACTTTTTATCATAAAAAGTGTTTATGTACACTGTAAATTAATCACAGATGTAAACAATGCATAAATGCAATAAATGCTACAAATAAATATAATGCCTGCTAGAATAAAGTTCAACAAATAGCATAGATACATATAATAAATGAAAAACATCTACTCATGCATTTTTCTGTTCTCCTCAGGATCATCTGGGTTTAGAGAGGGTTGGTGTGTGATGGCAGGATGTCCTTGTGACCAGGAGAGACCAGGAATGGCTACTAAATACTCCTATTAAGAAGACAACATTCCTACAAGAGAGATGCTTGTGCTCTTTTTTTTCCTTACCTTGCTATGTGTAGATTTTCAAACTTAGCTGAGATGCTGAAACTATTTAATTTAAAACCTCACCATGCATCAAAGTGTTTAACATGTTTTGTGTGCCGTGTGTTTATATTGTATTTTTGTAAATGTAAAAATAAATGTATACTGTAAAATCCAAGATGAGTGTGGGGTATTTGGAATAGAGACAAAGTACATAAAAATATAAAATTATAATAAAAATATAATAAAAGTTACTTTTGTAACAAAAGTAGCTGTCAAATAGGACAAAAAATCTAAACATTAAAATGTAGCCCATTTTTATTTACTTGTACTTGCATAGCGAGAGGGTGTGTGTTAATGAAATTAAGACAACAGTTGGTCCATCGTCTGCATCAACATTCTATTCAATCTCTTGCTGTTCCTTCCTCTGTATCTGTAGTCGGCGCTTCTCCATCTAAATCTGAGATTTCATGCAGGCATTATGAGTCTCCTGCTCTTGCACGTCAGGTTTTGTCTCTTTCTTCTGTTGTTAGCTGGTCTTGTGTTACTGTCAGAGGTCTCAGTCTGTGTCTCCTCCAGTGTCTGTCTGCAAGAAAGTATAAAAGCAAGAAATTAGCTGAAAGTTGCAACCATAACAGCTTGTACAAATTAAATTTTCCAACATTTCAATTTTGTCACAGCAATCACAGATAACCTGAAATTGTGTGTGGAGCTTATGTGGCTCATTAGCATCTCAGTTTTTATAAGTGTCTCTGAGATGTGTTGGAGAATATACATGAAGATTATACATAAAATATGATTAAAGAGTAAAGTAGCTGTAACTCCAGTAGCTACATAAACACAACACTGGAGTTCATCACATTCTGCTCTTCTGAACAGTGAAATGATCTGAGGCCTTAAAGTGAGCAGACATAAGGAGCGTTCCAAGTTAACTTTGTAGTGAGCTAACGTGAATCATCCTGTAGATCTTATTATATGCATTTAAATGTCACCACGAGATCCACAGACAATTACCTGGAGATGTGGTGATAATATGACACTCTCTTTAACAGTGTTAATAACAGGAGTTAATAGTATTTAATATGAACTCACCGCTCACACGCAGGCTTTCTGCTGGACCAGGCTCCACGCTGATGATGAAGGTAGATGTTGTCGGTCAGAGGAGTTCCGAATCGATCACACAGGATGTTTTTTATCTTATTGTTTATCTTTTTCTCACTTCAGTATCGCTGCACGAGCCGCAGTTTGTTTAACTCTGCACGGCATTGTTCAGTGCTGCTGTACGCGCGCGCGTCTAAATACTCACAGATACTTCCGTAAATATCTGGGTTTTTATGTTTAGTGTTCGATTATCTCCGGATGTTTTAGTCTGTCTAAATTTCTAGCAAATGCTATACTTCGGCATTACTTCACAGAGATTCTTCAGTAGCCACGTTTGTTTGTGTACAGAGTCGAACTGGGATTACGTCACTCCCTCTTTTGAGCACGAGCGCATACTTGTGTCCCGCCTTCCTTGCCCATGAAGGTGTGAATCGTTCCCGAAACCACCTCTGCAATCGGTCCAGGGATTCGTTCCCGAGCGCGGAACGATTCGGAACGATTACATTCTCACAGACAAAAATCAACTGGTCCTGGGGTCAAGTGTACTCGGAAATGGATCCGGGACCCCAGTGTGAAAACACACTGAATGGGAGCAGCCGCAAAAGGAAGTCAGGGTTGTAAACAGAGGCACTGACCATCAACCAAATTCGAAAAGCACACACTTGTATTCCCAAATAGAATAGTCCAGGGGATTCAGACAGAGCCGGAAGCGGAAGCAGCATCAGTCAGCATAGCAAACAAGTTTATTAAAAAACCATAATCCTTGAGGGCAAAAAAGGTTAGACAATGTGAGAAAACAGATATAATTTAAGCAAAAAGGGCACGACACTATAGACAATGAGCACGCAATAATTCGTGAAGAATTGGCTGTTTGAGGGAGAGCGGTGAATGAGATGAAGCGCAGGTGTGCTCGAGCACGAATGAACGAGGCGGCAAAACGAAATGGAGTGTGGAAATGGCAAACTGGTTTAAATCTGATTAAATGTTTTTTGTTTAAACCATGTATTATATGTTAAATGTTTATATTTATGCCTAATGCACATTTATACACTTAAATATTGTCATTTTATGTGCTCTCACAGAACTGATGAAATTGCTGTGACAGTTATTTACACCAGTGGGCCCAGTTTCATGATCTTGCCTAGGGCCTCACAACCCCACAGACCGACACTGGTGGCGAATTACTTTTTCTGCCAGGGAGTGTGGGGGGAGGTGGTTAGTAGTCAGCTGCAGGCCATTTGGCTGCTGAATCAGATGAAGAGGATTTGAGCAAATCCAAATCTACTCTTTTATGTCTTTTTATGCTCTCATGGACTTTCAGAGAGAGAGAGAGAGAGAGAGAGAAAGAGATGCGTACACAGGCACATTGGTTTTGCACGCAACTTAATCATCATGTCCATTAAAAAGTAGCTTTCACCCTCATTCCTCAGAAATCACCATATTCAATTTTGGAAAGGTTCAACATCAAAATCAAAAGATGGCCAACAGACCAACAGTACCTTGAATAGTTCCTTGAACAGTATAGTATTTTTTGTCAATTTAATAATTACTATTTAATGTTTACCTTAGCTAGTCTAAAGAACTACATGTTTTTTTTTGGCAGTGGCAGGAAACCAGAGAACCACGAGGAAGTTCATGTAAACATGCCCCACCGGAAAGTAGTTAAAACTCGGGATCAATCCAGGACCTCTGGAGTTAAAAGACAGCCACGTCATGCCCCCCACCAACCAAGTAAGCATACTTAAATTTTGTTTTATTCATCTTATCATTTCTATTGTGGTCCGGATAAAATGGGAGGGTTGCATCAGGAAGGGCATCCAGTGTAAAAACCTGTGAGGACCTGATAGTCCGCTGTGGCGACCCCTTGATGGGAGCAGCCAAAAGACCAACAACATCTTATCAGTCATATTGTGCAAATCTTTTGACTAAATCCTAGCTTCTAAACAAAGTATTATCGTTTCGCTAAATAAGCCAAATGGCGTATAAATTCCATATATTTAATTCATTAAAATTTTTGATATACTCATTTAAAAACATTATATACAATATACTGTATATCACTCACTCACTCATCGAATATACCACTTTATCCTGTATTCAAGGTCGCGTGGGGCCTGGAGCCTATCCCAGAAGGCTTAGGGCACAAGGTGGGGTAGATATACAGTATATGTATATATACAGTATATCTATGCATATATACATTATATATACAGTGGGACCTTGGATTACGAGCATAATTCGTTCCGGAAGTGAGCTCGTGTTCCAAAATACTCGTAAACCAAATCATCATTTTCCCATAAGAAATAATGAAAACTCAAATTATTCGTTCCACAGCCCCAAAAATTAAATACATAAAAATAATTAATACAATCTATAAAATGCAAAAAAAACAAATTAATCTGCACTTTTCCTTTAAAAAATAAATTCCGATAGATAAGTGTTTCCGTTGGTGCGCGCAGGCGCCATGTGTGTGTGTGTGTGTGTGTGTGTGTGTGTGTGTGTGTGTGGAATTAGCCCCTTCCCTCACCTCGTTTTACACAGTAACAGTCCTCCTCCCTCTCCCCACCTCGCTTTTTAAGTTTCACAACAAACACACACACACACACAACGGAAGCACCATTTTAACAGGAAAAAAGAAATCTCTCTGACACTGGCATGAGAGCATACTAACGGAATCACTTTTTAGGTTTCACAACAAACACACACACACACACAACGGAAACACCGTTTTAACAGGAAAAAAAGTCTCTCTGACCTGGCGTGAGCGCATACTAAGGGTATCACTGCGGTAAAGTAAAAAAAAAAAATGTAAAAAAAAAAATGAACCAGCACCTTACCTTTAAAAAGAATCGCGACAGAGCAGAGTTTCTGTGTGTTTGTGAAGCCGGTGTGTTTATGTGAAGCATAACACTGGTAAAAACACTACCATCATAAAGAGAAATTAAAACAATGCTATTGACGATTACGAACTATTATGTTAATTCTTAAACGGCCTGTTATTGAAATGTTATTATGTTGATAACATGTCCTTATTGCTCGTACTGCTCATGTCAAAATGTGCTGTAGAGACTTTTTTATGTCCTTACAAATTTGTTTTCATCATTAACGGCTACATGGGGGTTGCTATGCTTTAAAAATTAACCAAATTAGTAGGGACTGCAAGGACTTCAGAGCCGATTTTAAATTGGAATATATATATATATATATATAATATATATAAATTAAGCAGAGATAGTTAAGCAGAGTAACATTGCACCACTCTACAAATGTGCAATTTACATGTTGTATTTGGGAAGCTGTTTGATTTAATCAATCTGCTTATGTTTTTTACATAATCAGTGAATAAATCTTTTATGAGCACTAGCTTATTTTGTTTTTGCATATCTTTTAATATTTTTCAGATATTGCCAACTGCCAACAGAGCAAAATGAGCAACACTGTGGGAATCAAAACTGAAAAAAATAAGGATCACACCAGGGACTCTGGAAGTGTTTCGCAGCCATGCGGTGTCACTCAAAAACCAGGTAAGTATACATTATTGTCAGTCATATTTAGCAAATCATTGTCAAGAACCTTGTTTTCCCTAGCATTTAATTGTTAAAATAAAAATAAAAAATAAAATAAAAAAATAGAATAACGAATAAAAGGATCTGCAGTCAACATTCTTGTGCCAGACACCACAGCACACACCCAGTGTACTTGCCCCAAGGGACCTAGGCAGCACAAGAAGAACCTACACAACAGTGGCAGCTGGTGCAAAAAAAATTGGGTGGGGCGCAAACAAAATTAAAATTAAACTTTTAATACTCGCCTGTAAATAGGAATTTATCAGGTGATTAAGTATAATTACTACTAGTATAAAATAAAGGCAGACTCACACCACATCCAGTCAGCAGCTCCGCTTGTCATAAAAAGTGCCAGAAAAGACTCGTTGAGAATGGTCCAATCACATGAGCCCAAATATTTAAAAACAATATTCATTCGCTAAGAACAAAAATGGGAGGGTTCAGGGCGCACAGTGCTGCGCCCGAAGGATGATTTGAAAAGATCCAATCAGAGCTCAGCCTCAAGTCACATGCTTTTCAAAAATGTACGTGCCTACATAGACACTCGTTTGTCCGGCGCCCCCCGCGTACATGAACACAAATGCAGTAATACAAACACGTAATACAGTTTTTTATTGCAAATAAATTATATTAAGAAATACAGAGGAATATTGTGACTAAATGACTTTATTTCATCATTGAAATAAATAATTATTTTGTTAAATAATTACATGTTAAAGTAGCATTCCTCTCTGCCTAACTTTAAGGGGTTGCGGCGCCACTGCTACACAATACTGGCCATAATGGTTTGGATTATAATATTATGGCTGAAGTGTAGATCATATAACCTTCTAATATTATATACATACAGTGGGGTTCTAAGTTTTAAGACCACACTGAAAATCTAGAATCATTTAGAAATAGAAAAAAAATATTTAAAAAAAATCTCATTTAAATTAACAACTTTAAAATAACGTAAAATTAAAAATAATGGCAAAAAAAAAACTAAAGCAAAACACACTTTCACAAAATTTGTTTATATGTGTTATTCAGACTCAATAGGCCAGATTAAAAATACAGTTAGCCAAAAAAAAAAAAAAAAAAAAAACACCCTTAGGGGAAAAAACTTGTATACAGAGTCAGCCAAAAAAATACTTTCAGTTTACATAAACTTTCAGAAAAATAGTATGATGTATATTATATTAATATTATAAGTATAATATATATGAGAGCAGTTTAAATGTTGTAATGGAGTCCAGTAAGAAAATATACTATCAGAAGAGACAAAAGATGTCAGTAATGTTAAGATGTGTTTAGTGGGTATTGAATGTACAATAATTTGTACAATAAAACAGAGTTTAGGAGTAGTTGAAGTTAATGGGAAAGTACCAAATAGCACTACAGTAATCAATATGTGATGTACAGTAACCAGTGCATTTTCAATAACTTCTAAAATGTGTTGTTTTACAGCAGTACCTAATCTGGAAATTTAAAATTAGCACATTGAATGTAATCGTAAAAATTATATCTTAACAATTACATTTGTCACAGCCAGAATCATCTTGTGGCCAAGGGCATTATTAGTATGCATGGCATCACACCAGTAAAGGAAATTCCTACAGAGTTGGTCCATAATAGTTTGTCTTGAGTTCTTTATCATTTGATTCACCTGCCATGAGTTGTGTAGAAAAGTAGGCATGTAAGATTAAATAAAATGTAATTACCATGAAATAGTATTGGGGCTTATCAGTTAAATTATTATTGATGCAACAATAAGTAAGCGTGGTAGCATTATTAAAAGGTTGCTAAAATGATTATAGCCAGTAGCATCAGAGACCATCAGATCTTTTAATATGTTTGTATTTTTTAGTATTTAGAAAATTTTAATTATCTGCAAGTGAGAGTAAAAACCAAGAGGACCTATAATTTCAGATCACATACTTTCACATATACCATTTCACATGTACCCTCAAAGTACAAATGCATTAACACAAAAAGAAAAATAAATAAATAAAAATAATAAATGCTAAGAAATCAAGTCTAGTCAAGTAGGCTTTTACTGTCATTTCAACCATATAAATTTAGTACACAGTAAAACAAAACAACGTGCAAGACGCAGGGTGCTTCTTAAGAGTTTAGAAAAAACGTATTAAACCCAGCTTTAACTTGCTATCTAACAAGCATATGCTACACATGATGTTAAATACTCTTCACGTACAGTAACTGCCATTTTTACCAGTGCTTTTTAATGCTTTATTTAGCCCATATATCTTGGAGAAAGTAGGAATGTATTGTAAGCTAATTGGCCAAAATCAAAAATAGTGTTTCAAATAGTGTTTCATTCTGAACACCAATTGTTGCTTTACAGATGGAACTTTATAGAACAAAATTAGAGAGTGCGTTTGAGATAGAACATCATACAGTGTACAAAAAAAATGACCACAATGTACCAGCAGTGGGATTCTAACAATTATATGATTCCATTTCTCTTACAGATCTATTGTAAAAGTAATTCACTGGATAAGGTCTTCAGTTGTGTAAAAAGGATAGATATAGTATAGGATCATAAGTAAACACTCATTTCTAATAACTTCTAACATATTTTTTTTGCATATCTCTTTATATTTATTAGATAACGACCAGAGCAAACTGAGAAACAATATGGAAAGCAGAATAAATAACAATAACAACTACACTAAACTAAGCACTGGTAATCCTTCAGTATACTTGCTGAACATAAAGGACACAGGAAGAGCTGATCTTTGCAAAAAGGCTTTTGGATTTTCTAACAGATTGACTAAACCAAACAAAACAATAATGCTCCTGGGTGCCACTGGCTCTGGAAAGACCACTCTTATTAACGGAATGATTAACTACATACTGGGAGTGGAGTGGAGTGATACATGCAGACTGAAACTGATAGATGAGCAGACCAATAAAACACAAGCTCAGAGCCAGACTTCAGAGGTTACAGCATATCAGCTTCACTATGAAAATAATTTCCAGGTTCCCTATTCAGTCACTATTATAGACACACCGGGGTTTGGAGACACAAGGGGAATCACACAAGACAAAGTGATCACTGAGAAAATCAGAAAGTTTTTTTCTGAGGAAGACGGCATAACTGAGCTTGATGCTGTTTGTTTTGTGGTTCAGTCAGCTTTAGCTCGCCTAACCCCTACCCAGAAATACATTTTTGAAGCTATTCTTTCAATCTTTGGGAAGGACATTGCAAACAACATCACCATAATGATAACTTTTGCTGATGGAAAGAAACCTCCTGTACTAGAGGCCATTGAAGCTGCCGATATCCCTTGTATAAAAAAAGAAGATGGAACATTCCTTCATTTCAAATTCAACAATTCTGCACTTTTTGCTCAGACTGAAGAGGTTGATGGTGATTATGATGATGAGAACTTTGATGAAATGTTCTGGAAAATGGGAACAGGAAGCATGAAAAGATTCTTTAATCACCTGGAGACAATGGAAACAAAAAGTCTAAAGCTTACAAAAGAAGTTCTGTCCGAACGCAAACAACTGCAGGCAGTCGTAGCTGGAGTGCAGCCACTCATTCAAACCGGTCTGAAAAAACTTGACGAAATCAAAATGACAACAGCAGCACTGGAACAGAACCAGCATGTCATCAAGGAAAATGAAAATTTTGAATATGAGGTTGATGTAGAAATAAGTAAGAAGATTGAACTTGAAAAGGGAACTTTTGTAACAAATTGCCTTGGCTGCAACTTCACCTGCCATTATCCGTGTATGATTGCAAAAGATGAAGATAAACATGGTTGTGCAGCAATGAACAATCGCATCTGTAAAGTGTGTCCTGGTGGATGCCCTTGGAATGTGCATCACAACCTGCCATACAGATTTGAAACTTCAACCATAAGAAAGAAAAGGACTTATGCAAATCTGAAAAATCAATATGAAGAGGCTTTGGGGAAAAAGATGACAATAGAGAAAATTATCGACCAGTTGGAGGAGGAATACTATGATGTACAAGAACAAGTCTTGCAGTTAAATGATCAACTTGCCAAAAGCCTGACACTTCTGAAGGAAATTGCTCTTTGCCCAGATCCTTTGTCCACACCAGATTATATTGAATTACTGATTGAGTCTGAGAAGCAAACAGCCAGACAAGGATACTTAAAACGCATTTCTGAGCTGGAGGAGCTGAAAACCCGTGCTTTGATTCTGCAGAAGGTGGAGAGAGGAGAACCACTTACAGAACATGAGAAGGATCTAAAGGAAAGGCAAACCATTGGTCAGAAATTAAAAGGCATGTATAACAATATGAAAAAGTGGTATACAAATTTGGGAAACTAGAAAAAGAAGCATAGCTTTGCTGTGTGAGAATACTGTTCTACATGAGAGTACAATTACATGAATGAATTATGTTTAACAAAGAAAATAATCCATCTTTTTTGTTTGTTAGAAATGACTTAATCTAGGTTAAGTAGTCAGTACATTATGCAAGTAAAGACAAGACAACTTAGCACTTTCATAATTTTTGATAGACCCAATCCTTTGGCTTTTCAACGATTAGTAAATGTGATTTTTTTTTATTTATATAGTGGAACCTTGGATTACGAACATAATTCGTTTTGGAAGTGGGCTCATATATCAAAACACTCGTTAACCAAATTGTATTTTCCCGTAAGAAATAATGAAAATTCTAATTATTCGTTCCACAGCCCAAAAAAATAAATACATAAAAATGATTAATATAAAATATAAAGTAAGAATAAAACAGATTAACCAGCACTTTACGTTTAAAAAAAGGTAAAAATAAATCCCGACAGATAAGTGTTTCCGTTTGTGCACGCAGGCGCTGTGTGTGTGAAGCTAAAGTAAGAGGCAAGGAGGAATGAACCCCTCCCCTCTCCCTCTTCTCACCATAAATCTTCCTCCTCTCTTATTTGAGTTTCACACACATGCACACAACGGAAACACTGTTTTATCATGAAAATAAACAAGAAACTAACGGAATCACTGCTATAAAGTAAAAAAAATAAAAAATTAACCTGCACTTTACTTTTGAAAAGAATCGCAATAGAGCAGTGTTTCTGTGTAGAGGAGAATGTGTGTGTGTGTGTGTGTATGTGTGTGTGAGTGAAGGCTAGAAGAGAAGGGTTTTTTGTGTATGAATCGGTATGATGTCTAATGACGCGTGCACAAAGTGCAGTGCCGGCTGACACAGACAAATAGAGAGAAAATGGATCTTTAACCTCTCTAATGAGACTTTTGCTTTACACGCGTGTGCGCATGTGTGTTATAATAAACAGTACCCGCGCGCTGTACACACATGCATACAAACACAAAATGAAATATGTTTTATACGCACACACGTGGTCACAATGTTCTAGTAAACAGTACATGGGTGCACGGATGTTGATTATATCAGTGAGAGACACGCACTAAGACCGAGCTGGGCAGACGATTACCCACAATTTCACAGCGCAAGAGAAAGAAAACCATTGGCTCACATGACGTGATTGTGATCACATGACGCTCGGCGTCAAAACACGAAACGCATGCATGATACATGATACTCGGTATTCGTAAACCAAGACTTGTTCGTTTTCCAAGTCATCATTTATTAAAAATCTTTGCTCGTCTTCCGGAAGACTCGCAAACCGCGTTACTCGCAATCCGAGGTTTCACTGTACATTTATTTTTCTGCTTAACTGCAAGTACATTACAGCATACAAGGGGTTCTAAATGTAAATGGTTAGTAAACATTTATACCTACTGCTTTCTAAAGATCACTTTAATGTTCTGCTAATTAAATAAAAATAAAATTTAAATTTTCACTGTCAAATTATTCAATGTATGCACAATATTTACTGTAAATCTTTAATACATTTTGTCCATTTCTGTATTTGTCCATTTCAATGTATTGTAAACAGGACATCTCCAAATCTCCAAAGGTCATGCAAAAAAAATCCAAAACAAGGTTCAATGCAGCATACTGTAAAGGTGATTGAAAAATTATTTTTCTATCTAGTCATATAAAAAATATTTGTTACCTGCAAATGTGGCCATGTTGTAAGTGATATCATATAAATAAAATGAAGAGTTAATCTCCACAAGTCAGAGTTTACCACAGACACACACACGCACACATACACACACAACAAGGAATCCACAAGCAGATAACAAAAATCACATTATTCATGTAACGAATTATTACATTATAACATTATATTATAACATTTGCCATATCCCATCATATGTGGATCCACTTTTAACCTCTGTGTGGACTGCCAGGCCTAGTTTGCACCTCTTTTTGTTACTACAATAAACAGCCTAAAATGCCTAAAAAAAATTTTTACATGTTAATTGTTGCCTTGGCCTTCAATTATCCACCTTCAATGTTATAGGTAAAAACTATTTTAAAATATAGTTGTAAGCAACGGTGTTGCGCCCAGGGACCCTGTGCCATCACCACCCCTGGGGCACTGCACAGCCTTTGTGTTATTTGAGTGTGTTAAGACCGCAAAAAAGCCATCGCCACCCGGTTGCACCACACAACCTGCACACATCACACACTATACAGGGCTAATTTGGGCCCTAAATATTTGTTGAGTGCGTTATTGTGTTATCATTTGTGATGTGTATGTATGTACAAGTGTGTGTGTGTGTGTGTGTGTTAACATTTGTGATGTGTGTGTGCGTCGTGAGAGGTGTGTGTGTGTGTGTGTGTGTGTGTGTGCATATGTTGTAACAGGCGGTTGCCTAGTTACGGGCACCCGGCCAGCGGGGGTGCTGTGGGACCTGGTTACATTGAAGCAATAAAAGAAGAAGAAAGGTTGGGCTAGGTAACAGCAGCCATTACCCAGCTAAAGCCAATGCTAATGCTAATGCCGAAGCTACAGCTGCTCTTTGTAAACCCAAATGCGGGACCTGGTTCGTCCTAAGCGCATGAGGGTTTCCTTTTTTCTTTTTTCTTTTCCTTTTTCTTGTTTTGTTTGTGTGGTGAGTGTGTTCCCCGTGAGGGGACGTGTGACAGCTGTTCCTCCGTGGGTAACCACACCAGTGGCCTTGTGCGCGCGGGACCGGTTCATCGGTGACCATCGCGTCGCCAGCAAAGGGGACGTCGCTCGTGGCGGAGGACTTCGGGCGCAGAGCTAGACGTTCTCCGATTTTGTTTATTTTGTTTATGGACTTGGGGGAGAGAGAGAGAAAGAACTCTAATTACTATAAATAACAGATTGGGTGAATGTGGTGTGCAAGGCTGGCATATGAATGGGAAAGGCACAATAAATAAATGTATATACACGTGAATGAATATATTTTGTCTCTGGTGGTCCGTATCTAACCCTGATTTCTGATAACGGCAGAAATCTTATTTTTAGTAATAGTAGCGTGTTTGTTACAATGTGTGTGCATGTGTGTGATGTGTGTGTGCGTGTGCATGTGAGTATTAACATTTGTGATGTGTCTGTATGTGTGTGCGTGTGTGTGTGATGTATGAGTGTGTGTGTGTGTGTGTGTGTGTGCGTGTGCATGCGTGCCTGTGTGTGTGTGTGCATGTGAGTGTTAACATTTTTGATGTGTCTGTATGTATGTGTGTGTGCGTGCGTGTGTGTGAGTGTTAACATTTGGGATGTGTATGTGTGTACAATATTGCGGATGCAGATGTGTGTGAGAGATGTGTGTGTGAGTGTTAACATTTGTAATGTGTGTGTGTGTGAGATGTGTTGGTGTGTGTTAGTGTGAACATTTGTGATGTGTGTGTGTGCATGTGTGTGTAAGTGTTAACATTTGTGATGTGTATGTATGTACAAGTGTGTGTGTGTGTGTGTTGTGAGAGAGGCGTGTATGTGTATGTGAGTGTTAACATTTGTGATGTGTCTGTGTGCATGTGTGTGTAAGTGTTAACATTTGTGATGTGTATGTATGTACAAGTGTGTGTGTGTGTGTTGTGAGAGAGGTGTGTGTGCATGTGAGTGTTAACATTTGTAATGTGTGTAATGTATGAGTGTGTGTGTGTTTGCATGCATGTGTGTGTGTTTGCATGCATGTGTGTGTGAGATGTGTTTGTGTGTGAGTGTTAACATTTATGATCACACCATGATGTTACTCAATGTGTGTGAGAGATGTGTGTGTGAGTGTTAACACTTTTAATGTGTTTGTGTGTGCGTCCGTGTGTGTGTGCATGTGTGATGTGAGTGTGAGAGTGTTAACATTTGTGATGTTTATGTGTGTACAATAGGCTGCAGATGCTGGAAAATAAGCATCACACTATGATGTTCCTGAACGTGATGTCACTGAACATGATGTCACTGAACATGATGTCACTGAACATGTCACTGAATATAATGCCACTCAATATAATGCCACACAGAAAGTTATTAACGGCGTACGTTTAAGACATTATCACAGCTGACCATTTTAAGATATCAAAAATCCCTCCGCAATTTTGCATCCCCAATGTCTTTAGATCACATCGGCCCGGTTTGGTGGTGTAAAGCTCCTGTCAGAGGCAGTGATGCGGGGAGTTAAAACGTGCAGTGTTTATTGAGGTTCAGCCGGTGCAACAGGTGAATGAGGTGAGATTAAGTGCTTGATAAGAAGGGCGAAGGTGAGGGTCGATGTGATGGGTTGATAGGGAATGGTTTAGGTCTTGTCTTGCCGCTGTGCTCTGGCGAGCCGGCCCTGGCGAGTGCCGTTTGAGCCAAGGAAGTGGAGACACAGGCTTGTGGCAGACCCTCCGATGAGCTGGGCACGCGGGATCCTCCAGGATAATCCGAGTCTGTTGGGAGAGGAAAAGCGGATAAGTCTTCTGTATACATTTTCCACTCACCTGTATGCTCCGTCGCGGTCCTTTTATAGCGAGCAGGTGACAGGTGGACGCTAGTACTGGTGAGACGAGGTGCCCCGCCCCTTTTTGTGCTTCGATGCTGTCCAAGGTGCTATCTGCCACCTGTTGTGAATTCTCCAAGACGTGCGAGAAGGTGTTATCCTACAGTGCGTACTTGGCTTCAGGGCCGTATCCAGAGTGTACCCCGCATTGTGCCCCAAAAACCTAAGAAGCTGTTCACTGAAGACACTGACTAGAGGGGATGGAGGTTCCATTCCTGGTTTGGACCGATCACAAAAACCTTGAGTACTGGTGGTCCTTTTTCTCCAGGTTCAATTTCACCCTCTCCTATCGCCCAGGGTCGAAGAACTCCAAGCCAGAAGCCCTGTCAAGACAGTTTACAGCCACCCACAACTCCACTGCCAATGACAATATTCTGCCTCCGCCCTGCTTGCCCGCTGCTGCAGAGCACAACATCGAGACCAATGTCAAGCAAGCCCTGTCTCATGAAACAGGCCCAAGTAGCCACCCCCTTATTGCCTCTTTAATCTTCTCTCTCTGCATTCTCACAGCTTGAAACTCTCCTGTCATCCTGGCTCAGGTGCAGCAGTGGTTTTGGTGGCCCAAGCTCAAGGAGGACGTCTCTAGGTTTGTGGCGGCTTGCAACTACTGTATGGGAAACAAACATGTCAACACAGCTCCTATCTATCATAGACACACCAGGCTTCGGTGACAAGAGGGGAATCGCACAGACAAAAAGATTACTGAGAAAATCAGAAAGTTCTTCTTTAAGAAAGATGCCATTCTTTGTCTTGATGTTGTGTGTTTTGTGGTACAGTCAGATTTAGCTCGACTAACCCAAACCCAGAAATACATCTTTGAAGCTATATATGACACTAAGAAGCGGGAAACATAACTAAACTTGGGAAAGGAAGCCATAAAAAGTTCAGTTGACCTCGACAACTGAAAAACTATTATGGTGTAAATTGGCAATCCGATAAACAATGGAGGCAGTTTTACACCCTTGAGTGGGGGAAAACCCTCCCTAATTCATACCACTGGCACTCTTGTTGACCTCCAGAGCACATGCCTTTCAATGAACAAAGAGGCATGCGGCAGAGACACTATTTTAAACAATCTTTAAAGTGTGCCAGTATGACAAAATTCTACATACATAAATTCACTGAGTATGTTTTATGTCTGTGTGTTATGTTTGTACCTTTTGGGTTATGCAAAATAATCAATCAGCATTTACAAACTTTTTTTATTAGATGAAGGTATAAATCAGTGTAAGATATGGGATGTTTAATAGCAATCAAAAGCTTGCTTTATTCAAAATGGAGTGTACACGGAAAATTGGAAAAACATCGGGCTAATGTATGCACAAAAGGGGGAACTAAATGAGGTGTGGCTTAGCCCTGCAACCACATCCGATTGGACCAATCACCCATGGGATGGACTGACACCGAAGGGTCAAAACCCTAAGGTAACCAGCAAGCAAACACGTCCATATAGAATAACTCCTACAACACTTGCAAATAGCTCATGCTTCCTTCCCTTGCGGGCGCTACGCCACCTCTGCTGGCGTCATCCGCTCTTTAAGAACTCTCAACGAGACTTCGTGCCAGAACTCCAAAGTCCTGCAACAAAGAAACCCTCAGAAGACGTTCCAGAGCACCACCATCGGTAACCAGACAATTGGTGCTCGCTTCATAAGATTAATCCCAAAAGATTAAATAAACCTTAAGATAAGATATCCATAAGATTAAACCCAAGCCTCTGCTCTTGTGACTTTCTTTGATCTAGTAAACAGTACTAGAAAACTTCATTACCTTCCACCTTCCCAACTGTGTGTGTGTGTATGCGATTATGTAGCGTAATTTCATGTATTGTAGATTAGCCTAATAAATTCTGGTTTAAGAACTGTTGTCTTGGTCATGTATTTTAAAGTCTAAACATTTGCCCAGATCTTACATTACCTTGCTTGTAATTGATAAATACCAGACTTCATATTATCCTCTTTGGCCGCGGGATAAACAGGATTTGTAAGATACGCTCAATTGTCCTATACGGTGGATGGATAGTATACAAAGTGTATGTTATAAATTGTATCTGTTAATCAAATTAACACAAAGCGTTCAAGGTTTGATATACCTCTGACCCAGAGCTACATAATGAAGGTAAAGAATGCAGCGGTCATTCTTGGTCTACTTTATGTAAACCCTACACATTAATGGTGGAGAATGCATTGGGCATTTTGTCCACATTAAAATGTCTACATTATGTAAACCCTACAATGTGATAATAGAGAAAATTATTAACCAGTTGGAGGAGGAATATTATGATACTTAAGACCATTTCCATTGTTCCAGTACCTAAACACTCCACTGAACATTCTGCAATGACTACCGCCCAGTAGCGCTCACCCCCATCAACACCAAGAGCTTTGAGCGACTGGTCCTAGCACACTTCAAAATCTGTCTTCCTGCCACCCTGGACCTCCACCAATTTGATTACTGTCAGAATAGGAGCATGGAGGATACAGTTTCCACTTAGTCTCTCTCAGGTGGACAATAAAGACACCTATGCCAGAATACTTTTTCTCAATTTTAGTTCAGTGTTTAACACTGTTAGTCACCAAACTTGGAGATCTGGGCAATAACGCATCATTATGCAACTGGCTTTTGGACTTTTTGACCAACAGGCCCCAGCATGTTCGGGCAGATCACCACTGCTCTTCCACCCTCGTTCTTGGCACTGGAGTACCACAAGGTTGTGTGCTGAGTCACTTTCTCTATCTTCACATACGACTGCGAGCCTATGTATGGTTTCAATGCAGTTATCAAGTTTGCAGATGACACCACAGTGATTGGACTCATCACCGACAACAATGAGTCAGCTTATAGAGAGGAGGTGGACCATCTAGCTGTGTGGTGTACTGGCAACAACCTTCTACTCAACACCAAGAAGACCAAGAAGCTCATAGTTGAATTCAGGAATGAGAAAAGTGACACACACACCCATTCACATCAATGGAGAGGTGGTTGACGTGTAACCAGCTTCCAATTCCTGGGCATCCACATCTCTGAGGATGTCTCCTGGACCACCAACAGCTCTAGTCTGGTCAAGAGGGCTCACCAGCGTCTCTTCTGCCTGAGGGCTCTGAAGAAGAACTATCTCTCTTCAGACATCCTGGTGAACTTCTATCTTTGCTCCATCGAGGGCATCCTGACCAGCTGTATCACAGTCTGGTGTGGGAACTGCACTGTGTCGTACCAGAAAGCGCTGCAGCGGGTGGTGAAAACTGCCCAACGCATTGTAGGAGCTTCACTTCCAAAGATTATGGACATTTACAGGAAACATTGTCTCAGCAGAGCACACAATATCACAAAGAACATCTCTCACCTTGCTCATAGACTCTTTGCCCTCCTGCCTTCTGCGAGGTGCTACAGGAGCCTTCGGACAAAAACAGTTTGACATAGACAGACAGCTGTTTCCTTGCTGAACTCTTTAGCCAGATCCTCTGTCGACACCAGATTACATTGAACTACTGAAGGATACTTAAAATGCACTGCTCAGCTGGAGGAGCTGAAAACACATGCTTTGATTCTGCAGAAGGTTGAGAGAGGAGAACCACTGAACTTGAGAAGGGTTTGAGCGAAATGCAAACCATTGGGTCAGACATTTAAAGGTGTATCTATAACAATATAAAAAAGTGGTATACAAATTTTGGGAAACTAGAAAAAGAAGGATAGCTTTGCAGTGATATAGAATAATGTGGTACCTGAGGGAACAAGGAAATCATTTTATGTTTAGCAAAAAAAAAATAAAAAATACTCAGCTTTTTATTCAGTACAATTTTACTTGAATCAGCTTAAAAAGTGAAGTGATTACAGTACACCAGGCAATTTGAGACATTCAAGCATTTTCTTAATTTTCAATATACCCATCACTTTTGTTTTTCTAGGATTAAAGTAAATGTGATTTTTTTTTTCTTCTTAACTGCAAGTATGTTAAAGCATAGCGTCTGCAGCACCTAATTGATGAATATAAAAAAAAATCGTTATTGCATCCTTAAGATTATTTGAATGTTGTGTTAATTAAATAGATATAAATAAAATTCTTATTATTCAATGCATACATACTATTTACTGAAATTTTGAAATAAATTTTACATTAGTTAATGCATTTTTTCCATCTCTGTTTTATTTTGCAATGTATTTTAAAATATTACAATTCTCCCAAAGTCATTCAATAAATCCCAAACAAGGTTCAAGGCAACCTACTTGTCACAGCGTGCGTCTGTGATGGGCACCCAAATCTAATATTGCTCCTCACTCACTCCAGAGCTCACTAGGTAGGGGGCCTCTCCTTCTGCAGGTGTGCAGGGGTGGGGCTGCAGAAATAGGCACAGTTCTCCTCTAATGATCCCGGGCTTCTCCCCATGCTATAAATCACAGTGGGAAGTGTAGCTTGTGGTCTGTTGGTTACTGGACTAGCGGAGAGTGTCACGTGCACTAAAATGCGGAAGAGGACAACGTAACCAGCCCCAGTGACTTCAAAGAGGCGAGTGGAAGGTGCCTTTGAGCTCCCACTGCCAGATTTTCGTGACCTTGTCGCCAAGGAGGAACAGGCTGCAAGGAGGTACACATCATGGCCCCTGTTCCCAGCCATGAGCAAATTGCGCAGGAGCTGCTGTCCATGCGGGCCCACGCCGCCACTCACTAGCCTGTGCCCACATGTGGGGCACTGCCCACCAGACCTGCACGTGCACATCATTCCTTCCCTTTCTTTCCACCTCCTTCCTTTAATCCTTACTTTCCCCATTTTCCATAAATTACCCTTTTTCCCGTAAGACCTCGCCTCCCGAGCAAGTATTGGTTTACAAGTGCCGTGTATAGCGTATCACGCATGCGCTCTTGTTTTGACACCGAGCGTCACGTGATCACAATTGAACCAATGATTTTTCTCTCTCTGCACTGCGGAATTTTGGGTAATCGTCTCCCCTGCTAGGTCTTAGTGCTCGTCTCTTACTGGTATAATCAACGTCTCCCTCTATATTTTAGTGGGTCTCCTAAGTGTGTGCGCGCGTAATTTGAGACACACACACTGACACCGGCTTCACACGTACATACAGACACACACTCTCTGCTTTACACAGAAAACTCAGTTCGGTCATGATTCTTCTCAAAGGTAAGGTGCTGGTTCATTTGTTTGTTTGTTTTTTACATTACATCAGTGATTCCGTTAGTGTGCGCTCACACGAGAGTCACTGGAGAGATTTCTTTTTTTTTTCCGTTTTTTCCGTGTGTGTGTTTGTTGTGAAACTTAAAAAGTGAGGTGGGGGGAGGGAGGAGGAGTTTTACTGTGTAAGACGAGGCGAGGGAATGGGCAAATTCCACACACACACAAATACACGCAGCCTGCACACACAAACGGAAACACTTATCTGTCAGGATTTTTTAAAACGTTTTTTAAAGGTAAAGTGCAGGTTAATTTGTTTTATTTTTACTTTATATATTGTATTAATTATTTTTATGTATTTATTTTTTGGGCTGTGAAATGAATAATTTGAATTTTCATTATTTCTTATGGGAAAAATCGATTTGGTTTACGAATTTGGTTTGGTTTATTAATTTGGTTTAGTGTTTTGGAATACGAGCCCACTTCCGGAACGAATTATGCTCGTAATCCAAGATTCCACTGTATCAATAACTTGGTAGTGACTTAATAATGGCTCACCAGTACTATTTGTACAAATGTATAAAAATGTGTTATCTGCAAATGTGATCATAGTATTGTAGGTGCTATCATATAAATTTAATGAACAGTAAACAATTCAGACTAACAGACTGTTAGTATACTGGACATGCCTAAATTATGCCTGACTTAGCTTAGCTTTCAAGCATAAGGCTTGAACCACATTCAAAATATTTAGAAATTAACTATAATGTTTATTTTATATCATTTAGTGATTGGTTACCAACAGTGGTAACAATATAAATAAGAATAAGTCACATATTTGCATCTGAGCATTCTATTACACACTCAACACCACCCTCTCATGTGCACTCCAAATGACAGAGATGCACTAATGGGTCAGTAGCAAGACAGATAGGACCAATAAAGACTTTATAGAGCTTTTACTTGTTATACAGTTTTGCTCTGTTCTGTTTTGGTTTTTTTTTTTTTTTTTAATATATTTATTAGAAGCCTAAGAACACATCTTAACCAAGGTGGCCAATAATAATGACCAAGCACTGTACTGTAAACTTGTTTAAGGGTTAATTGTTTTATTCTAGATGTAGTCTATTTTAGTGATGAAAACACTAGGTCTGGCAATGCCTTAGTAAGGGCACTGCTTAGGTTTTTTTGCTAATCCATTTTTCAGTATGAAAAAGAGAATAAAGCTCAGTTAACACCAGAATGACAAGTCCAGACATCAGTATGACAACCCACTGTGTTTTAATAAACTATTTGATATCCATCTTTCATGTAAGAAGGCAATGGATAGAAACCAGTCAAGTCACTAATGTTCAGACACTGCATCATTTCAATGTCTCTCCTAACTACATACAGATGTTACTGAGGAAGGAATTCCATTGTGTACATTGACACCAAATATGTAAAATGATGATCACTGTATTTATTCCCTTTTGTATGGTCATTGTAGGACCTCTGGTCAGCATTCACATGAACATTCACACACTACAGGCAATTTGGGAATGCCAATTAGCATAATCTGCATGTTTTTGGACTTTGGGAGGAAACCCTGGGAAAACCCATCAAGCATTAGGAGAACTTGAAAATTCCATGCATGCAGATCCGGGAATGAACTCAGGGCCTGGAGGTGTAAGACAACAGAATGTTTTATTTCAAAATCAACATTAATTAACAAACATTCCATATTTTTTAAATATTATTTCTGTAGAAATGAAGATGTGTGTTTTATTGAATAGTAAAAGGTTTTAAACTGTAAGTGTAAATTTACATATTGACACAATCTGTAATTTAGACTAAATAATTCTGTTATTGGTTACCTTTGCCGGTGCACTTATCTAGAAACAAGCAGTAGAGGGGCAAAATTAGAATGAGTAAGATAAAACACTGAAGAACTAACAAAAGGACTAACAGAAAAAGAAAAATTCTTATCCATGCTCTGTCTCTGAACAACTAATGAAAAAGACCCAGAAAGTAGAGTTTGTATAAAGGAATTAAGCACCTCTATGTTACTTTTTTATTAATTCAATGAAAATGGTTTAAAAGAAAGAAAGAAAGGATTATATTCAGAGAAAATATAGTCACCTGATATAAATTACGTGGACAGTCAGGTGACAGGAAAGATGCTGTAAATGTCGTAAAAATGGTGGAAAGGTTGGATTATAATGGGGAAATTTTCCGGAACAGACGAAGAGGTAATAAGTGCCAATTTTGGTGGAAGGATGTGGTAAAGATAGAGAGAGTAAAGGAGAGAGTGTTTCCTTCTCTTGGTTAACACGCCCAAAGCATGCCTCAAAGCATGAAAGTTCCCAGACAGCACACATACACTGCACAATAAAAAAAGTCACCCTTTCTAAGATTTTATTGACTACCTTTAGCAATGATGATATGTCACAGTGTGGTGTTTTTCTTGTGGCCACACACCTATTTTGCCCTAATCCTGTAAGCTCTTGCTCTTACTTTCACTGCGACGCATAACTGTCAGCTTTTTATCATGCATCATTCCTAAGCATGATCTCTATTCATTATTTTTTTTTCTGTTTATTCCACAAACTTGAAGGTTTAGCACAGTTCTTTTAGGCAGTTTAGGAAGTTTAGACAGGTTTTAATAATGTGTTGGACAATTCATAACCCAATTCCAGTCATTTCAAATCTCTTTGACCCTTCTGGAATGGCTTTTTTTTTTTTTTTTTTTTGATTAGGCAGTGTACTGTATGTTTTGGTGAACTCTTTGGTGAGCAGTACGTCTGATAATCATTGGTGGATATTTTCTGATGTATAGTGCTCTATGTTCCCAGCCCATCAAACATTTCATCTAGCCCGGCTTCAGGTCAACCCACTGCTGCAAGTTTGATTTATGCTTCTGCATCAAATCTATGCAGAGCCTATGCTGTGCAAGTATTTATACTGTACTTGTGCACTGGTCTGTTTGGGTCACTAAGCAATGACACCGCCAAACTACTAGCTGACAGTGAGGTTTCTATACCACTGTGCTGAGTCTCTTTGCCATTTGATGTTAGGTTGAGTATTTTGAAATGCTGATGGGCTGAGCTTCACTATATTCTCTCAAACTAACTTGGAATAAAGGATTTCTGTACTCTTCCGTGCACTTGCAACCCACAGGAGGGAAAGACAGCGACTTCCTGCGACATAAGTGTTTTTCAGGTAAGATTTCACTTGACAGTAAATAGCTATTTTGTTAAGTCTGTGACAGTTAATAAAGTTGCTCGTAAAGGCACAGCCAAGTGTGCCATAGCACAGCATATAAACATATAAACAGCAATTAACTTTCCACTTTTTTTAACATTATTGTATAAAACTAAAGCCCTTAATCTGGCAAAAGAACCAGTTAAAACACTAAAAGTTATGGTGAAGCGGCTTAGAATTAGTTTTTTAAGTAATGTTTTTTTAAAGTAATTGCTATTTTTCTCCCTCTTGTAGTCTGTCAGTATGGGATTCTGGCCTGTATGCTGTCCTTTGTTTACTGTTTCTGGGTTCTTGTGCTGGATTTTTAACTAACAGCAACATATCACCAATTAGCAAATATTCTCCATGCTGAATGTAACTTGATATGTTGGGTTGACATTGGCCAGATGTATGTCTACTGTTAGGGTAGTTTCTAAAGATTTTAATAGATTTATAAATAAAAACTACAAATAGAATCCATCCATAGCATGGATTGCAAAATCACTGTAGACAAAATTACTGATATTGTAAGTTTAGCCAAAGTGTGTTGTAATACATGTGATGTATTACTTTTAACAATAATTAACACGATTTTGTCATTTAAAATACTGACAATCACAGGTGCTTATATTTTACTGTAAACCTCAAATTCTGCAGTAGAGTACTGTAAGATTTTTGGTAAATAGTTAAATAATGGAAACCACAGCTGTGTTCTATTTTTTTTAAAGAATGCTTTACAGTGTATCCATAATCCAATGATTTCTCTGAAATGGAAAGTGAAAGGTACCTTCTACATTTTCACTTTCCATTTCATTGAAATAAATAGATTAAGGATATATTGTAAACATTCTGTATAAATAGAATTTTACAATGCATCCTACATCCAATGATTTCTAAAAAATGGGAAGTTAAAGGTATCTTTCTACATTAAAATTTACCATTCACTTTCTATGTCATAGAAATCATTGAAGGAAGGATACACTTTAAACATTGTGTGAATAGAACCCTTTACAGTATGTCCCTAATCCAATGAATTCTAAGAAATAAAAAGTGAAAGGTACTTTCTACATTAAAATTTACAGTTTACTTTCAATTTCTTGAAAATGTCTTCCCTTTCACTCAGTTAAATGTTACAGGTACAGTACAATGTACACTGGGTTATTAAATCATAGCTTATTTTACAAGACATATATGATAAAAAAATAATAAATAAATAAATAAATAAATAAATAAGCTCATGGGCACTTGGTAAATTATTATCTTTATGTATAAAATACAATATATAATTATTGTATTTTTATGTATTTATTCTTGTCTCGATATTGGATTAAAAAAATTCTTAGTGTAAACCCATGGAACTTTCCAAAATTTCCAAAATATCTATTTCAAAATAACATTTCTAATACACTGACTATCATTAACTTTTTTTCCCCTCCTTGTTTTTTTTTCTCAAATTTAATTTTATTTACATTTTTTAATTTCTTTAAAGCTAAATTTAAATGTTTAGATCTGTTATGAGGATCAAAATGTGTAACATAAAGTAAGTCACTGCCTAGTGACTTCATCTAAAGACAATATATACAGTATGAAGACAATATTAAAATGAATTATAGGTTCATAAACATTATAATTTTCATGCACAGTACCAGCTTTGTTTACACATTTTTGCATAATATATCAGGCATTATTTAGTTTTGATGCCTTCGATTTTGTTCTACAGAGAATTAGTGAAACAGAAAGAGAACCCAGTGAATGAAACCAGTGAATGGGAAGGTGTGTCTGAGCTTTTGGCTGATAGTAAAAGACTATGGTATTGTTAGTTTGTTGGCCAAAGTTTCAGGCAGGGTTTCTACACCAAGTAATACTTTTGCTTCAAGAATGGGATCATCAATAAAAATGAAAACAATAATAATGATAATTATTACATTATTACATTTTGAGTTAAATTCTCAACTCAAAAGGTGAAGCTCTGACAGTGGTGAAGTTGCAAAGGAAACCTAATTCACAAGATATCCCTTTTGAATCTAAAGCTAATAATATTTGCTAACAAAAAGAAGTGTAAAATCTTTGTGATTGTTCTATAAGTAGATCTTTATTGAAAATTTATCGGAGAAACTATAAAATGCTGAAAAAATATAGCATTGGCAAATGCACTAAAAGTTTTAAAAGCTAAAGCTCTTATATAAGTAAAAGCTAATGCTAAAATTGGGTATGTCAAATTTTCTCCTAAGGTCTTTTTTATCAAAATTTTAAGGCTGGGGATGATATTTTCTCTCACCTGTAACACATATAAGTAGTAATGTAAATGCAGTTAGTCACTAATTATTTTCCTACATGAGTAAAACTCTGTTTTATTCCTGTCTTAAATCAAAAACTGGTATTACCCATATTCCTTTTTTATTTGCAACTACAATTTACATACAGTAGTCACCCATACACAAAGTCACACTCTTTCACTCTTTCTCTTTACAGCTTATACTGACAGAGTTGCGAGAAGCCTGCAGCCTATCCCAGGAGAACTGGAGCACTAGGCATGGTATACCTCTATGGTGGGCCTATCCATCACTGGGGACAATGATGGATAGGCATGAAAACAAAATCTGGAAAACTGCATGATTGTAAAAAAAAAAAAAATGTTAGAATAAATATTTGTTGTGTAATTAATTGTAAAAGAAGTGTTATAATAGAGTTGTGGTATGCTGCCCAGATGTCAACTAAAATCTTCCAATCTGCTGACACAGCGAAATTCTCCCAATGACATGATCAGAAATTCTCCCAATGACATGATTGACTTAACAGAGTCAATCAACATCATAGTTTACGGTAAATACACAGTACTGTATGTGGAAGGAACAGAAATGGTCTCAAGACCTCACCAAACACAAACAAATGTGCAACACAGCATGGCTTACGCAAAAAAAAAGGTATGAAAAATGTGAAAGCTGAATTTTCAAAGATGTATGAACAAATAATTTTATGTTTATTCTTCCTGCATGAAGTATAAAACCAGATGTTTCATATGTTATGAAACTGTGAAAGAAGTATAAAGAAGTATAACTTGGTGTAAACAAGGCATAAGATGCTTAACCTTTTTATTTGTACTTTTTTTATTTATTTATTTATTTATTATTTATTCATTTGTATTAATAAATACAAGAGAGTTCTGCCTTACAGAAAGACAGGGAGACATGTATGCAGGCTTCAACGTGAAATATCACTGATTACATTAAAGCTGATCAGCTCATTTTTAATCTAGATAAATTTAAGATAATTATTTCTACAAACTCTGTAACCGTCATGTGACGGGTACTAATGCTAGTACATATACATAAATAAAATAAAGGTTTTGTCTGTACATTGTTCAGAACGTCATCATTTAATGATATCTGTACACTTCATACATTAGAGGACGCAAAACAAGTCTCCGAAAAATTTCGACCTGTCTGTATGTCTGTATAGCCAATTTTGTCACAGCATCACACAAAACTGCTTAGACAGAATTTAATGAAACTTTGACAGTCCTTTGCTATCTATCTGAAATTAAATCTGCACGATAAATTAAATTAAATGTTAATAGTAATTCAGCTCTTTTTCCTTGAGGTGGGCCTGGCTATATTGTGTATTATACTGTATATGGCTATTACTGTGTAAACTGAGTATGTGGAAGACACAAAAAGTACAAAAAATGTCAATGCACCTACAAACTTTTAGAATCCTCGTCATATACAAACTTGCAAAAAAACATACACTAAAGCACCCAAAAAAGCAACACGTCTCGGGTTACTTAGCTGTAACCCTTTTCCCTTATAAAGCGGGAACGAGATGCTGCGTGAAAACGCTATGGGAACATCTCTTTGTTCTCCGGTTGTGAAGCCTATTTGCATCAAAATGCCGAACACTTCGGCATATAACCTCAGTCAGGTGACGTCACCTGATAAGGTGCACCTGCAGGTTATAAATAGGAGTGAACCAGAAACATCCTCAGGTCAATTTTGTCTGAAGGATGTCCAGGCACGCCAGCAGTGCGGCATTGAAGCACAGCATCTCATTTCCTTTTTATCAGGAAACAAGGTTACAGCTAAGTAACCGGAGACGTTCCCATTCAAAAGCTGATGAGGTAATCCCCCTGGTCGAATGAGCCCTAATTCCTCATAGGCTAGGGTAATAGCATCTCTCACCCTGTGTGACAGGGTCCGTCTAGGGGCGGCCGCCGCTGGTTGCAACCCCCATGGCAAATGAGATTCCCAGTCCTCTTCGAAGAAGTAATAGCCATAAGAAAAACCATATTAAAAGACAGAAGCCTGACAGGTGCTGACGCTAGTGGTTCGAAAGGGGTGTCAGCCAGGCCTTCGAGCATAATAGCTAAGTCCCAGGAAGGGACCGCCGTTCTAGTGGGCGGCCTCAATCGTTTAGCTCCACGAATAAAACGGGTAACTAAATGGTGCTTTCCCACAGAAACCCCATCAGTCAAAGCATGCCGAAATAGCGGCTACGTACATTCTGAGAGTACTAGGGCATAAACCCGAGGACAACTTTTCTTGCAGAAGTCCAGCACTGAAACAATCTGGCAGTGGACTGGGTCTACATGTCTTGCCATGCACCAACTTTCGAATACACTCCATTTGTGGGCATAAGTTCTTCTAGTGGAGGGAGCCCTGGCACTTAGAATAGTTTCAATTACGCTGGCTGGAAGACCAGCATCTCTTAGTTGGTCCCCTTCAGGGGCCCGACGTGAAGGTTCCAGAACTCGGGCCAGGTTGAAATATTGTCCCCTGCGCTTGAGACAGAAGATCCCTCCTCACTGGAATCACCCAGGGTGAGCCGTCAAGGAGACATATTAGATCCGAGAACCACACTCTGGTCGGCAAATGGGGCGCTATCAATAAGAGGCGTAAACCCTATTGATGGACCCTCGCCAGGACTCCTGAGAGCAGAACTATCGGAGGAAACGCATAAAGGCGTAATCTGGGCCACGTGTGGGCCATCGCGTCCAGACCCAGGGGAGCTGGAGAAGTCAGAGAGTAGTAAAGGGGACATTGTGCTGCCTCTTGCGAGGCGAACATAAAATCTTTCCCAGATTTGACTGAGTACTTTGGGGTGGAGTTGTCACAGCTTGTCTGTATAGCAAGTCCGCTCCTACATTCATGTGCCCCGGAATGTAAATCACCCTGAGGGACAGGAACTTGTCCTGTGCCCAAAGCAGAACTTGGTGCACTAGCTTGTTCAAGCGGCGCGAGCGCAGTCCACCCTGGCGATTTATGTACGAGACTACCGCAGTGTTGTCCACCCGCACTAGGACACGGTAGCCTCTCAACTGCTGGAGCAAGTGTTTCAGAGCCAAAAACAGAGCCATCATTTCGAGGCAATTGATGTGCCATGCGAGAAGCCCGTGAGGGAAGCGTCTGTCATTAGCATCTTGTGACGGCTAAAAAGTGGGACCCAAAGTCAGAAACCGGGGTCTGAACTACAAAGGAAGGGTACGAAGCCCCCGGTGCATAACCCTTAATAGCCTCTGGGGATTGGCCCTTGAGTGAAATCTCCTGGCTCTTAGCCACAACTGAAAATGCTCTCATGTGCAGAAGGCCCAAAGGTATCACCGTGGATGCAGCTGCCATATACCAAAGGTATCTGCAAGAGTCTCTTGTGGTCTCTGGCAGTGTAACATGGTGACGTCTGTTCTGTTAATGTGTCCCTGCTGAAAAAAAACAGCATAAACCAGCATAGGTTAACATTATACCAGCATATGTTGTGTTTTGGTGCTGGTATGCTGGTGACCAGCATACATTTTGCTGGTATGCTGGTGCTGGTATGCTGGTCACTTTACTGATGCTGGTCCACAGCATACCAGCATATATTTTGCATTATAGTGCCATGATACTATGCTGTTCACCACCCCATCTAATGTTGGTATGGTATTAAAGCCAGAATACATGGAAGATTGTCATCCAATATGTAAAATATAAAACAGAATCAGTTTAAAATCAGCTTTATGGGCCAACACAAACAATATTAACATTGTGTAATATGTAACAATATATACAATATGCACATTTGTAACAATATGATAATTTAACAATGAACAGCAAATAGGTTTTATATATAAAACAAAACATGAGACCAACTTTCACACAGTTACTTTCACACCACAGGAGTGTAAATGAGTGAGCTTGGCGCTCACTCTTTATTTAGGGGTCTGCAAGTTTATGGGCCCTGAAGTAATTCTGACATATCCGAACATTTGTGTATTTTTCTTACTTATGAACATAAAAATGTAACCTTACTTATAAACATATAAATGTCACCTCTTTCATCTAGTGCAAAGTAAATGACCAGGATTGAGGGAAGAGTGACACAGATGATCTTATACACAGAAGGCACATTTCTGGCATACTGTAAATATAGCCGTGCACACAGTACACTATGAAGAAAGGGTGTTAGGTTTGTAAAAGCCCACTTTTACACCCTATACACAGTCATACATCTTTGTGCCTCTCTCGAAAAGCTGTTCTTGTTTAACTCAAGACACAAGTGAATATCGCATACCTGGCTTTTCCATGGTGTTTATGGCTGCTTACCATAAACTGATTTGCAATTCAACCAGACCCTGTGACCAGCAGTGGTAACATTCCTGGCATTCTATGTGCTGGTTGCGTGCAGTCACAGATGAAGGCTTATTGTGTGGTCAACCGCTTTTAAAAATACAAGAGATCCATCCCGAATCCAGACCCCAGTCGTGGTCGAGGTTCCCATGACATAGTGATGGTCCGTCTGTATCTTGCCTGCTTGTTTGCATTTGGTCTCTATAAAACAGGTGGCTGATCATTTTCATGGTCATAACGGTTTATAAAAAAGGAAAAAGAAACATAAGCATGATGATAATAAAATTACTGTCAATAATCATCAATAACTATTGACCATGTATAAAGACAACACAAACTTTTGCAATGTTTAGGCAACAGGAGCTAAAGTGTTTGTGCTAAATAACATTATAGATAGCAGTGTAATAAGCTAACCAAAAACTGAACCAAATAGCTACCATAACATGAAGCTACTAAGCTACATAAGGCAGTGTGTTAGCATGATTTAGCAGTGTTATCTACATGCTAACCAAACCATGTAAGTGACATTAAATGACAATGTTTCACATAAACTGGCAAAAGCTTGTGAGAAAATAAGGAAAAATAAATTTATATTAGTTTTATATTATCAGAATAAGGATTATATTAGATTTAAAAACTTACCCATGGTAACAGCTTGCTGTGTTCTCCTTCGTTCTCTGTTGGAGTCTTAGTGTTGTTCTGCGGTAAATGTAAACTCCTCCCACTGTCCAGAACATTCTGTAGAGCTTCAGAAACCTGTACAGTGCCTAACATCTTCCGCGCATGAAAATGATCGGATGTACTGTGTGTATGTGTGTGTGTTTGGGGGCATGGACTTGTATGTAGATTACCCTGACTGTTCGCCTATGAACAGCGTGTGGGTGTGTCCTGTCTCAGGTTATTATCAGATAATGAAGTGTGGCAAAAAGACTGTATCTCTCCTTAGATTCACATGGATTACTTAAACTGAGAACATTTATTTTTGATTAAGTTTGTTACATTTAAAAGTAGACACTTTAGATAGATAGATAGATAGATAGATAGATAGATAGATAGATAGATAGATAGATAGATAGATAGATATGTGTGTGTTCATTTTAGTTCATTTTAGTGACCCGTTTCAAAAAGATTATCTGGGAGACTGAGACGGCAGCAAGCGCACCCTGTTTATTTTCTTTATTTTACAAAAGCACAATGTTTTAGTGATATGTGAGTGTACATTAACAAATAAAGATATTAATCGATACATTCCACGTATATCTATGGTTAAAAATGATGGAAGATTTTAAGTTATTTTGAAGGTTACCAAAAAATAGGCAAGTGGTCCCACCACCAAAACAGCTGACCCCATGGTGTTGGTGATGGTATACTGGTAACCCTGCTGGTATAATTGCTGGTCAAGCTGGTAACCAGCTATGATGGTCTATGCTGTTTTGTTTTTTGTTTTAAGTGATTTCCATTGATCACTTTTTTTTTTTAAGTGCATTTATATAAAAGGTTTGTGTTGTGTTGTTAGACAACCCACAGATATTTAATACATGTAAAATAATGTATTTACATGTTTTTGGTAAATAGATTATTTTTGTCTCTTATATGCAAATTCATTTAAAGATAACACTACACAGTCGATGTATTTACATCACACATTATTTTCAGTACTAGCTATTAAAAAACAAGATAATGAGCTAAAATGGTAACCAATTTAACTACCAAAACCTTGCTGGTGGCCCAGCATATAAATCATGCTGGCCTATGCTGGTCTTCCATCAGTTATGCTGGTTCACCAGCTAAACCAGCACCAGACCAGCACTAACTAGCAAGACCAATGCTGGTGGTAAGGTTTCATCAGTGTAGATATGCTGGACTTCCATCAGTTATGCTGGTTCACTAGCTAAACCAGCATCAGATCAGCTCAAACCAGTATTAACCATCATAGACCAGAATATAAATTGTGTTCTATGCTGTTTTTTCAGCAGGGGTATCTGATGGACTGTCCATTACATGTGGAAAATGTGGAGTTACTTGATAAAACTGTTATTGAACTCTTTGTTCTGGTTCTCCAGTAGTAAAATTACTTTTAATTTTTCTTCCTAGACTATCTAAAATGTAAAAAAAATTGCATTTTGTAACTTTAACCAAGAGGGTTTACAGACAAAATACTTTGACTTTTCTCTCCCGTATATTTAGCAAACTGATGTGTCTGACAAAGGGGTCCTTTTACCATCTGATCTGATCACACCTGCTCCACTGGCTCTACTGCATAAAGGATGCCTTTCAGCCATTTAAAATCGAGGTGGTCCACAGACCAGGGTCATATATATGGAACCAGATCAGTCTCAAAAATAATTCACGTGTATCCCACTTCACGTGCGTGAAATCCAATGCACACACGCGTATCCCACTTCACATGCGTAAAATCCGATTCACGTGCGTAACACCAAATTATCACGTGCAAAAAAATATATATATATATTCATAATATACGTTTCACAAATGCAAATCTTTAAAATTCACGAGTGCATCATGGACTGTGCATGTGAAAATCGTCTTTCATTTGTGAATATCTCTGGATTTGTGTGTGTGTATTTTTGAGACTTTGCTGGCAGCAACGTGGGATTACCCGTTCTCTTTAGCCAATCAGATACGACCTCACCATTCAACTCAAGTAACTCAAGCTTTGCACACCTTTTGCGCTATCTGAGTTAATTACAATGGAAATGAAGCTTTACCTACTCAAACCAACATGGCGAACCAATAGTAGGATGCACGTTTAAGTTATTACTTTATTTCATAATGTTTCATTAATTAACTTAGCCGAAAAGAACATAGCTAACCACTTTAGCATCTTTATAAACACTTCACCATCCTTACATGTTTGTCACAGTTTTTCATTTTCAAATGATATATGATATATAAAGACAATAGTCAGTCACATGCTATTTTTACTATGTTGATTAGTGGCTAGTGGTTATTAGTGCCCTGGATGAAATCATACATATTCCAGAGGATGTCATGACAGCCCTTTTAAGTCTAAGCAACCTCATACATGGTCAGAGAGATATGGAGGATGTATCCGTCACAGTCATGTTGGAAACAGGACATGGACGCCCAAGAATTTCCATTTCAGAAACCAGTCTTACCCATCTAATGGAACTCGGGCTGCCAGTCAAGTCTATCGCAGAGATACTGGGTGTGTCTCGTGCTACGCTGTTCAGGAGGATGACTGAAAACGGTTTATCCGTGAAAGTTATGTACAGTACATGTACAGATGAAGAGCTTGATGCTCTCATCACAGAAATTAAGAGATCTATGCCAGATGCAGGATATCATATGGTTTGAGGGTCTCTACTGGCACAGGGGCACCGGGTACAGTTTGATAGGGTGTGTGCATCCATGCATCGTGTAGATAGTGTAGGTGTTTTCTCCAGGATGACCAACCTGCGATGTATTGCTCACAGAACATACTGTGTTCCTCATTCCAAGTACATGGTGCACATAGACACCAACCATAAACTCGTCAGGTATGTCTGCAAACCATCGCTAACATAAATTTTGCATACAATACAAATTTCTAAAATAACACAGTTATAAATAGTAAATTTATTTTTTTTATTTTTTTATTTTTTTAATTTACAGGCACAACTTGGTCATCTTTGGTGGAATAGACGATTATTCAAGAAAGGTAAGAAAGGTTTTAAGGGGTTTAAGCTTTTAACTCTGAAACCCTAGTTTTTTTTTTTTAAGGGCAATGCACTGAAGGTGTTTTCTTCTTCTACCCTGTATAAATTATAGTTTAACCCAGGGGTCTCAAACTCAGTTCCTGGATGGCCGCAGCCCCGCAGAATTTTGTTCCAACCCTGCTCCAACATACAGTACATACCATGTAGTTTTCAAATAAGCATTAATGACTTGATTAGTTGTATCAGGTGTTTTTAATTATGGACTTCAGAGAAGCTGCTCAGAGAAGAATAAATACGGGTTTCCACAGAGGTATTAGTATTAAATTGCAAAAAGTTTATTATTTGTTGTAATAAACTGTTATTTGTTGTTGTTCTTAAATCATAATTTAGATAGTTATGTATATAGTATGAATAATTTAGAGTTAATTGCATGTAACGCAACCCAACACAATGTGTGATGTTTTTGTTGCAGAGCAAGAGGTGATCATGGAGGTGAAAATGTGGAGATTGCAGAACTAATGTTTTTAGTTCGTGGCACTGATGACAACAGCTTCACTGCTGGCAAAAGTGTTCACAATTCGAGGTAATTTCACTTCATGAAGTTCATGTTGATCAATCATTTCATTAAGACTTCATTAATCATTATATAATTAATTCACAGTAACAATACTTCCTTTAAACTGACTTTATTCAGCATTTACAGTAGTAACCACACAAATACAGATACTTATACCTATACAGCAGTGGCCAAAATTATTAGAACACTATAGTGTTTGCACCAGATAAAAAATGGTTTTAAGACAGTTAATAGACAGTTATGTCTATAGACAGTTATGTCTATATTTTGCTGTAGTGTGTCATTAGGAAATATCAGTTTATATTTTCCAATTTGTAATAATCCAGTGAAATTTTATCTGATGTAATCATCATCAGGCGATCTGGAATGACATGAAGAAACAGAACAAACTGAGACAGACTAAATCCAGAAGAACTGTGGCAACATCTCCAAGATGCTTCAAGAAACCTACCTGCAAAGCTACCTGAAAAACTATGAGCAAGTGAACGGAGCAAAACCTGCGTTAAACACAAATGAAAGCAACATTTGGCATCCTTTAATTAATAAAAGTTAAAGTATTTTTTGAATTATTTTGACAATCTACATTTTACAGCATTTTTACACAAGTGCCTAAAACTTTTAACAGTACTGTAGCTTTGCAGGTAGGTTTCTTGAAGCATCTTGGAGATGTTGCCACAGTTCTTCTGGATTTAGTCTTCGTTTGTTTTGTTTCTTCAAGTCCAGACAAACTCATGCTTACATCAGATATAAATCTCTGGATTGGACATGTTGGGAAATATAATCTGATATTTCTTACTAACACACTATAGCAAAAGATAGAAATAATTGACTTAAAACCATTTTTTTATCTGGTGCAAATACTAGTGTTCTAGTTATAAAATGCTAGTTATCATGTGACCTGTGGAATCAGTAGTCCTATCCCATTAGACTCAACAGATATACAGTAGTAGGTCATTTGAATACCCTTCACCTGCTGTTGGATGAATACTATGAATTCAGAACAACTCTTTTTTTTTTTTTGTATAGTAGGGTTCATACGTTTCAAGTGTTGCTGTTTTGTGTCATATTCAAGCTCCAGTGACGCTTAGCAAACTAACTGCAGCATAATTCAAAATTCATAGTTTTCAGTTACATATACAGTACCAATGTTTGCTATGTTCACAGTAAATCATTATTAATTTCATTCTTGAGTGAAAGTTTCCAATAACAGGATGGTTGTTGACAAAATGGAGTGTCATGAATCTGTCTAAAAGAACAAAATATTGTTTGCTTACCATTAAGGTCAGGAGCCTTTAGTTAATCTTAGAAATAAATGTTTTATAGCCATTTCCAATAAAGGTGATATTGGGCTATACAGCCTTTTTTTTTCTTTTTACAGAAAAGAACATCTCTGGTGTGATGTATTTGTAGGGGTGACAAGTGTCTACTACAACATTCAGCACACGTTGGAGGACAATCACCTGCTGGATATAAGAAACTCCTTGCATTTATTCTGCTGCCATTATGTGTTCCTGCCACGCATCCAGGCCTGCTTGGATACATTTCATGAGGGTTGGGACAACCATCCCATAAGAACAGAACACAATTTGACATCCAATCAGCTGTGGCAAGTGGCGAGAGCGACGAAGAGAGTTGAAATCAGCTCAACTTTATGGTAATGAGCTATTTTTATTAAGCAACCAATAAAAAAAGTAGAGGTCCTCCGCTTGAGCGGATTCCGCAGAACGCAGTCCTGTAAACTTTTGTTCCGGCAACATTAGTTCCCAAGAAAAGTGGAGGAGAAATTAATTATTGCGGTAGCTGGTTTCCCCGTTATTTATGACATGTCCCTGTTTTGTACAGGTACATTAATAAAAAAAATGATGCGTGGAAAAAGGTGTCTGAAATTGTTGGTGTTTCTGGTGAGTTGCTCATATTTTTATATGAGTTATATTTTTTCCCGAAAAATAAGCGGGAAATTCATGCTAATTTTAGTACCGGATCACGCAAAAGAGCAAAAATATTTCTGTCATATCTACGCATATGGTTAAAAAAATTAGACTACTGGAGAAATAAAGAACACTTAAAAAAAATCCCATGAAGACACATTTACATTCAAAGCAGTAATTTCTTTCTTTTTTTTTCTTCTTTCTTTTAATAAAGGAAAACAACATGTTCTATAACTTGCCTCTTCTATGGAATTAGCAGGTGATTTTCATAGCTGGAGAAAATAATGATAGATGTCATTAGTCTTAAATATATATACACTCGGCCCCTTTAAATACAAGAAAGGCATCCGGTCTCAGAGCGGCGAAGCGCGGCGACAGGCGTCGGCGGCAGGGCGTTCGATGTGAACGCAGGGTTAGTGTTGTGCAGTATGTTGATAGATTACATTAATCTGGGTCAAGTACCAGTTACCTTGTATAACCTGCTTACTCTGCATGTATGGAGCTGTGATTTTGCATGTTTACCCAGTGTACAATAAGATTTATTCACATTATTACTGGAAAAAAGACTGAAAGACTGGAAAAATTTTAAAACGCATGCAAAAAGAATTAAACATGTAGTTAAACTGGACTTCACATTCCTTTTTTTTTATTTTTTTTTTATAACATGTAAGCGATGTGTATACCAACCCAGCAAGTCAAACATGTTTAAGTGGTGTATATATACCAACAAGTATTACTATAACAATTTCAGTGTAACTGCAACTTTTTTAAATGAAGAGCTAACAAAGTATGAAAAAAAAGTTCATACTTTTGAAAAAAAAAAAGTTCCTGTTTTTAATGTAGCGAAAGATTCATAACATGGCCCAAGACATTCAAAATTAAAGTCAGTGGGAATGAAAACCAGGTCCAATTTGAAATTTGGCATATAAACAAAATTAATACATTTGGGCAAAATGAAATTGACATAAAAAACAAAAAATGCATTGTACATTTTGCTTCTTTTTTTTTTACGTTCAAAAATTTATCAACTGGCAAATAAAAGGGTTTAACATTAAAAACATTGTTCAAACATGTTGGCGCTTGTCTTTTTAGAACTCTTCTTAAATAAATTCTAATCAATTTAACAATATACATTCAAGAACATTACCATATCCTACATTAAAGAGGCACAGTTTATCTAAACACCCTGCCCTGTTTTTTTTTTTCCTCCCCAGCACTTTTTATTTAAACAAGGCCAAATCCACTGTTTATAGACTTCAGACACATTAGCATATCTGTTTTTAATGCAGGGTAGCTATGGTAGTGACAGGGAAGGCGCAATGTGTTGAAACATGTGTGTGCAATAGGGAACTTAGCAGTCACCAACTCTAACACCAGGTTTTCTTCTGCCAACTCCCATCCCACCCAGAACTTCATTAAGTGATTCAGCATGGTTGGTGATGCTATTAAAGTAGGAAAAAACATTTATATAACAAAGCAACAAATGTTATTAAAACAACAGATACTAAAATAATAAATACTTCAATTTTTAAGTGAAAAACCATTTGCAATGCAAGTAGCACAAATAAACCCATACCTTCCTCAATCAAGCTTTGCATATATCCTGTGATGACACTCATTCTCTCAACAGTCATGGCGTCATCATCGTCTTCATCATCCACAGGTTTAGGCCATATGATTTTCTGAAGAATTTCCTATAGGGTTTGAATAAGAATACTAATGAGGGGAATTAATTGAATGGGGCTCAGGTGTGACCACTTGAAAGGCACTGTGGATTTGTTCTTGTTCTGATGTATTTGACTGTGACATCACAAGTCCAAGAAAGTAGGCAATGAGTAGTTTCAGCAGCAGGACTTCAATTATACAAGGCTGAAGTTTTGAACTTAAACACCCCCGTAATGTCCCTAACTGACTCCCTTGGGAAAACAATGTGGTGACTGTCGAGTCTCTGGGAGAGAAGGGGCCAAATTCTGGTATCTGTGATGCCTTTTCTCAAATCTTTAATCTGGCACTTGACACGTCCAAGTATCTGAAAACAGAAAAACATTGAGGTTAGCTTGAAAAAGCCTGAGCCAAAAAAAATAAAATGATATTTATACATACAGTACACACACAAAGACAGACAGAAAGACATCTGCTAGATTGTTTTGAACTGGTGATTCTTGCATATTTAATTGCTAAGGGGTTACAAGTTATATTTAGTACTATACTAACACATGCATTTTTTTTCAGCATATTAGAAGATTTTGATTAGGTAAATAGAGAAAAAAAATTTTAATGACTCTGGCCACAACATTAAACAAACAAAACTGCAAAACTTACATCATGTTACAATAGCTGTTGAAACAGACAGTTTTGATTACTCGATGATGGAACAGGAAGATCCCAAACAAGGCAAAGATCTGTCAATCGAGTAATTTCTTCTTCAGTGAGTTTTGTTTTCTTGAGCTGCAATTGAAAATGTGAAAAAATATTACAATGATTCAGTGATATCTTCATACAAAAAGTAAAACTCTTTTACTAAAGTACTTCATTAAATTGCAAGTACCTACCAAACTAGAAGCCGCACTGTCAGCATTCCCTCCAGTTAGAAGGATGATCACAGGTAAACTCAGTCCAGAAAGACAAGGACCTCCATGTAAAAAGGAATGACCAATCATTCGGCCAGCCATTTGAAACAGGTTGCTGTCCCGTAGTACATGCTGAGGGGACACGGTGGGGTTTTTTTTCTCCCTCTCAAAAAGGGCTGTGGTCGAAGACCCTTAAGAAAATTATAAACTGTAAGACAATCGTCTTTAATGGCAGTAGTGGGTTTTTTTTTTTTTTTTTTTTTTTAACAGTCATAAAGATTCTCTAAATCCACCACTGGACAAGTCTGAGCAAGATGAGGACAGAATTCATTTTACTTGTTTTTATGGTGTTTTTTTATTCTGAGAGGAAAAATAGGACATTACAGTTATCATATCAAGGACACCATTTATTCTTTTGAACTGCAAAACAGTTCTAATGTAAAAAAAAAAAAAAAAACATTTAAAATAACCATTTCAGAAGCGGACCAGTCCTATCAAGTGTGCACACTATTGTTCTTTTAAGTTCAAAGGTCTACTCTGCAGACAGAATGCTGGGTTATAATAGGCAGATGGACTCAAAGCAGTTTTTCAAACACACCATCATCCATTATCTAATCAGCCAATTATGTCTCAGAGGTGCAGTGCATAAATCATACAGAAACAGGTCAGGAGCCTCTGTTGATTTTACATTAACCATCAGAATGAGTAGAAAATGTGATCACTATATAAATAAAGTGTATGGGTGTCTGTGGAAAAGAATGGCAACCGATTTCAAACCCAAATTTAAAGCGAAGCCAGTCTTCAGTTTTCATTTTAATTTTTCCATGCTGAAAAAGAAATTAATTTATGCAAAGGGCATTTTACAAGCATAGTTGTATGACAAAGCTGTTTCACAGCAGGGCTACTCAAGCAGAATGCGTCATGCATAACCTGATAGCGATGTGGATGATTGTGCAGTTGAGGGTCCTGGCAATTCTTTTGTTGAAGTGCTTGGAGAATCAATGTCACTGAAAGGCCTCCCTCTAAAATTGCCACGGCACATACAAATTTTCAGTTGTTTATCCAACCAAACCCAAAAAATTGCCATTAAAATTTAAAAGAAACATTGATTCTACACAGACAAAATGTTTACTTTACTTGCATGTTTACTTAAATCTCCTAATTCCATGTCCTACTCGTGGCTCGTTTTAAGACCAGTCCATTATGTTTTATAGAATTATTTTTTAAAAATGACCACTCAAAAATTACATTTCTTAATTTCATCTTTACCTCCATTCCACCTCATCCTTCTACTTATGTTCATCTTAGTCTATTGTAAGATATTTTTAAAAAATCCATAATTAATAACTTAAAGTAGGTCTTGAACAATATGGATAATTTGCCTCTTTGCCCAGTGTAGGAGGCAATTTAGTCTGTCAATAATTTGTATTATAACACTTTGCTTAGTGTGTTAATTTACATGTAATAACTTAAAGTATCATTTCTTTCGATTTTTTCCATATGTAAATATTTGTGTATATTTAGTTTTATTTCTAATGTTTTTAGTATCCAATTTCTGTTCCGTGTTTATCTGCTACGCACTTGTCATGCGACATAGACGTGGTGCAGGCAGGAAACAAGGGGAAAACCATTCTTACTGTCTTGTGTTTTTGTGTGGAAAACTTGTTTAAATGTTTCAGTAAACACGAGTTTAGGGTTTTACCAGTGTAATATGATAGAATACAGGAACCAAAAGGAGGAAAATTGCTCCTTTTTTGTTCGACACGACCAACAATTTGTCTAACGGAATATCAAGGAGCGATTCACGTATCATTAGGTGTGTTTCCTGGATTATATTGGACTGTCGCGGCTGAGATTCACCGACGGCATTAGGATCACGCGCACGCTGTTCAGACTCGAGCTGCTCGGAGGGCGATTTTATCTCCTTCGTGACAGGCACGGTGCGCGCATTGAACTTGAATATGAGCCATATGGAAAAAGAGGACGCGAACGCGGCCTCCAAAAGAGTGCCGAAGATGACTGCTAAAGCGCAAGAGGAGCGGCTTAACCAGCTGACAGGAACTAGAAAAGCCAAGCTGGGACATTTAACAAGACAAATGAGAGAAATTGAAAACTTGCTTATGGACGCTGGTAATGTTGACACTGTGTATGAATGCATTGAGGGTGAGTTTGCATGGTCATTTCAAGATATTAATAATGCAACCAGAGAGCTTATGTCTGAAGATGAGGCATATTTAGATCAGTTATACTGGTTTGAACCCAAGTCTCAAGCGTTTAGGCACTTTGTAGACAAGGACAAAGATTGGATCAAAAGAGTTCAACTCCAATTTAATGTGAAGCAGAGGTGGAATGTATGGACAGCATCTCAATGGTAATTTCTTCACAACTTCCTCTCTTTCTGGAAAAAATTGGTAGTCACGTGGCCTCAGGTGTGTCATCTACAGCTTCTTCTATTGTGAGGATTGAAGCTGAAAGGGCAGAGTTGTTGGCATGAGCTAACGCTTTAAAGCAGAAACAAAAGCTTGAGAGGGAGGAAGCTGAGCTTAAGGCGAAGAAGGAAAAGTTGAAGATCCAAACTGCTATTGTTGCAGTCAATGCCAAACTTCATGTTCTGTCCATGTATGAACCAGCTAGTAGTGTTTCTGGTGCTTCTGGTAGCGCAGCAAGGGCTGCCATAACAACAGAAAATCTTAAAGCTACATCTGACAACTTGGTACGGCCAAGTACATACTGTAGAGAGTTAGCACATGATGCTGATGTAGATCCAACAGTCAGCACTGGGAAACAATATTTTGCTAAATCACTGCCACCAAGGGCAGGTGTCAGCATTCCTGCACATGTAGATACAGAAAGTTTGTGTCATATCATGAAACGGCAAAATGACATTGCTGAGATTTTCATGAAACAGCAGTCTATGTCCACTCTCCCACCTATGGATATTTCAGTTTTTCATGGAGACCCGCTTGAATTTACATTCTTCATGTGAGCCTTTGAACATGGAGCAGAGAATAAGACAACAAATAAGGATAGATTGTACTTTTTGGAGCAATTCACTCTGGGGCATCCAAAGGTACCAGTACGCAGTTGTCAACACATGCCTTCTGAAAGGGGCTACAAAGAGGCAAAGAGACTACTCTACCAACATTTCGGCAATGAGTACACCATTGCCACAACCTATACATAAAAGGCGTTGAACAGGCCTGCTTTGAAGTCAGAGGATGACAAAGCCTTAACAGATTTTGCTCTTTTCCTTACTGGTTGCTGCAACACTGTAGACAGTGCGGAATATGTGGAAGAGATAGACAGTCCAAGCAACAAAGCTTCCTTTGAAAATGAGAGAAAGTTGGAGGGCTGCTGCCTGTGAGCTTCAAGAAAGGACTGGCAAGACAGCAAGGTTCTCTGACTTGGTCAGTTTTGTGGAAAAACAGGCAAAGATTGTTTCGCATCCACTGTTTGGTAACATTCAGGATAACAAAATAGCAAAAGACAATCTCAAGTGTAAACAAACCATCAACAGCAGAGGAGATGGACCATATGCTGTTAAGACCATCCTGGGCTGGATTGTAAATGGACCGTCAGAGAGAGAGAACAACAGAAGCGCAAACTAACAGAAACGCAGGGTGGCCCCAGGTGATGGCAAACAGGATTTCAGTAGGAAGTCTGGAGAACCTAATTAAACAGAAAATGAGCTACGATTTTCCTGAGTGTAAGCAAGCTGAACAACTTTAAATGTCTATAGAGGACAGGCAGTTTATGGAGTCAGTATCACAGTCCATAGAGCTTGTTAATGGACATTACTGAATTGACCTTCCATTGAAGATGAAGGATGTAACGTTTCCCAACAAGTATGGTGTTGCTTCCTTGTGTGCACAATGTCTGAAAGGAAAACTCAAACGAAATTTGGATTTCCACAAGGACTATTGTAGTTCCATGGAGGACATGTTTATAAAGGGTCATGCTGAACAGGTTCCTGCTAGTGAAAAGGAAGGGCACCCTGGTAGAATCTGGTACATCCCACATCACGGGGTGCATTACCCACAAAAACACAAACTTTGAGCGGTGTTTGATTGCGCATCTACTTGCCAGGGAAAATCACTCAACTCTCAGCTATTACAAGGACCCAACTTGAGTAATTCTCTTATTGGTGTGCTGATGAGATTCAGACAGACATAAGCCAATAGCACTTGCAGCAGATGTGGAAGGGATGTTTCATCAGTTTAGGGTTCCTGCTAAAGATAAAGACCTGTTGAGATTTCTTTGGTGGCCTAAAGGGGACACAGTTCAGGAAACAGAAGAATACAGAATGACTGTTCTCTTATTCAGTGCCTCATCCTCCCCAAGTTGTGCAAACTATGCTCTACAGAGCTGTGCAAAAGACAACAGTGCACAGTACAGATCAGAGGTAATTCAGACAGTCCTTAGGAATTTCTACATGGATGACTGACATCTGTAGCTACGGAACAGCAGGGTATAGCTGATGCACGAGTTAAGGGAGGTGTGTGCATCAAGAGGATTTAATTTGACCAAGTGGATGTCCAGCAGACGTCATTGAATTGCATCCATAAGTGAGGAGAGCAAAGCAAAGACAGTGAAGGACTTGGATCTGGAGAAGGACAAGCTGCCACTGGAAAGAGCTCTAGGGGTTCAATGGTGTGTAGAAACGGACTGCAGGAACACTGCAGAAAAGGCCTCTTACAAGGAGAGGTATCTTGTCCATGGTCAGTTCCATTTATGATCCACTTGGAATACTTTCTCCAATCATTCTCCCTGCAAAACAAATCCGACAAGAGCTCTGTAGAACAAAACATGAATAGGATGAAAGTATTCCAGAAACTCTCAGACATCAGTGGAATCTGTGGTTGGCTAGTCTTCAGAACTTAAATGACTTTCAGGTCATGAGATGCATAAAGCCACTTAACTTGCAAAGTTACTTCAGCACAATTGCATCATTTTGCAGATGCCAGTAAGCTGGGTTATGGCACAGTGTCATACTTACTCATGGAGAATCACAGAGGTAACCAACATTGTGCCTTTATTTTGGGTAAGGCAAGGGTTGCTCCAGTAAAATCAGTTACTGTACCTTGAGCTCGCTGCAGCTACAATGGCTGCTAGAATGGACAATATGTTGAAAGCTGAATTGGACTTGGTTCTTCAGGAGTCTGTATTTTGGACAGATAGTACTTCAGACCTGAAATATCTAAACAATGAAAGCATGCGGTTTGGTACCTTTGTGGCCAACAGGGTAACTACAATCAGAGAGCTCTCTAAGGTATCACAGTGGAGGTACGCGAGTTCGTCGTCCAATCCAGCTGACATTGCTTCAAGGGGACTTACTGATTTCTGACAATGATATTGAAGTTAAGGAAGTCTCAGTCAATGTAGTGTGCGCAGATAGTTATGATTATACATCCCTGTTCTTTTCACACTACTCAAGTCGGTATCGCTTGAAAAGAGCCATTGCATTGTTTCTCAAGTTTAAAAGTATTCTAAAGACACTGATGGAAAAACGGAAAGAGCTGTGCCATGCTCCTGAGTACAGTATATCAGTGAATTCTAAACTTGAGGAGGAAATGAGAACCTTCAAAGCTTAGACCGTAAGTGACATTAAGACTGCTGAGAAAGAGATCATTCACAACAGCCAAACAATCATGTTTCCGGAAGAAATCAAAGCCTTTCAGCAAGGTAAACCTGCTAAACGCAGTAGCACTCTCTACAGGTTGTCACCAGGTTTACGAGGGAAAATTCTAAGAATAGGTGGCAGGTTAAGCAGATCAGCTGTGCCTGAGAAATCTAAACATCCTGCAATTTTGGCAAAGGACCATCATGTTTCAAATCTGATCTTAAGATCAATTCATGTAGCTGTTGGCCACATTGGTCGTAGTCACATGTCAAAGTTGCGAGAGAAATACTGGATTCCAAAAGCACAAACAGCCATCAGAAAAATTCTGTCTCAATGCACCATTTGCAAATGCCAGCCCAGCGTTACAAACAAGTCATGGCTGACCTTCCCCGTGACAGACTTTTGCCAGATAATCCCCCGTTCACAAATGTAGGCATTGATTATTTTGGCCCATTTGAAATAAAAAAGGGAAGGACATTAGTTAAGAGGTATATGGTAATCTTTACTTGCCTGACAATAAGAGCTGTTCACATTGAGGTTGCTAGCTCTTTGGATACTGACTCTTGCGTTCAGGCGCTAAGGAGATTCGTTTCTAGAAGGGGCCAAGTTCAAACAATCAGGTCTGACAATGGAACGAATTTTATTGGAGCAGAAAAGGAGTTGCGAAAGGCTATACAAAATTTGAATAAATGACAAGATTGAGACAACATTGCTTGCAAAAGGTGTGCAGTGGATTTTCAACCCCCCAACCGCATCGCACCATGGCGGTGTTTGGGAACGATCCGAAAAATTCTTAACTCCACCGTAAAGCAGCAGTCTCTTGATGAAGAAGGCCTTCAAACACTCTTATGTGAGGTGGAGGCAATAATCAATAGTCGTCCCATCACCAGGGTGTCCAATAACCCAAATGACTTAGACGCCCTCACCCCAAATCACTTGCTGCTGCTGAAAGTAAAACCATTAATGTCTCCTGGGGTTTTTGATAAAGCAGATCTATATTCCAGACATAGGTGGCACCAAGTCCAGTATATGGCTGACCCATTTTGGAAACGCTGGGTCAAGGAGTACCTACCAGACTTGCAAGAAAGACAAAAATGGCAAAGCTTAATGAAAAATCTAAAGCCTGGGGACATTGTGTTGGTTGCTGATGATTCTGCACCCCGAAGTGAATACCAACACGAACACTTGACATTTTGTTTTATTAAATTGCATTTGTTTAACAACTTTTCGACTGGTTTCTGTGACGAGTAAGAACCAATTTTCCTGCCGCTCCAAGTTAATTCTGGACTTTGCGTCTACACCCAGCAACACGTATAGTTATATTGTTTTAGATTTGGTAGATTTGTTTCTTCTCTGTCACTTCTCTTTAGAAGACTGAGCAACCTTATCAATACAAATGAATAGTGTGCCTTCTAAATGGAACTGCTGGACTTATGAAATAGATGAAATTATGAGAGAAATATCAACTTTGGGTGAACTAATTCTTTAAGTCATTAAAGTAAGGGTCTAAAGGACAAACATCATTCATATTGTAGTATAAGTTTACCCTTCACCACACATGCTTGCATGATAAGGCAAGACATCAGTTGGGAAAGAAATCTGGCAAATGGGACAAATCGGTAAAAAAAAAAAAAAATACAGAACAAAGTTACTCCTGTAATATGTTACTGCTTGGTTCCCAGCAAAAGCAATCCAACTTGTTGACTTAATAGATAACCATTTCAGCACATTTGCAGTCTATGCATTTCCTAGTTTAGAAAACATAAGAAAAAGTGGTAAAATACATATTGTATCTGCATTTATCTAGGAATCATTTTAATCAAATACCTGTGATGATTGTTCTAAATTTGTGTAAAGTGAGCTTAGCTGGTCAGTGGCTCCACGAACATTTATCATCATCATCATTGTCGTCATGAACAGTCACATCAGTAACAGATTCCTAATGAATAATGGAAATAGTGGCAATAGAAATATTAAGAAACATTATGATCTAAAAAAAAAAAAAAGAAGAAGAAGAAAAGAAAAACACTGTAATTAGAACCTACAGTCTCAGTCACTTTGCCCTCTTCAATGTGTAAGGGCAGCAATGGCAGAGGTATTTTCCTGCTACATTTCATACAGTTTGACTGTGGCATCTTTGCAAACTCCACAGAATCAAAGGGTAATGGTTCAATGATCAGCTTCTCTTGAAGTGGCACTACAAAAAGCATGTTTTTCCCATTATTCAACACCGATTTCAGGAGAGTCTGTGGGAATTATAGACAGCTTACGCCGCCCACCACCACCTAACAGTAAAATGAGAGAAGAATCCAACTCAGAATGCTGCCTTCATGTGCTATCAAAACTATGCCTATGCATGAATTACTCATTAAAATGTGCTCATGAATGTTCTCTTTTGTTGTATTTACCACTGAGACGCTCAGTGATCACTTTGATGCCCAAGTTGCCCAGACCATAAACTTTAAACATGGTGGAGGAAAGAACTGTCAGATCCCTGGGCCGATCTCTTCTTCCCTGATGTTCTATGTTTACATATCTGTTCTAGCACATGGTGTTTGTTTTTGTTCGCCCACTAGCTGTCCGCGTCTGTCACGATAATCCCTCCCACTTCCTCCCTAGTTTAGTAAGATGATTTCACTCACCTGTTCCACTCGTTTCCGTCGCGATTGTTTGCGTTATTTATTCCCTCTTGTCTGTTGTCGGTTCGTTGTTTCCATGTTGGCAGCCGTTTGCTGCTTCCTGTCCGGTCAAGCCCAGTCCAAGTTTTGGCTCCTGGTTAATGCTTCCCGTTTATGTTTTCTCCCTCCTTTTTTCTCCTTTTTCTCTCGTGTTTTAATCTCCCTTTTTTCTTCCAGGCCGGTCCGGCTTTTTGTTTTTGTCCGCGCTTTCCGACGGCGCCCCGCCGGCCAGCTCACGCTCTTCCTCGCGGCCGAGCAGTGCAGTGCAGCGCATCGCGCCCCTATCGCCCTCTGGTGGCCGTGGCAGGAACTACCGCTGCACTTTGGAAGTGAAAGCCATTTTTTCCCTCTACGGAGTAGTTTTTTTTTGTTTTTGTTTTTTGGGACTAAGGCGCTTCCTGCTACAAGGGATATTTTGTTGTTTTTTCTGCCTTGGATGTTCTGTGGACTGTATCAATAAATCATTGGAATTGACCTGCACCTGTGTCCGTTCTGATTACCCTGACAAGAACAATCTCCTCCTATGACTGGTATTCATTATTGTTTTTTACACAATAACTACATTACTTTGTAATGCATTCTTACATTAATGAAATGTCACTTTAAGTGTTTATGTATTACACAAAGCAAAAATTGTCTGTATTGGACAAAAGTTCCAGAAACAGCAAAGCAGCAATTCAAATGTTACAAGCTTGTAATTAGGACTTAAGTGTGAAGTAGGACAATTTAATTTCCCATTTTCATACCCTTTCTTCAACAAAATTTAGAAATAAATAAATCCTGTATTAAATAGTTTTATCTATACTTGCCATAAACACATAAATATAAAATAACTGTAGACTTGTAAAACATCCAGCTCCCCTGAAGAGCTTTTAATTTAGGAAATTCTTCCTCAAGCAGACTGACAATCTAAAACAAGCACATAAAAAACACATTCATTTAAGTTATGGAAAGACAATATTTGCATCATATAATTACTTGCATTATTATAATGTTTGCAATTACCTCAGAGTGTTTAAAATTGTCTGGAACAGTTAACAGCCTTTTCCCAAGCCCAGCATGTACAAGATCAAGGTCTTCATCTCCTTTTGGAGTAAACAGGGTTGGTTCGGAGAGCACATGAATTTGAAAATCTGTTTTTTTTTTTCACAATACCTGGCATTTGGCAAAAGAAAAACGTTTTTTTGCCCCTAGGCTATGAGGTGCCGTATAGGGCTTAAATCAAACTTCACTCATGCACACACATATGAAACACTTGCATACACATATATGAAACAGTCACACATCTATATATACTACTAACTGCTCACACAACTACATATGAAATGCGCGCGCACATACCTATGAGACATACCTATATACAAACTACGCGCACATATCTACAAACTCTACGCGCACATATATGCAAACTCTCCGTGCACACACACCTATGAGATGCAAGCACACACACACATATGGCATGCACGCGCATACACCTATGAGATGCACGCACATACACAGTCTCCGTGCGCACACACACACACTCACAACTATGAGACGCGCACAAACAAGGGAATTCCTATCAGTCATTACAATCTTTATTATAATTATTTTCGAGGACAAGACCATATAAACAGGACACAATAATTTTTACAATTTAATTAAGAAATATTTAGTATTACATAGACTAGTAATCTGTATAAATAAATAAATAAATCTCCGTACATCTTGTAAATTAATCGAATAATTTATTCATAAGTTATAAACGTTTCAAAACGGTATATATTTTAGTGTCAGTTTTTTTTCAATAAATATTCTATATTTACTGTCCGTAGCGTGAAATTTCCACAGCAGCAGGGACGGGTATCCAAGGTGCTTATGTTACTATAGTAACGCATGTAGGAAGTGACGTTGCAGGATGTTCCGAATGGCGGAATTTTGTAGAGTGAAGTTCCCTTAACAGACATTCCCCCACATGGAGTAGGGTGTAGGGTGTAGTAATTTCAATGTATATGGACTTGCCGATTCATTCTCTCTGATTAGTAGTAGCATTTTAAATAGACTGTTACTGGACAGTTTAGAAGACAGCGAGTGGTTTATTTATTATCACCACAAAAGGATCCGACATATTAGCCACAGATTCCGTGCTTCAATTTTCTTTTTGCTAAACATCACCTGCGTTTTGTGCCGCTGCAATATTCAGACATTATGTGGACAGTTGTGAATATGCCTTGTGATTGAGCAGTGATGATCATTATACTGTCCTACTGCGTCTTCTAAACTGTCCAACAGCAGGCTGTTTACAAACCGCTACTACCAATCATGGAGTATGAAGCGACAAGTCCGTCTACACTGAAATGACTTCCTTTTACACTGAAATGCCTTCCGGTTACACTGAAATGCCTTCCGGTTACACTGAGAATTTCATATGTGTGTGTGCGGAGAGTTTGTATATATGTGCGTGCATCTCATATGTGTGTGTGCGCGGAGAGTTTGTATATATGTGCGCGCGTCTCATAGGTATGTGCGCGCGCATTTCATATGTAGTTGTGTGAGCAGTTAGTAGTATATATAGATGTGTGACTGTTTCATATATGTGTATGCAAGTGTTTCATATGTGTGTGCATGAGTGAAGTTTGATTTAAGCCCTATACGGCGCCTCATATTTTTTTGTGACTATATATATTTTTTCGTGCACGTGAAAATTTGGTTTTACTAATGTGAATTGGATTTTACGCCCGTGAAGTGGGATACGCATTTGAATTATTTTTGAGAGTGATCTGCTTCCAACATATATGCTGGTAAAAAAAAAAAAGATCTCTTCCGCATAGAGGTGTAGGGGAAGGTGGTCGATAGTCAACTGAAAGACTGCTTAGTCTATAACACATGATAAGCAAATAAGTTTTTGTTTTCATAATGTGAATATTTCGGTTGGTTATACATGTAAATGTTAATACACCCTAAAAAATACTGGGTTAAAATCAACCCAGTTTGGGTTGTTTTTAACCCAGCTGCTGGGTAAATATTGGACCAACTACATGCTGTGTTAATTTAACCCCGCAAGATGGGAAAAATATTCGATCCAAATGCAAGATCATATTTAGCTATAATGCTGGGTTAATTCTACCACATAAATTGGTCAAATGTTCGACCCAGAACTATTTTACTCTACCCATTCTATTAACTGGAATGTTGGGTTAATTCTACCTCACAAATAGGTTATTATTATTTTTATGTTTTACATGTCTATGAGTAAAACAGTTTAATTGCTTTGATATACTGGTCTATTACAAAAAATATTTATTTTTCAAAAGTACAAGATCAGATAATACAGAACAAGTTAAACAGCGACATCATTATGATACTATTACTCAGAAGCACTAATGCCTGAGAGCAGGACAGGTCATTATCGACCAACATCAGGATGTAGAGGTACGGCCTTGACACTTAAGCCTGCTGGAGGTATTCCAACCTTAGAAAGAAAGAAATTAAACAAAGTAAAAGTTTATGGAAAAATCGAGATGCTTGGCTAGTATGCATATTTGTAAGAAGATTAGTGTTTTGTAACACCCCAGCTTTTTATTGTCTCAAGTACTGAGATTAAGCGTTTGGGTAGTAAAAATAACCCAGCATATTTTAGTGTGCAGGTGTATAAAATCAAGCACCTAGGCATGCAGACCACTTTTACAAACATTTGTGAAAAAATGGGTTGCTCTCAGGAGCTTAGTGAATTCCAGCATGGTACAATGATAGGATGCCACCTTTACAATAAGTCTTCTTTCACCTTTTTCATTCAAATATAATACGTACATCATACAGTGGTGTAGTGGTTAGCACTGTCGTCTTGCACCTCCAGGGTCCGAGTTCAATCCCCAGCCAGGCTTGATTCCCGACATGCCAAAGACATGTAGGTTAGGTTAATTGGCATTCCCAAATTGCTCGTAGTGTGTGAATGAGTGTGTGTACGTCTGTGTGACCTGCGATGGATTGGCACCCTGTCCAGGGTGTATCCTGCCTCGTGCCCTAAGTCTCCTGGGATAGGCTCCAGGTTCCCCGCGACCCTGAATACAGGATTACGCGGTAATGATGATGAGTGAGAGTGAGATACAGTATATCATTCTAATATCACATTTATAAAATCTGACATTTTTATAAATATTGAAACCTGTGCTACATTGAAAGAGTATGCCCTAACAGAAGCATTTTCCGTAGGGGTCTCAGCTCTTTGACTCCCACTTTAGTAATAGTTTGTTTACATGGTCTTTTTTTGTGTGTTTACATACATCTAAATTTATATTTATGGCATTTGGCAGATACCCTTATCCAGAGCAACTTACATTAGTGCTATGAAGTCTCTATTAATAACCACATCCTTTACTGGTTCACTTGGTTACTGACCATAAGTACTGTCAGTCTAAAAGGCTGTGGGTAAGGTGTTAATGTTATTGGGGTTAATTAAGTACTTGAAAACTTCTATAGCTTGAAGACTGCCATCTTCAGACAGCTACAAGAAGTTTGTCCCACCACATAGGTGCTAGAACAGAAAACAGTCTTGGTGTATGCCTATAGCACATGATCCCCATAATTTAAATCTAATAAACAAAAATATGGTAATTAACAATACAAATAATTTATTTATGGTAAATCTGTCTACAAGGAGATCTTTATTTAACATTTTTGGAAGAAGTCTTAACATTTAGTGCTTTGTGACTTGAAAAAAAATATTTTCTTCCTGTACAGGTCCTGTATAGTAGATAACAAATTGTAATTGTTGGTCAGTTCCTGTAATATATGAAGAATAAAATACTGCTAATGGAAAATATTCACCCTCATAAATCACCCCACGCAAGAGGCCCATGCTGAATTTATGGTGAATTTAATTACATTGTTTTCTTTAATGCATTTATTAAAGGCTTTTGCATTCAAAAGCATTTATGGTACAATCAAGGGATTTTGAAGTAGAATAAGAATTGAGATTGTTTCTTTCTTTTTGTATTTATGTTAAAGATGATTTTTTTAAGTCTTTAAAATGCTTTGAAGAATATATGTCAATACATAACTGAATAATTCACACAAAAAATTTAAGCAAAATAGAAATCAGAAATATATAGTTATGTAGAATATATGTATTGTTTTATAATGTGTTTTAATGGCTGTGTGGCATTTTTATGCTCAGATCTTCAAAAAAAATGGCAGTCTGCTGTTACAGTAAATTTCTTGCAATGATATGATTAAAATCCTCCTACAGATCTGGTGTAAAAGTAATTCACGGGATACGTTATTCAGTGGTGCTGAATGGGATTGATATAGAATGAGGATATAGAATCATGAGTAAACTTTATTTTGTGCATTTATAATCAGTGTACAGTTAACAGTTTTTTTTTGCATATCCTTTTGTATTTAACAGATACCAACCAGAGCAAAGTTAACAACAATATTAAATTAAGCACCGGTAATCCTTCAATGTGCTTACTAAAGCTGAAGAACACCGGAGGAGATGATCTTTGCGTAAGAGACTTTGGATGTCTGAATTTGACTAAACCAAACAAAACAATAATGCTTCTGGGTGCCACTGGCTCTGGAAAGACCACTCTCATTAATGGAATGATCATCTACATACTGGGAGTGAAGTGGAGTGATACCTGCAGACTGAAACTGATAGATGAGCAGATCAATAAAACACAAGCTCAGAGCCATAATTCAGAGGTTACAGCATATCTTCTTCACTATCAAAATAATTTCCAGGTTCCCTATTCAGTCACTATCATAGACACACCAGGGTTTGGAAACACCTGGGGAATCGCACAAGACAAGGAGATCACTAAGAAAATCAGAAAGTTATTTTCTGAGAAAGATGGCATAACTGAGCTTGATGCTGTGTGTTTTGTGGTTCAGTCAGCTTTAGCTCATCTAACCCAAACCCTGAAATACATTTTTGAAGCTATTCTTTCAATTTTTGGAAAGGACGTTGCAAACAATATCACCATTATGAGCACCTTTGCTGATGGGCAGAAACCTCCTGTACTAGAGGCCATTGACGCTGACGATATCCCTTGTATAAAAAAAGCCAGATGGAACATTCCTTCATTTCAAATTCAACAATTCTGGACTTTTTGCTCGGACTGAAGAGATGGATGATGATGATGAGAACTTTGCTGAAATGTTCTGGAAAATGGGAAAAGTAAGCATGAAATGATTCTTTAATCACCTGGAGACAAAAAGTCTTCAGCTCACAAAACAAGTTCTGGCAGAACGCAAACAACTGGAGTCAGTCGTAGCTGGAGTGCAGCCACTCATTCAAACCGGTCTGAAAAAACTTGAGGAAATTAAAATGACAACAGCAGCACTGGAACAGAACCAGCATGTCATCAATGAAAATGAAAATTTTAAATATGAGGTTGAAGTAGAAAAAAGTAAGAATATTGAACTTGAAAGGGGAACTTTTGTAACAAATTGCCTTTCCTGCAACTTCACCTGCCATTATCCATGTGCCTTTCCAAATGTTAAAGATTGTCCAGCAATGAAAAATGGTAATTGTGCTGTGTGTCGTGGTGGATGCACCTGGAATGTGCATCACAACATGACATACAGATTTGAAACTGAAACCGTAAAAGAGAAAAGGACATATGCATGTCTGAAAAAGCAATATGAAGAGGCTTTGGGGAAAAAGACAACAATAGAAAAAAATATCGACCAGTTGAAAAAGGAATACTACGATGTACAAAAAGTCCTGCAGTTAAATGATCAACTTGACAAAGACCTGGCACGTCTGAAGGAAATTGCCCTTCGCCCAGATCCCTTGTCCACACCAGGTTACATTGAACTGCTGCTTGAGTCTGAGAAGCAAACAGCCAAAGAAGGATACTTAAAACGCATTGCTGAGCTGGAGAATCTGAAAACCCGTGCTTTGATTTTCCAGAAGGTAGAGAGAGGAGAACCACTTACTGAATATGAGAAGAGTCTAAAGGAAAGGCAAACCATGAGTCAGACATTTTAATGGATGCATAATAATATGAAAAATTGGTATTCACATTTTGGAAACTAGAAAAAGAAGTATAACAATGCTGTGCTAGAATACTGCAGTATCTGAGAGTACAATTACATAAATAAATTAGATTGTACAAAGAAAATTATCCACCTTTTTTATTTGTTAAAATGTACTTGGATCTTAAATCCTCTTTTAATAGTAAAGTGAATACATAAGGCAATTAAAGACACCTAAGCATTTTCTTAATTTTCAATACACTTAATATTTTTGTTTTTTTAGTATATTAATTATTATACTGTAGTATAGCATAGTGTCTGCAGCAAGTTGAAAATGTAAATGAAATTTAAAAAATAATAATAATAAAAGCTTCTGCATTCTTAAGATTATTTGCATGCTTTGCTAATTAAATATATTTTAATTGTTTTCCTGTTATATAAATTATCCAAAAAATTAAATTGTTCAATAAATCCTACTTTAATCAATACATTGTGTCCATTTCTGTTTTACTTTCATTGTATTTTACATGTGACTCACAATTTGATCCTGGAAAGGTCATGCAAAAAATCCCCCAATGCAGCCTACTGTAAGGCTGTTGTTAAGTTTATGTAATTACTATTTCTTTTTTATACATGATATAAACTGCATGTTATTTTGGCCAGCTAACAAATTATCAATAACTCTACTGATATCTATCTAGTCATACAGAAATATTTGTTACCTGCAAATGTGACAATGATATTGTGACATCATAATTTAAAATTAAATGAAAGTCAGTGTTTACCTTTTCACACACTCTCTATCTTTCTCTCTCTCACACACACACAAACACACACAGAAGCCCATAAACAGATAATATAAAGCACATTATTGATGCAACCAATTAATTAACATTTGTTGGTTTGCCATATAAAATCACATGTACTGTATCAAACCTAAAACAAGACATTTAAACTAGGTATACCAACAGAGAGTGTTTTTTTCTTCTTCTTCATAACAGGTGTAACTGTATATAAGAAGGCTGAACCACAAACTCAGTATTGATTTAATGCAGTTGAAAAAAGCAGCTCACAGACTTGCACAGTTTAGTTTTATTTTGCACCTGACATAAAGTTTCAACTTGTACTTAATGACTTTAACTATTTAAGTTAAAATGTTCACACCTTTTTTATTCAACAACTTTCTGGTCTAAATAAAATATTATATAAGAAACATATAGGCACTAAACTAAAATAGTATTTACAAAGAATATGTGCTCATTTTAAGATATTCATGTTTTGGCACGTATAAATGACACATCCTCAATTGATCTATAAAAGATTTATGTCTAATTATATCATAGCATTAAAGATCTAACTGATTTTAGTAGATAATGCTTTGTATTGCTGTAAGATCACTGCCATCATGGACATCCAGTAAAGCTGACTCGCTCCTCTTTTGCTTCTGCCATCTGCTACTTCAGCCACTTAGGAACCTCCACCTTAAAAAAATTGATAGAAGAAGTGGTTGTATGGGGGCGTATGTGGGCAATGAATGCAAAGCAGAATTGTTGATTCTGCTTTGCATTCATTGCCCACATACACCCCCATACGACCCAAAGATTAAATGATTAGTGCCAGGAAAACACACTCCATTATATTTCTTTTCTTTTGGCGGGGGGATTTTTCCCCGATTTTCTCCCTAATTTAGTCGTGTCCAATTCCTCCCCGTCACTAGGGGGCTCCCACATTAAGGCTACTACTACCACACATTCGGGAAGGCCGAAGACTAGCACGTGTTTCCTCCGAACCACGTGACGCCAGCCGTCCGCATTCTTTTCAAACTGCTCGCTCACGCACCATTAGGGGCAGCGTAACACACTCGGAGGACAACGCTATCCGCTCCTTCCGCTTGCATGAACTCAAAGACGCCCCTGATTGGCTGTAGAGCCGTGATTAATGTGGGAGCACTAAGTACCTCTCATCCCTCCCCTCTGAGAGAGCTCGGCCAATCCATTATATTTCTATATTTCTTACACAACATAAGATCTGGTCTTTGACAATTAAACAATTAATGATTTTTACATAAAATATAATAAAGAACACATTAATCTAAGGTAAGCCTTAATACATATCACAGAAGTATCTTAATTCTTAATTCTTATTCTCAAAATGGATTTATAATGTTCTAATGTATGTGCTTCTCTGTTCTTTGTTGTAATGTGGTGTTTGGCAGTCAGTTTATTATATAAAGCATATATTTTAAATAGTATATCCAGTATATAATATTTTTATATTAAAAGGTTGCATATTACAGAACTGGTCAAAAAAAAAGCCAACTGAAGCAACCCCAAATCATAACACTGACTCAAAAGGCTTTTTACAAAGAGATATTTGGTAGTGAGATATTCTATGAAGTCATGTTATGATTACTGGCTGCTTACTTTTTTGAGTGTATTCATGTTGCAGTTCCTGATAGAATCCAGCAACTGATCTCTGGAACTCTTTTGTGTCCCACGTCCTGAAACATTGCTGCTATCTTGTTTGCGCTGTGAGACTGAGGTCAACGACCTCCGAAGTGACTGAATATCCAGCACTGGGGCAGGAGGAGGAGGAGGAGCTGGAGGACATTGGCTTGACTCTGTAGTGAGCCCACTTTTTTTACCTGTTGATTTGGAAGATGAGGGGGCAGCTGTGGTCTTGGGAGGTGGAGTGGTTTTGGGAGATGAAGATGGATTGTTAAATTTGGAAACTTTTGCTAATATAGATTCTTTTTTCTCAACATGGTTGGACGGTGGAGTTTGCTTAATTGTTGACTTGTCAGATATAAGCTTCTTTTTCTTTTCAATGGCAGCTGGGGAGCTTGTCTGAGCTTCCTGCTTGGCAACGCGCTGAGCTTCTAGTCGTTTCTGCCTCTGAAGGTCCATATTACGACTAAGAATGTTGGTCATGGTCATCCTTGGCCCAGCTAGCTCAAAGTGATAACCCAACTTGAGTAATGAAGTATTATCCCGTAGTACCTTAGCCATTTCCATTTCAGTCTTCCCTCCACAGATGTGTCTCTGGTTGTGGAAACGAAGCTCTTTAAGGGTGACATTGTGCTGCAAAGACTCAATAATAGCCAGAATGCCTTTGCCAGTGAGAAGGTTGGAATCCAGGTTGATCCCTGTTAACGTAATGTTGTTCCGTAAAGTCCCAGCAATGGCAAAAGCTACATGATCATCAGCTCTGGTGTTGGCAAGAGCAAATGTTTTAATGTGAGTGTTACTCCGAAGTCCTTCAGCAAACTGGATCAGTGTATCGTTCTTGATTACATCAGAGTTGTTGATATTAAGCTCGGTGAGTTCAGGATCATCACTACGGACCTGCTCCAAGAGGTCATCAAACATGCTGGAGCCAGTATCACTGTCCATATAATCATCCTCATCATCATGCTCTTCCTCATCCCCACTACTACAGGTCTCAGTAACATTACTGTATGCTTTAGCATTTTTCACTACACTATTCCCTTTATCTTTACCTCTCTCTTGCTTTTTCTCTTTCTGTTTTTCTTGCTCAATCTCTGTCTCATCCACTTTCTCCCACCGTTTCAGTCTGTCCTTCCTTTTCTCAGTTTCAGTTAAATCTCTTTCAGTGTGGTGTCTAGTTTTCTTTTCTTCCTTTTCCTTTTTTTTCACTATCACAGGATCCTCCAAGTCTCTCAGTCTGCTCCTCCTGTCTGAAACTCTACCATTTTCTGATTGGCTCTTTTGCTCCTCCAATTTGGAGACTAGTCCTTTTGCCTTAGTCTCTCTTTTTTTCTCTACCTTTTCTTTCTCTTCATTCCCTGTGTTTTTTACATCTTTGTTGCCCTGTAACTTGGATATCAACCCTTTTGTTCTCAAGTTTTCACTATTCTTATTGTTGTCTTTTCTCTCCTTCTCTTTATTTTCCTCCTTTTTCTGTAGTTTGGAGATAAGCTCTGATGTTTTGCTGCTACCTCGCTCTTTCTTACATGCTTCATTTTGGTTATCTTTTTTATTTTCTTCCTCTGTTTCTAAATTCATTTCTTTCCCTCTTTCACTGTTTTTCCATTCAGTTTTGTTGTCAGTGGTTGCCTTGACCTCATAATTTTTTTTCGTTTGTTCATCCGTGCAATTTTTGTGCAGACTTTTTTCCTCTTGGACATGTGCTTTTTCATTTTTGGCCTCATCCTTATCTGATGCTTCACGGCTGTGTGACCTAGAAAAACTCTGCTGTTCTTTGCTTCTTGTTCTCCGTAGTCGGTCCCGTCTACGGCCTTCACCTTTGGCCTCTCCCTGTAGAGCACATACAGTAAAATAAAAATGATGAGTTAAAACATAAAATGATGAGTTAAAACATTAACAACATATAGTGTAGAAAGCAGAATACACTAAACATTCTTCAAAATAAATATTTGGTCAATTTGATTTAATGGCACAATACACATTTTTAATGTGATGATAAAAATCTTACTTAATTTGCAAAGGGTAGATTTACCAAATGTACACTTAATTACCACTTAATTAGGAACAGCTTTATGTCTGTACATGTATACAGTTATTTAAATAACTTACAGTTTAATTTAAATAGTGCAGTGCAAATAATATTGCAATTATGGGTCAAGAGGTTCAGGTAATATCTTACATTAAAATGAGAAATTTGACCATGGAATGGTTGTTGGTCTGAAATGAGCTGGTTTGTGTTTGCCCACTAAACCTAATAACTGTTTGGGCCGCCCTTAGCAGTAACAACTGTTTCAAGCGTTTTTTTAAATTTGCAATGAGTCTGTTACAGCGCTGTAGAGGAATTTTGGTTCACTCATCTTTGCAGAATTGTTGTAATTCAGCCACATTGGAGGGTTTTCGGCATGAACTGACTTTTTAAGGTCACACCAGAGCATCTAGGTTGAATTCAGGTCAGGACTTTGACTAGGCCACTCCAAAGTCTTCATTTTATTTTTCCTTAACCATTCAGAAATGGAATTGCTAGTGTGCTTTGGATCATTGTCCTGCTGCAGAACCCAAATTTGCTTCAGTTTAAGGTCACAAACAAATAGCCGCACATTCTCCTTCAGGATATTTTGGTGCACAGCAGAATTCATGGTTCTATTTATCACATCAAGTCTTCCAGGTCCTGAAGCAGCAAAACAGCCCCAGACCATCACACTACCACCACCATATTTTACTGTTATGATGGTCTTTTTCTGAAATGCCGTGGTACTTTTACGCCACACATAAGGGGGGGCACACCTTCCAAAAAGTTCAACTTTTGTCTCGTCAGTCCACAGAGTATTTTCCCAAAAGTCTTGGGGATCTTCAAGATGTTTTCTGGCAAAACTGAGACGAGCCTTTAGGTTCTTTTTGTTCAGCAGTGGTTTTCGTCTTGGAACTCTGCCATGCAAACCACTTTTTTACACAGGGCGGTGTAGTTTGGGATTTTGTTTTCCTTTAATAATAAACACGTGTAAAAATATGTGTTCACTTGTGTTATCTTTGACTACTATTTAAATTAGTTTTTTTTTTTATTTGCAAAAAAATCAGTAAGGGATCAAACACTTTCACACCACTGTACATTAAACTTTGAGGCGGATGCACTACATTAAGAGGAGACCATTTGTTTCCACTCGTTCCAGCAAAGAACAGGAATTAGAGGCTACAATGGGCACAGACTAACCAAAATGAGACAGCTTAATACTGGCAATGACTAGGCAAAGTTTTTTTTCTGATACTCAATTGCTTAAAATTTCTCTTATTGGCAGGTGTAGAATCCAGTGTCACAATGTGCAGTTAAAGCCCATCTCCCTTAAAGTTCAAACTTTTATGCATTCAGATATATTTTTTCTCCTCACCACAATTAAGTAACCAGTGATTATTTTTATTACTGTAGCATTTCTGTCAGCTCAGTCTAATCTAGCTTTTCTGGTTTCTTTCACTTTTAAAATGGCTAGTATATCAGGAGGTTCTCAAATGCACAAACATTCTTTAAACACCCACACCACTATCAAAGTTACTGCATCCCCCATTTCAAAGTTAATTCTGCTGCTCCAACATGATTGGCTGATTGGATAATTGCAAGAATGGGCATGAATACAAGAATACATGTATACTTAAAGTCATCAAGTGCATAACTTTAAATACAATTCGATTAAGGTTAAATGCACAAAACAGAAAAGAAAAAAGGAATAATAACATTGAATATTCCTGCAACTTTTTGTCCAACTACTCTGTTATTCAGTTGATCCTTTTGCCATATAAAATGTATCTAAGCACCATGATTATTTGTGAACCAACTTGCCAAAATGATAATGCACTAGATAAATGTTTCTATCAAGAGCACAAGTAAACAGAAACGAAGTCACTTCAATTTCTGTGGCTGGAATGTTATATGGAATTTCCTACTGTACCATCTCCTACTTCCAGCTCATGCTGGATAGGCGAAAACAACAGAATGAAAAACATCATCCTTTCTTTTATCAACTGATAAAATGTTGACTCCAGAAACTACAGCTAATAGTAAGAAACTTTTAAAGGACATAAATGCATGAGGGCTCTATTGTTTATCTCTTTTTTCAGTTAAAATATTCGTTTCTGCACGATTTAGAAAGCAGATAGACATTTTACAGTAAAGATAGGCTGCAGTTAAAAGCACTGAGCTATTCTTAGGCTCCATTAGAGAAATCAGCCTGCACACTAGATTGGTGTGCCATTGTTTAAAGAAGTCTTGGAACCCTCAGACGTGCCCTTATAAGGCTGAAAATCAAGGAACACCACTCGTGCCTAGAATTCCACCTAGCAGAGTTCAGACATCTGAGTACTAATCATTCCCAATTCCAAAGAGAGATCATTTTGACCACGAGTTCATTCCCAGAGCATGATAAAACTTCTGCAAACTTACCAAAATAAGAATTTAACCTGGAAACTTTCCCTTAGATGAACAGATTTGAGACAATGTACAACCAAAACAGTACTGGAGATTTAGGCAAAGGATATGGAGCTGAATGGAGGTGGTATGAATATTATCCATCCATCTATTATCCATCTATAAGATACTGTACTTATACATGTAGGAAAAATATATTTCATGCAAAACTATGCGCTGATCCAAAGAAATGGTGATCTTTTTGTTTAAGGAAAGAGTTTGGTATTAGTTTTATGATTGATGATCATAAGGACTTGTTTATCCTTAATACTTGTGTTAGATAAACAGTATAAATAGAGACAAAATTGCTTAGCAATGGCACAAAAACAGGAGATCCCAGAGTGAAAGTGCAAAGCATGTTTGTATGTGTTGAGCTAGGGTTTCCTTGCTTTGCTGGATGTATTTAAAGCAAACAACATGTCTCAATAGATTTTAAACAGAACCATCAGCCCTTTTACTCTGTATCACCTTACTAAGCTTTCTTCAGCACCTGTTAAGGCCTGTAGAACTCAACACTTGCTTTCACCTCATATAGGCAAGGGATCAGCAGATATTTGAGGCAGAGATGTTCTACTGAAACTGTACTTCATGTAGAATTAATAGTTATGTTTTTTGGTTTAAACTTTATTTTAATGTGAATGTAGCTTACTTTAGTTTAGTCCTATAGTAAATCAACCTCAACCCCATTTGACACTCAACCTTCAACCCACCAATGAAGATTTATTTTATTTACATAGTTGCGGATTACATGTAGTTCAGGTGCATTTGTTTAGTTTATATCTGTCATGGGCAATAAACAGCACTATGCAAATTTACAGCATCAGTGTGAGAGGGTTGAGGCACTACTTTGAGCCAGGCCCTGAATTTATAGTAGAGTTCACAACAGAGTTACAGAGAGACATCAGGGTCATGTAAGGACAACTGTTGGCACATTTATAGGATTTTTCTTGAGAACTGTTTGTACTTTCCTTAAACTAGTGTTTAAAATGAGCCTACCTTTTGGAATTCATATTTTTTTAATGTAAACAATATAATAAGGTGGCTTAGAGGTTAGCACACCTCACACCTTCAGGGTTGGAAGTTTGGATCTCGAATCCATTCTGTGTGCATGGAGTCTGCATGTTCTCCCCATGTTTGGTGGGCTTCCTCTGGGTGCTCCACTTTCAGTAGGTTGGTTGCATTTCTAAATGGCCCGTAGTTTGTGAACGTGTGTGAGTGTGTATGTGCTTGTGCCCTGTGATGTGCTGGACCTCATAGAGGTTGTACCCTACCTTGTGCCCATGGTACTGACAGTGGATGAATTGTTTAACAAAAGCTAAAAACTTGATGATGAGTAGATGATGACCATGATGAGTAGAACCAAAGACATAACCTGAAGTTATTTACTTGAAGGTTACATTAGCATGATTTTAGACTGTCTTATCGTACTCAACTGAACATCACAAACATAAAGAGAAAAATCACGATAGCAAATGCATACTAGTGATGCCAACCCTTACTACAGCATAATCATTAATTCGCTGGTAGTACTAGCTGTCCCAATGGTGACCATCTGTGCACTTTAAGCAATGTGTTGACAGGCAGGATCATTAGTGCAAGCCAGCCATATCTGACTGACCAATCTACACACAAACTGCCCTTTATCACCTGTGTCTCCTTAGCAGCCTTGTAAACTCTGCATAGTCAATAAGCTCTACTTGTCATACTTGTCATAGATACAAGCTACACACCACATACTACATTTCCACCCGAACCAATGCAGATTATGAAATACAGGTAAGTAATAGCAGTATAGCTCAGTTTGCCATCCGTAACATGCTCATATTTGAAAAAAAGATAATAATGAGCACATCTACAGAGTGCATTTTAACATCTCAAAGTTTCAGTTTATAGCAAACGCCTTTATTTGTGCATTGTACAAAGACTGGACACACTGACAAGCCATGGGGTAATTTATCTTTTTTAATTAAGTATATAAGAAGGTTCTCAGGTACTTGAAAATTTTTATAAAACCCTGTGGATACGTGGGATTTTTTGTCTAAAATAGTTGCTTTAAATAATTACACAAAAAGAATGAATGTGTGAGTATGAGCACAGTAACAAGTATTGGGCCCTTAAGCAAGGCCCTTTACCTTCAACTGCTCAGATGTATAATGAGATGCAATGTAAGTCGCTTTGGATGAGAGTGTCTGCCAAATTCTGTAAAAAAGTAAATAATAAAAAAAGAAAGTACTGGTCCATCACTCAAGATTTTCCCAGTACTACTCAAGATGGTCCCAGTACTGGCCCATAACCCATTTCATCTGGTTTACGTACTATACCTTTTCATCATATTTGGACCACATTCAAAAATCAGAAAATAAATGAATAAATAAACGTGCCAGCTTACAGTTAGAGTTTTGTGACATGCAATGCATTTGGCATTGCCTACATATTTGCCGAGCACATCTGTTTTTCCTTTTCACTCAGTACCAGAATCTGTGAACATATTTAGATCATTCAAGGGTGCATGCATATCTGTCGTATTGAAATCTCTTCAAATGGAATGGTGTACACTTCGCTCTTTGTATGCATTACATCGAGGCATAGACACACATCTATACATCACCTCAAAGGACAGCTCTCTCTCTATGAGTTTCTTGGTCTCGCGCTCGCAGTAGTCCAGCATGGCCTCACGGTCGTACCCGCGTGTCGGCTGTTTCTCGGTCTGGTTCTTCTGCCTGAGCCCCACGGGCACACTGGGATCCGGGTCGATGACAACCAGCTCCCTCTCCAGCTCCTCCACCTCATCAGGAGAGAGGCTCTCCAGCAGGCTGTCTATGTCCGAGTCCTCGCTCGGTGTCCGCTCCGAGCGCGCGAGACGCACTTTCCTCCTCGACATTATTGAAATGGCGCGTTAATTAGAATCTGTTCGAAATGTTTCACAAACGAGTAAAATGATTTACAAACGAGAGCCCAAACGTGTGTTAGACATAATGATGTCTGAGAGAAGCGCACGGAACGTGAGAGGGCACGCGGACTACGCGCGCATCGAGCATCACGAGCTCACGCCGAAAAGTAGTTTTGCCGCTCTGAGCTGAAGTTTCTTAACATTCTTCTAACTGGTTGAGAGAAAAGTAACTGTCGCCTATAAACTGATTTTCAGCGGTATGAGCCAACCCGAGGTGTGCCAGGGAGGCGGACAGAACCCCTCCCAAAGCATACCAGCTGTCCAGCCTTATTATTCTAAAATAACGAAGTTTGCTTCCATGAAAAAAAATGCTCTGGACTACAGGGGGCAGTAGAGAAGCTGACTGCACACACCTACAGTACAGTACATCAGCTCATGAGCAGAGCTTGCATGGTTTTTTAAAGACTGACACAGACCATACATGGTTCTCAAAATGTATATTACATGTGTAAGAATGTATTTTA
>QNUK01000783.1:0-245837 GCA_013621035.1 Clarias magur
TAAACCTAATCACAGCCCCGAAACTCACGACGAATCACGATGAACCGTACTTATGGCCAAACCGCGTAGGTGAGATAGGGGTATTAGTAGTTAACAGATTATGGGCCAAACTTCGCTGAGTGATGATGGTAGAATAATAATAAAGGTCTTGAGTAAAACAACATGCATGAGGAAGCACAAAGGAGTTTTCATTTTTTGCAATGGAAAAGTACTCGAACTAGTTAGTTTTATCAGAAAATAACGCAGTAATGTAAAGTAAAGTACTTTTTAATGACAATAATTTTGTAATGTAATTAGTTACTTTAAAAAATAATGTCCCCCAACACTGTTCACAGATGGCCCTGAACGCCCATCAATGGTCATATTTGTTGTTATCCATGTTAGTGGAATATTAGGATCCATGTAAACACTCCTAGTCTACAGGATCTGTCATATGTTTACATGGATATTAATATTCCACTAATAATCATAATAATGTCCTGATCTAAATAAAACTACATCATGTTAATCACTTCAGTCAGAACAGTCTGACCCGATCCAGCTGATCAGTCTGAGCTTTTAACTGTACTAAGAGGGGGGTGCAAACCCTGATAATCCATTCAGTAAATAAATATTGGATGTGTAAACACTTAATCTGATTGTTTCTCATTTGAACGACATGAACAGTTTGACAGCAGAACATGCTAAACATTTAGAGACTTTTACTTGTTTTGCCAAATTATTATTCTCTGACAAACATCGCAGTCTATGACAAAAAAAGAATATTTACACTCTTATAATGTTACGGCAGGTCACTTCAGCAGTAATAAATAACATATGCTTCATTTAAACACCCTCATGCTGTGTTCTGGTCAAATCGGACCAATTTACAAAGTAAAAAAATATGGCAATATATTGTAAAATCTAATGCAATACATTAAATAATACATTTACATATATAGGAAACTAGTTCTTATATTTATTAATATATTGAAATATATGAATGGACCATATATTATATATATAATATATATATATTACATACATATATACATGTATATATACTGGATTGACGATGCAAAAATGTAGAGTTCACAAAATGTGCATATTATTATATATTATCCTTGATATAAAATGTATGTTTGCTGACAGATGTCAGGGATAGCCCCTAGAGGGCGCCAGAGCGCCCTGTGTTTGTTTGTAGTTCCTTTCGTTTAGACTTCATTTTCCATGTGGCAACTCGGTCAGGTGACCATGGACGCTCACCTGAACCGAGTTGGTTATTAGTTTCATTATAAATTGTTAGGTTTCTTTGAGTTTGTTGTGTTGCATCTGTTGATTTATCGTGGTTATGTCTGTGAGTTTAGTTCGTGTTTCCCGTCATTTTCTATACGTGTTTTAGTTTAATTTTTATTTAAAGTATATTTGTTTTATTAATTTCCCTGTTTTTCTTTATAAATAATAAACATCGTTTCCTGAACCACCTGGATCCTCTGTGTTTATGCCTCGCACCCCGAGTCATAACAACAGAGAGGGTTTTCATCACATGACACTTTATTTTAGATTGCATAGTTAATTTATGCATTCTTCTTCTTCTTCTTCTTCTTATTATTATTATTATTATATGGTCACATGTGATCTTATAAATCTGTTGTATTTCTTGCCTATATGATCCTTTAATTTTTTTTGCTAAGTCATGTGTGTATAGTTAGTTAAAATTAAATTAAATTGAGCTCTTTATATTGTCTAGATTGTGCTGTAAAATGTGACTCTAAATTGCACAATCCTGACTCCTACATATTTATTAAAACATAATAATGCAAAGAATGGCTAAAAACGCTTTGGGGTTTAAGGGCTAGGGTTCTCTGACAAACAGTGCCATCTGCACTAAAGAGTGTTTAGTACTTTTTTATATATTTCATATTACTCTTCACATACAGGTAGATTGTTACTGTAAATATAAAATGATATACAGTACAGACCAAAAGTTTGGACACACCTTCTCATTCAAAGAGTTTGAATTTGTATTATGGCAAGAAAAAAGCAGCTAAGTAAAGAAAAACGAGCGGCCATCATTACCTTAAGAAATGAAGGTCAGTCAGTCCGAAAAATTGGGAAAACTTTGAAAGTGTCCCCAAGTCACAAAAACCATCAAGCGCTACAGAGAAACTGGCTGACATGCGGACCGCCCCAGGAAAGGAAGACCGAGAGTCACCTCTGCTGCGGAGGATAAGTTCATCCGAGTCACCAGCCTCAGAAATCGCAGGTTAACAGCAGCTCAGATCAGAGAGCAGGTCAATGCCACACAGAGTTCTAGCAGCAGACACATCTCTAGAACAACTGTGTGAATCAGGCCTTCATGTAGAATATCTGCTAGGAAACCACTGCTAAGGACAGGCAACAAGCAGAAGAGACGCGTTTGGGCTAAAGAACGCAATAAAGAAAACTCGCTGAATGAGAAGGTGTGTCCAAACTTTTGGTCTGTACTGTACATCATTTGAATCTGTAAAGGGTATACTTTTATTTATCTACACTCCCAACATCCACAAATCAGTCTGCTTATGTAAAATAAAGAAAATAAACATTGGAGGAGGTCGGGGAGGAGCAGGTATTCCTGATAGTAAAGGGACATTTGGAGGTCATAAAGCAGCAGGGAGGTGGACTCCTTAATAATTCAAGACAGAGACAACACAAACACAAATATAGGGAATAGCTTCGGATGGCTTCCTCTTTCTCTTACAGCGTCTGCACTCTCATAGACATGCAGCATCAACTCCACTTTGTCAGAAACACACTGAAACATCTATAAAAGCCTGAATTACTGCATCACTGCAAATGGAACACTTTTTGCATTGCAAACCTAAACTCTTACCTGTGTGTGTATCTGTGTCTCTCTTTGTGTCACTGCCTTCATGATGAAGCTTGTGACCTCTAACACCATCTGCACTCTCATAGATATCCACCACCATTTCCATTCGATCAGAAGAATGCTTAAGCATCTCTAAAATTACTGTGTCTCTGTTTAAGTGCTGCACTTCCTTCTTGTGTACACTGAATTACTGTAAATGTGCTGCTGTCAGTAAAGCAGGTTAAACATTAAAGGAGGAGCATCAGTGGCTCGATGTGGTCAAAGCATGAAGATATTTGAGGTGCAATTTGCTACAAGTCTACAAGTTGCTTGTTATTGTTACTCTTAACATCATTACACAAAGCTGTTAAGCTTTTCACCTGCTGCTTTTAATATGAATTCATATATTGATATGTAAAATATTATAATCTGATAAGAAGGTTCCTGTTACCATAAAAGTATTCGCTTATTGCACTCCCTGACTCCGTACAGTATGTGGTAACACTTCTTATAGCCTGTATCCAGATGAAAATAATGTATACATCCAAACAGCTCCTCTCCATTAGAACCCTTCTGTTTAACCGGAAAATATAACCGTTTTTTCTATCGTCTGTCTGTCTCCAGGTCCCTCTATGACTGACATGGTAATTACTGGTTCTTTTGATGCATGGGGCGTAGGTGACAAAGAACCTACATCTTGAGACATCATGCCTGCGTGTGTGTGTGTGTGTGTGTGTGTGTCTCCCGTTACGGGCCTGGCCAATAAGTGTATTGAAAAAAACAAATTTAACACTTGTTTTTAAATCTAACATGATAGGAAGATGATTTTCTGTCGCATGATTTCGACAACTTGTTTCTACGGTAGATCTGGAATTATTTATAGATTTCCTTTACCAGAAGCTTTTATGCAGCTTTACTGTGAGGTTACAAGACACATGTGTCTCTAGTCTAAGATCAGCGTTAACCACCTCTGTCTGAGAAAGAAAAAATAGTTCATGGCAACAACCACATAGAACACACAGAATGTACTGGAATACACATTTAGAATTCACAGAATACAATTATGTTTAATTAACTGTAAGGTTTTTTTTTCCCCCTACTGTTTTTGTGATGTATGAAAAACATTTTCTTTAGATAAACTACATTTAAGATAATCTAAATATCGAAGATTCTGAAAAAAAGAAAGGGTAACAGGGGATCAAACTCAGATTATCAGGATGCTGAAGGGAATATTGTACCACTTAGCTAAAATGACTACAGTATGTGCACTCGAAGGATGTGTCGAGCAGAAGGGGCGTTTCCAAATAAAGCCTTACTTGTATAATTTTCCTTAGAGTCACGTGACCAATGACAAACAAGGCCTCGCGTTCGCCTAACTCGGTATAGGAAAATCAAGACAACTAAACCTTTTTTGAATTTCACAATGAACTTCATATTTATTTCTTATATAATAGAGGTGCATCTCAATAAATTGGATTGCGAGTAACGCGTTTTCCGAGTGTTCCGCAAGATGAGCAAAGATTTTTAATACATTTTGTAATACGTTTTGGTTTACGAGTACACAGTATCATGTAACACGCATGCGCTTCTTGTTTTGACGCCGAGTGTCACGTGATCACTACTGAGCCCATGGTTATTCTCTCTCTTGCGCTGCAGAATTGTGGGTAATCATCTCCGCTGCTTGGTCTTAGTGCGTGTCTCTATAAGCGGCATCTGTGCACGCGTGTACTGTCTACTATAACACTGCGTAAAACTAATTTCATTTTGTGTTTGTATGCGTTGGTGTACAGCGCACGTTTACTGTTTATTACAACACGTGTGTGCGGGCGTATAAAGCAAAAGTCTCATTAGAGAGATTAAAGATCCTTTTTCTCTCTGTATCAGTCTGTCGTTATGTGTGCGCACGCGTCATTGGGTACCGTGCACCTTTACACACACACCCCTCCTTCTCTCGCTCTCTCTCACACACACACACACACACACACACACACACACACACACACACACACTCTCTGCTCTACACAGAAACACTGCTCTGTCGCGATTCTTTTCACAGGTAAAGTGCTGATTCACTTGTTTTATTTTTACTTTACAGCAGTGATTCTGTTCGTATGCGCTCACGTGAGTTTTATTAGTGATGTTCCTTATTATTTTTTCCAATAAAACAGTCTTTCTGTTAATGTGTGTGTGTGTGAGAAACTTAGAATAAGAGAGGAGGTATGGTTACTGTGTAAAATGAGAAGAGGGAGAGGGGGGTCTGATTCCTCCTCTCCTCTTACTTTAGCTTCACACACACACACACAAACACACAGCACCTGTGCGCATAAAGGGAACCACTTATTTGTCTGGATTTAGTTTTACTCTTTTTAAAGGTAAAGTGCAGTTTAATTTTTTACTTCATATTTTGTATTCATTATTTTTATGTGAGAACGCCATGAGAAAACTGTGAGAAGTGATACGAGTGCTATAAACGGAAAGACACAAAGTCAAACGCAGCAGCTATTTGCCACTAGGGGGCAACTTTGACATGCTCCTCTTAGTCTTTGATAGAAAACAGCATGAGAATGTGTTTTTGATGAAGCTTTTATAACACACATGTATTCACTGTAAATAAGAGCATATACTAAATGCTGAAAAAGTCATTTTAACAGTATAATCTGTATATAAAAGTACGGTAATCTACACAACTATGAAGTGAAGTGGAATGTCCATGAATGTGCTCAAACACAGGAATGTAACACAAGGATAATTGATCATTATAATCAGAAAGGGAGGCAAGGTCAAATGTTTTGAAAGATTTTTTTTTTTAATCACATTTGTCCCTGTGTTCAATTTAACAGTGTGCACATTCTCACAGGTATCCACCATTATTTCCTCTCACTGTAACAAAATACTGCAATTTGTAAAATTTTTAGCCAAGCATTTTTTTGTCTCTCATACTGTAGATATTATTACAAACGATATTATTATAAACAATAAAAAAAAGTTTTCCAATCAGCATCCTGACATCCTTTCTAGTTTTAGACAATTCAATACTGGTACAAGTCTGCGGGAATTTCAGTTTTAGAACTATCAGAGTCATAACCCATAAAAGCAAACCTGGTAGAATTCAATTCAATTTAATTTTATCTGTATAGCGCTTTTAACAATTAACTTTTTCGCAAAGCAGCTTTACACAATAAAAATAATTATTTAAGTTTGTATGAAATGTGAATGTGTATGAATCTAAATGATAAGAAGAAGAATTCAACTATGCTCCAGTTTAGCTACCATGTGTGTAATCCATCATTTTCTGTAGTGCTGTAAAGGTTCATGTTCTTGGCAATAAACTAACTGATTGCTCCTGCTATTCACTTTGAATAACTGATATGTACAACAAAAAGTCCTGCAAAACAAGAATGTCCATGCTAATATTATCTGCTGCATCATCAGCTAACAAGGTTTCACATATAAAAAATGTCTTGGAAATGTAGTTCAATTTAATTCAATGCAATTCAATTTTATTGTATAGCGCTTTTAACAATTGACATTGTCGCAAAGCAGTTTTACACAATCAAAATAATTATTTACGTTTGTATGTGAATGTGTAGGGATTAAAATGGTCAGATTTTTTGTGTTACAAATTGTGTGATGTGCTGCGCCCAAATCAATATTGCTCCTCTCTCACTAGCTAGGCGGCCTCTCAAGCTATTGCGGCCAAATCAGTATCGCTCCTCGCTCACTAGCTAGGCGGCCTCTCCTTCTGCTGGAGCGTGAAGGAGCAGGGCCACGGAATTAGGCACGGCTGGTGAGCTATCGCAGCTAATGATCCCGGGCTTCTCCCCCACGCTATAAAATACAGCGGGGAGTGTAACTCAGGGTCTGTTGCACTGTAAACCCGATTAAGTTGGCAAAACTCAAAGAAATTTGAGGTAATCAGTTACATCATAATTTTTAAGTTTGTTGAATTTGTTCAGCTAACTTGGAAAGTGTCAGTTCTACAAACTCATAAATACCAAAAAGTTCTGAATACTCAAAATTATTACTCATTCAATTATTTAAATTTAAAAATACCCCTCCCCAGGTGTGAATCAGCGGTTCTCATCTACACATTCAGAGAAACTAAAATGCACCCCTCCCCACTTTAAGACCCTCTTGGATCTGAGGCTCTTCTGAAGACCTTCAGTGCTTCGGGACTATTTTTAATCTTCATCTTCTGGATTCCAGATTCTAAAATTGAAATTGTTATTTTCTTTTCTTGAATATGCAAGACCTATTGACATCTCTCAGGTGACGCCCCATCCCCCACACACACCAAAACACACACAAAGCAGACCACTACATGCATAAAATTTACCAATTTATAATTTACATTTTCGCTTTTTATAAGTATATATTTTTCACGTCTGTGAGTCAAGTATACACAGAGTTTCGGTTAATTTTCTGACGCGCTCAAGTTAGCGCACCCGGTTTGCTTTCGTTATTTAAAAAATCATGAGGGTTTTGTCATTGTCAGTGCACTTAAATAAAAGTGGAGTCTTATAAGGCTTGTTCACATGCTGTCCTCTCGCAGGGACCAAAAGCAACATTCCCCTTTTTAAAGTCTCTCGGGCGCGTCACATCACCCTGCTTGCGTGCCCCTCTCCTTAGTAAACTCCACAGCGAGATGCTTTTTAAAGTCCAGTTTTCCCCAACAGACCCTGAGCTACACTCCCCATTGTGTTTGATAGCGCGGAGAGAAGCTCGGGATCATTAGCGCCGATAGCTCACCAGTTGTGCCTAGTTAGGCAGCCCCGCTTCTTCGCATACCTGCAGTGTGCACCTAGGCCGCCTACCTAGTGAGCTTCGGAGAGAGTGAGGAGTGATATTGATTTGGGTGCACGCCTATCACAGGCGCGCACCCTGAAAAGTATACATTTACTTTGCTTAAATTTGATGGAAATAAGAAACGGCTATAGCATGTCCTGACAATGTTTTAATTGTATAGTCATTTAGTTTAATTTATTTCGGTATTATCTACTACAAATTTAAAGAACACAAAATTTAAGATGACCGAAAACCCTATACTGTAAACCCGATTAAGTTGACAAAACTCCAAATATTTGAGGTAATCAATTACATATTTTTTTTTAAATCAATGATGTTTCCAATTTTAAGTAAACACTGGTGGAAGTTTTACTTAAGTTATTGTTACTTACGTACTCAAAATTATTAATCATTCAATTATTTAGGTAAACAGTACTCAATGTGTTTAATTACTTTGAGCATTTGGGTTTACAGAGTATACACGTAGGCTTTCTAATTACACATGATAAAATCTAAAGGCTCACTGTGTTAACATTTACTTTGCTTAAATTCGATACTAATAAAATTTATTTCTACATTTGTACTGTAATTTTAGTACTGTGATTATAAATTCGTTTAAGTACAATGTTACACTTGATTTTATCCGCTACTACATGCAGCTCTAAAGGAGCTGCGGCTCATTAATCCTTGAGAGAACGAACTAAGGTCTGACACGTCGGTCTATATGTAACATCTGCACCTCCACAGCTCAGGGGAATAAGATCAAGTTCCCCGGATTATTGAGTTGATGCTTTGTCCCCACCTAGTGTGTCTATGTATGTACTACCAGCACTTAAGCACTAAACACGAGCACCTGTGATTTCCTTGTGTGTCTGACTATTTATTCCAGTCGAACCAGTAGGGCTTCGCCTGTTCACTGTTGTGCACGTCTCACGTCTTCACCCAGTTGTGTCTAAATGTTGTGTTTAAATGTTGTGTCTACTTTTCCCCTCTCACTCCCAGGACTGAGCGTTGTCTGCAGGTGTGGGATCCTTTGAGGAAAGGAAAATCCTCCACTAGTCGCATGGACTTTGCAAGTGCTTCATTTCGTTATCATTCTCCTCACGTGTGAGACTTTTTTGTTGAACCTGCAGACCCAGCCTGGGAATTTGGCTCAGGACCGCAGTGCGTGTCAAGAGACCATGTGTGTTTTGTGTAATAAGAAATAAAGAAACATACTTGTGAACATGGAATCTGCATCTGATTCATCTCGGGGAGACATGACAGATAAACAGGCCCTTCCAGACGCAGCAAGAACCCCTCTACCTGAGGAGGAGGCACCAGTTCTCGATTACATCCGGGGCCAACAACACGAGATTGACGGGTTGGCCAGAGCGGTGAATTACCTGGCTCACGGGATGGAACAGCTCATGCACCGCTTGCCCTCTCTCTGCGCACCTGGGTCGCGCTCCACACCGCTACCACCCCGCCCTAACCCCCCGGAAAGGTATGATGGAAATCCGGAGGGGTGCAAGCGGTTTCTCCTGGCCTGTGAGCTGTGGCTCGCGGAGTATCCGGACATGATACTCACAACATACTCACAGGTGCAGTGAAGGATTGGGCAGCGGCAGTTTGGAGCGCAGGCGGGATCACGGCAATGAATTACCCACTGTTTCTCTCGGAGTTCCGCACGGTATTCGATCACCCCGATCAGGGTAGAACGGGGGAACAACAGCTGCTCAGGCTGAAACAAGGGACTGCCACCGTCGCAGATTATGCAATCCGGTTTCGGGTACTGGCTGCGGAGAGTGGATGGTGTGACGGCAGTCTCCTGGCGCGGTTCCGAGAAGGATTACAACCCGAAGTCCAGCTGGAATTAGCCTGCCGGGACACAGGAATGTCCTTGGACGAATGCATCACGCTGGCAATAAAACTGGATCAGCACCTCCGTAGCCAGAAACGACACCTTTCCCCGAAACCCACGACCAAAAGATCGGAGTTCAACCATCGTTCTAGCCTCAGCACCCCCGCGACGGAACCCCGGGAAGGTACTCCGGGAGAGCCTATGGACATCAGCACCTCCCGCCTAACTGCCCAGGAGAGAAGGCGACGTATCAATCGGGGCTGTGCTTATACTGTGGGGGGGACAAACATCTCATAAATCACTGCCCGTTACTACAAGAAGTAATCCACATCACACCCCCACGCACACATCATTCATTCTGTGTAAAAGCACAATTATCTTATTTTAACCGGTCTTTGTGTGTTTTCCCCCTTATAGATTCCGGTTCGGCTGGAAATTTTATAACTTCTTCTCTTCTTTCCTCGCTACAGGCTCCCCTGTCGAAGCTACCATCCCCTATCGCAATTAAAGCTCTGGATGGTCATAACCTTAGACACCCGCCTATTAAACAGATATCTGTGCCACTTCGATTAACTTTTCCCGGTCACTCCGAGGAACTAAAATTCTTTGTACTCCCTCGGTCGGATCATTCCGTCGTGCTGGGTCTACCCTGGCTCAGTTCTCATAATCCCAATTTTGATTGGGAAAAATCTCGCATCCTATCCTGGGCCCCTAGATGTGCAAAAAAGTGTATACCGCCGACATTGACGGTCCAAACCACCTCAATTGAAAGCCCGCAAGCCCTAGTATCAACAAATGTACCATCAGGAGTATGCACGGTTTCAAGACGTGTTTAGCATTAGGGCGGCCGCGCGACTTCCCCCTCATCGGCCGTGGGACTGCGTGATAGAGATTTTGCTGGGGAAAGCACCGCCGAGCTCGCGTATTTACCCATTGTCCGTGGAGGAGACACGGGCTATGGAGGAATACGTGGGTGAAGCTCTCCAGCAGGGACTCATCAGTAGGTCCACGTCACCCGCCTCGGCAGGTTTTTTCTTTATTGATAAGAAAGGGGGGGCTTACGTCCCTGTATTGATTATAGAGGTCTCAATGCAGTAACAGTAAAATATAAGCACCCACTGCCGTTGGTACCGGCCGCAATCGACCAACTCCGAGGCGCCTCTATTTTCACTAAACTCGACCTCCGCAGCGCCTATAATCTTGTTGTGTGCGATCGAGTGGAAGACTATGTTTAGCACGACACCAGGCCATTACCAATATAATGTGATGGCTTATGGATTGGTAAACGCACCTGCGGTGTTTCAGGGGTTCATGAACGACGTGTTTAGGGATATGTTAAGCCGGTATGTTATAGTGTACTTGGATGATATCTTGGTACACTCTCGGTCATATTCCGAGCACGTCCAACATGTAACTGCCGTCCTTCATCGACTGCGCAAACACAGGCTCTATGCGAAGGCGGAGAAGTGCGAGTTCCACAGGAAGGAGGTTGCATTCCTCGGCTACCGCATAGGGCCACAGGGGGTCGAAATGGAGACGACCAAGGTGGAGCCGGTGCAACATTGGCCGGAACCCCAATCGGTAAAGGTCCTTGTAACGGGTTCGACCCAAAGTTGCACGGGCGGCACCATGAAACACAGACACGAAGTGAAGGAATGAGGGGGAAGGAATGAAGTGTGCACGTGCATGGTCCGAGGCAGTGCCCAGCTGGCATGCGGGCACGCAGCTGGCGGCGGTGGGCGGAGTGGCCGAACGGAGCATGCGAGGCAGCGCTCCTGCACGCTCCCTCTCGGTTCCTCCCCGCTGTCGATGGCCGGCCTGGCTCCTCCCAGCTCTCTGTGGGCGCGGCCTCAGGCGGGAGTCTCGCTCGGACGTCCGTCGGCTGGGCGGCTTTCCCGGCTGGGATCGGCGACCTTAACGCTGTCCTCCTCGCGGCCTTTTCCTCTTCGGCGGCGAGGACGCCAAAGCGGGTTCGACGCGGGAACGTAGGATGAAGTGGGAGCTCGTGCAGCTCTTTCCCACACTGTCCTCAGCGCAGAAATCAAAGGGGCGGGAATCCATTGCCCTTTTTAAAAGTCTCTCGGGCGCGTTCCATTGCCCCACTCCCATGCCATTCACGAGCTCCACCGCGTTACGCTCTTCTCGGACCCCGGACTAAACCGCCGCCTACTTAGGGAGCCTACGAAGTGAGCTAGGGGCGATAATAGATTTGGGCGCACGCCCATCACAGGCGCATGCCGTGACAGCGCTACAGAGTTTTCTGGGGTTTGCAAACTTTTACAGACGCTTTATCCGAGGGTTTAGTATGCTGGCAGCGCCGCTCACAACCCTTCTAAAGGGGAAGCCTAAGCGTCTGCATGAGTTTCCGCCGGAGGCACGCAGAGCTTTTCGATATCTAAAAACAGTGTAAGCATATTTTAGTAAAATATATTTGTAATGTAACAATATGACAATATTAATCAACATAATATTGACCATAATAATATTATATTGAATAACAAAGGATAAAAAATAAGCAGAGAAGGACCCATGCACAAGATACCAGAAAAAACGAAAGAGATAAGGAGAGCAGGCACAGGGGGCCACAGTAATGAGCTAGAGATACTCAGTGTACCAGGCGAATCTAAAGGCACAGATAAAAAGGTGCACGTAGGAACGCATTTAATTAAAAAACATATATTATAATTGTCAACAAACATATGGGGAAAGCACCTAGCAAGGAATACGTGCTCATTAGATAATAAATCACGTAGCTAAAGATGTGCAGATACCGGTGTGCAGTGGAGTCAGGAATGACACAGAGATAAGAAAGAGGCACACAGACGCTGGTATGTGCATCATGTTTAATAAAGAAAGAACATAAGAAATAAACGTACATTAGTTTATAAAAGCATAGAATACAAAATATGTGGCCCAAAATAAAAGTAAAAAATAACATAAGGGGCCTGTAACATTAACAGTAAAAGAAAAGAATTACACATCAAACCTCCTGTGAGCCAGCACAACTCCAACAGGGAGATCAGTCAGAGGAATAAAAGTAGAATGACCACGATTCAAAAGTGGCATAGGCACGGGAGGAAAATCCGTTTGGGTACCAACAGACACCTTAAAATCGGTCTGAGTACCAACGGATACATAACAGTCAGGCCTTTGGATGGATGGCGCTGGAGTGCTGGACTCCGGCCTTATGGGCCTAAAAGATTGAGGAGGACTATCTGCCTCCAAACGCAGTCTTTTAGAAGGACCAGGCTTGGAGTCACCCTTCCTAAAATAAGTGAGGCCTTTCTCCTGTAGATATTGCATCAAGGATCCAGAGGACTCAGGTTCTTCTTGAACAGAACTTATCGAGGCCCGGTCCATAACAGGCTCAGTAGGGTTGTAGTCCTCAGAAGGAGCATAATCCGGACTGCCCTGACTGTCGGAGTCATCCAGAGGGATGTAGTTAGTGTTAGAGCAGTTGCGATTAGCTGTAAATATAAAGGTAAGAATGTGTCAGACACCAAAAGAGGGAAAATGAGGAAAAAAGTAAAGAAGCAATACGAGGGAGATGCTTACCCATGGTTGGTCTCTTGAGAAATGAAGAACAAACCGGAAAACCAAGCAAGGTATAGTAAAAATAGGTAACGCCCCACTATTTTTAAAAATTGAGGAAAGAACAATGTAAAGATAATGGAAAACAATTAATAAGGGAATTAAAACATAAAGGGAAATAATATGAGCATAAGGCGGAGTCAGATGACGAGGTATATGACGTAATCAAATAAGATATAAAAACTATAATTATAATAAGAGAAATCATAAGAAAAAGTTGGATTATAATGGGAACATCTTCCAGGAATTAGGTGGACATCTTCCAGGAATGAGGAGAACTAACGAAGGTGGGGGTGATAAGTGAGTGAGAAGTCTTTCTTTGATTCTTTTTACTAAATTTAAGTATATGCGTAATAACTTGTATTGAGGCAACATCAATAGGTGGAAGACAAAAATCTCCCACAACAGCATTCACTACGGCACCGATATTAAAAATCCCCGACCTGACCAAGCCTTTTTTGGTTGAAGTCGATGCCTCCGAAGTGGGGATTGGAGCGGTGCTGTCGCAGCGTCATGGCAACCCAGGAAAACTCCACCCCTGCGCTTTCTTCTCGCGTAAACTAACACCTGCCGAGTGCAACTATGATATCGGCAATCGCGAACTGTTAGCTGTAAAAGCGGCGTTAGAGGAGTGGCGGCACTGGCTAGAGGGAGCTGAACACCCATTCGTAGTACTAACCGATCATCGCAACTTAGAGTACATCCAACAAGCAAAACGATTAAACCCTCGCCAAGCCCGCTGGGCGCTGTTCTTTACTCGCTTCTGCTTCACTATCACGTATCGTCCCGGGTCCAAAAATAAAAAAGCGGATGCTTTATCCAGGTGCTACACAGCCCCTGAGGAACCCTCAGAACCCGAGCCGATCCTACCATCGTCTCTCGTGGTGGCACCGATCATGTGGGACCTCGACTCGGAGATCGCACAGACGGCACGGTCCCACGCCGCACCGCGACAATGCCCTCCGGGAAGAACCTACGTGCCGATGTCACTACGAGAGCAGGTAATTATCCAAGCACACACTAGTGTAGCGGCCGGGCACCCCGGAACAGTTCGTACCTTTAGGCTATTAGAACCAAAGTACTGGTGGCCTAATATGCGGAGGTCAGTAAGAACAGTGGTTTCATCTTGTGTGGTATGCGCAACATCTAAAAGTCCTAGACACCTGCCAGTTGGTAAATTAATGCCATTAGCGACACCTAACAGACCGTGGTCCCATATCTCTGTGGACTTTGTCACGGATCTGCCCGTTTCTAAGGGCTACACCACCATTCTAGTAGTGATAGATCGGTTTTCCAAGGGATGTAGATTTATCCCCTTCGGCTCCCTCCCGTCAGCCTTCCAGGTGGCAGAAGCCCTATTTACAACTGTGTTTCGTTGCTATGGCATCCCCGAAGATATAGTATCCGATCGTGGTCCCCAATTTATCCCCCGAGTCTGGAGAGCTTTCTTTCAGAAGTTGGGGACCACAACCTAATGTCGGGCTATCATCCTGAGTCTAATGAGCAGGCAGAGCGGACTGTCCAAGAACTCGGAAAATATCTTCGAGCATATTGTAGCAGCCGTCAGAACGAATGGGCAGAATGTTTAATCTAGGCGGAATATGCACAAAACTCGCTACGTCACTCCGCTACCGGCCTAACGCCCTTCCAATGTATACTTGGGCATCAACCCCCGCTCTGTCCCTGGGATACCACATCCACCGAAGTCCCTATGGTGGATGAGTGGTTTAAAAGAGCGGAAAAAGTCTGGGAAGATGCCCACACTAAAATCTCCCAAGCAGTTCGTCGCTTTAAAAATTTGCCGATAGACGACGAAGGGAAAGTCCTCCGCTCCAGGTAGGCGATAGAGTATGGCTCTCGACAAGGGACCTTCACCTGAATCTTCCGTGCCGTAAACTTACTCCCCGCTATATAGGTCCCTTTCCTATTTTATCTCAAATAAACCCAGTATCTTTTAAATTGCAACTCCCCTCCCACTTACGCATTCATCCTGTCTTCCATATCTCTCTTCTTAAACCAGTGTCCCGGGGACCGCTGGACGAAGGTGTGGCGGAACCAGCAACCCCTGGAGCGGTGGAGATTGGGGGTGCTCCGGCGTTTCGAGTCAGTAAACTGCTAGATTCCCGGAGGAGAGGGGGTTCTCTCCAATATCTGGTGGAATGGGAGGGGTACGGCCCGGAGGAACGGAGCTGGGTGCCGGCCAAGGACATCCTACATCAAGATCTAATCACGGATTTCCATCAGGAAAGGCCGGAACGCCCGGAGCCTCGACTCCCTCCGGTAACACGGAGACAGCCCTCACATCCCCTCCTGGGAGCCGGCCCTGGAGGGGGGGGGGGGGTGGTACTGTAACATCTGTACCTCCACAGCTCAGGGGAATAAGATCAAGTTCCCCGGATTACTGAGTTGATGCTTTGTCCCCACCTAGTGTGTCTATGTATGTACTACCAGCACTTAAGCACTAAACACGAGCACCTGTGATGCACGTCTCACGTCTTCACCCGGTTGTGTCTAAATGTTGTGTTTAAATGTTGTGTCTACTTTTCCCCTCTCACTCCCTGGACTGAGCCTTGTCTGCAGGTGTGGGATCCTTTGAGGAAAGGAAAATCCTCCACTGGTCGCATGGACTTTGCAAGTGCTTCATTTCGTTGTCATTCTCCTCACATGTGAGACTTTTTTGTTGAACCCACCTGCAGACCCAGTCTGGGAACTTGGCTCAGGACCGCAGTGCGTGTCAAGAGACTTTGTGTGTTGTGTGTAAAAAGAAATAAAGAAACATACTTGTGAACGTGGAATCTGCATCTGAATCATCTCGGGGAGACATGACACTATAGTTATATAACCTATAGTTATACACTCGGTGGTAAAAGCCAGCAACTGCATACCGTTGCTGTGAGGTGCGGTGATAAAACTAGAAAAACGCTCGTCACACATTTGTATGTAATTGCACACGAGACAAATGTAAACTATCTCTGAGATAGTTTATAGCAAGGAAAGATAAAGACCCAACAGAGTCCTCTTCATATAGACCAATCTCTCTTCTTAATGTGAATGTTAAAATCCTTGCTAAAGTCCTAGCTCGCAGATTAGAGAATGTTCTACCCTCAATTATATCTGAGGACCAGACCGGTTTTGTCAAAAATCGTCACTCTTACTTCAACATTCGACGCCTTATAGACATCTTGAACACACCATCAGAGGGGATCCCTGAGTGTGTCCTTTCTCTGGATGCTGAAAAGGCTTTTGACTGTGTGGAATGGGAGGATTTATTTAGGGCTTTAGAAAAATTAAATTTTGGTCCAAGTTTTATCACTTGGGTTAAATTATTGTATTTAAGCCCTATTGCCTCAGTTCGGACAAATGCTCAGCAATCTCAACCATTCAGCCTTCGGCGGGGAACTCGTCAGGGGTGTCCTCTTAGCCCATTACTCTTTAACCTTGCCATCGAGCCACTGGCAATCGCATTCCGTAGTTGTAGGGAGGTATCTGGGATTTGGAGGCAGGGAAAGGAACATAAAGTGTTCCTTTATGCAGATGATCTTTTACGTTTTATATCAAGTCCAATTTCCTCCCTGCCACCTTTGCTGTCATTGCTAGGTGAATTTAGCTATTTTTCGGGATATAAATTAAATTTGCACAAAAGTGAACTTTTTCTGCTAAATAATACAGCACTAACAACAGGAATGCAATACCTCCCTTTCAAGATAGTGAAAAATCAGTTTACCTATCTTGGTATTACAATTACAAGGAAACATAAACACCTTTTTAAAGAAAATTTTATTAGACTGTTGAACCAAACAAAAAAGGACTTGGGGCAATGGACACCACTGTCCATGTCCCTGTTGGGCCGCATTAATGCCATTAATATTAGTATTCTTCCAGAATCTGTACCTGTTTTTATTCCCAAATCTTACTTTGGTGTTTTAGATTCAATTATATCATCTTACATTTGGAAAAGTAAACATCCTCGATTGAACAAGTCCCTCCTTCAACGATCTAAAAGAGAAGGTGGCATGGCTTTACCTAATTTTCGTTTTTACTACTAGGCAGCAACCATTCGATGTGTCATCTTTTGTGCATATTTTCATAACCAACCTAAGCGCCCTGTCTGGGTGGAAATGGAACTAAACTCTGTCAAAGACCTCTCTGTCTCTGCACTCCTTGGATCTGCACTCCCCATCCCCTCAATTAAATCAACCAATAATTCAGTTATTAGGCATACCTTGAGAATATGGGCTCAGTTCAGAAAGCAAAATGGTCTTCTGGGCTTTTCTCTCTCCAGTCCTATCGTCTCTAACCATCTCTTCCAACCTTTTTTACATGATTCAGTGTTTCAGGAATGGTACAGTAAGTGCATTAAGTTTTGCAAAGATTTGTTTGTTGATCATAGGTTTGCATAATTCGAACAGCTTTCTGAAAAGGTTTAACTTGCCCAATTCTCATTTTTTCAGATATCTGCAAGTAAGACACTTCATTAGCTCATCAATATCAAATTTCCCTGAGGCTCCTGATGCAAATATTATAGATAATCTCCTCTGTTTGTCCCCACTGCGTAAAGGCCTAATATCCACTATTTATGGTGGACTGTTGGGTTTGAGTCACACCTCTTTGAGTAAAATCAAAACTGCTTGGGAGAAAGACCTAAATTTGACACTTGGAATTCAATTCTCAAGCTTGTCAACTCAACCTCCTTATGCGCCTGGCACTCTTTATTACAGTTTAAAGTTGTACACAGGGCTAATTTCTCCAAACTCAAGCTTTCTCGTTTCTACCCAGACGTTGATCCTTGTTATGATAAATGTAAAAACGGAGAGGCGTCTCTTATATGTACTAGACATGTCCGAATTTGGAAAAACTCTGGAGGGATGTCTTTAAAACCTTGTCGTACATATTGAAATGCAATCTTGAACCAGACCCTCCGATTACTGTTTTTGGTATCACTGGAGAGGAAGATAAGCGTCTAACTCCAGCTAAACAGCGTTTGTTGTCTTTTGCGACACTTCTGGCCAGACGTTCTCTTTTATTCAAGTGGAAAGATATGGAATAAAATCACTGTCAAAAATAATCGTGTGTAAAAAAAAGATGTGTGTGTAATTCTGTGTTTTGTCCGAGCTGGACTCCAAAATCTACGGCCACGACAGCTTACAGATACAATATTTAGTGTGTTTGTTAGAGTACAACTCTGAAATACACGACTCTGACCGTTTACATACACAAAACTTGTTTTTACAACTCCTCTGTTACACGGACGAATTGCAAAATTACCCCCATGAATGTAGTGTGTTAAACCACTGTCAAAAATACGGCATCAAGTCGACATGCACAGGCATCACTATCCGAAGGAGGAGGAATCGATACGGCGCATGCGTCCTGCCACTGTTTTAAACTCCTAAAATCTTACCAGCTATAGTTAAAACATCTCTGTAATTTTACTTCTCTTAAACATGTAAGAATCTGTGAAAAAAAGAAAACTTACCTGAGACGATAAGAGAGCGCTCGGCTGCTGATATGCCATTTTGGCGCCGGTGGTTTAAAACGATGGCCGAATCGATTCCTTTTCCCTCGGATATTAATGCCTGTGAATGTGGCCTTGATGACGTATTTTTGACAGCGTTTTAACACACTACATTCATAGGCGTAATTTCGCAATTCGTCCGCGTAACAGAGGAGACGTATGAATGAGTTTTGTGTCTGTAAGCGGTCAGAGTCGTATATTTCAGAGTTGTGGCCGTAGTTTTTGGAATCCAACTCGGACAAAACACAGAATTTACACACAAATCTTTTTTTTACGCACGATTATTTTTGACAGTGATTTTATTCCATAGAAAGATGCCACCTCACCCACTCACACTCAGTGGCTCAGAGATATTATGTCCTGTTTATCCCTGGAGAAGATTCACTACTCAATCCGCTATTCGGACTTGAAATTTCAACAGGTGTGGGGGCCTTTCCTTCGCTTTTTTCATATACATTTGTAGTTTGATTCCTTTCCTATTTAATTTTTTTTTTTTTTTTTGCACGCAGAACCAAAACTTCCAGCTCCACGGGTTTGTTTAAAAAAAAATTTCATTTCTCTCCTTTTTTAAATATGCCTGGCGTCTAGCCTTTCCTATACATGTATAGCTGGCTTGGAGTCAGGGAGGGGTGGGGTGGGTGGTATATGGTTTTATAAGGGGGCTATAAAATGTGTATTGAAACGTTACATGTTCTAGCAGCAGACACATCTCTAAAACAACTGTTAAGAGGAGACTGTGTGAATCAGGCCTTCATGGTAGTTTATCTGTTAGGAAACCACTGCTAAGGACAGGCAACAAGCAGAAGAGACGCGTTTGGGCTAAAGAACACAATAAAGAACACAATAAAGAAAACTCTTTGAATGAGAAGGTGTGTCCAAACCTTTGGTTTGTACCGTAGATCTACCTATAGTCCCTGACCTGTGTAGTACGAGAATGTGTTTTTGATGCAGATTATAATACCATTTGGTGCATCTGGTAAATGCCATAAAAATAAACAGTATAATATGTACCGCTCAATAGTTTGGGATCACTTTCTAACTCCATGGTTGTTCCTGATTTTTATGTCTTTCTACACTCTAAAATAATGCTGAAGGCGTCTAAAATATGCAATAATCTCCTTTGAACAGTTGATATTCATATGTATCTGTTACTTATGCCTTTACCTAAAGCCTTTATAATGCCTCTTTTGGTCTTGCTTTCCTTCCTCATGGTGCATGATGGGTTTTGCAAATGCACTTGACACAATACTGTTCTTGCAAGAACTGATCCAGAAAGACTAACCTTCATGTCTTAAAATAACACTTGTCTGCCGTTGTTGTGCATAATTACATAATCCCATATATGTTATTTCCTAGTTTTGAAATCCCCAGTATTGTTGTAAAATTTTGAAAATAAATCCCTAAACAAAAACAAGTGAGCGAACCTTTGAGCGATAGTGTATATAAAAGTGGAATGTCCATGGCTCAGTGTAAAACACAGAGAAATAGTGTAACACAAGCACAATCAAATAATGTAATCAGAAAAGCAAAGCAAGGTGAAAAAAGTAACTAAAGGTTCTGCTTTACGTTCCCTCTCTGTGTTCCCTCTAACAGTGTGAACATTCTCACAGAATTCCACCATCATCTCCATCACTGCCATATACAGATGTGTGAAGAGCAGTTTTCTAGTTTTGCCGCCGCACCTCACGGCGACGGTATGCAGTTGCTGGCTTTGACCACTGAGTGGCGCTATATAACTATAGGCCGACATGTCAGACCTTATTTCATTCTCTCAAGGATTAATGAGCTGCAGCTCCTTTAGAGCTGCATGTAGTTAAACTAACGAATTCATAATAACAATACTAAAATTACAGTACAAATGTAGAATTACATTTTATTAGTATCGAATTTAAGCAAAGTAAATGTTAACACAGTGAGCCATTAGATTTTATCATGTGTAATTAGAAAGCCTACGCATGTACACTGTAAACCCTAATGCTCAAAGCAATTAAACACATTGAGTACTGTTTACCTAAATAATTGTTTGAGTACGTAAGTAACAATAACTTAAGTACAACTTCCACCAGTGTAATCTCTATAGAGCACTCGTGGCGCAATGGTTACGTGTCTCGCCTTCCATGTGGAAAACCCCCGGTTTGATTCCCGTGCAGGATGGGCTGCAATATATATTTTTTTATTTGTTCGACAAAGTCAAAAATGTATGTTTCCAATTTGAAATAAAAAGAACTATCATTAATTTTTAAAAAAAATATGTAACTGATTACCTCAAATATTTGAGTTTTCCACATGGCAGTCGATGCACGTAACCACTGCGCCATGAGAGATCTATAGAGTTTACACTGGTGGAAGTTTTACGTAAGTTATTGTTACTTACGTACTCAAAATTATTACTCATTCAATTATTTAGGTTAACAGTACTCAATGTGTTTAATTACTTTGAGCATTAGGGTTTACAGTGTAGTTGTACTTGTTTTAATGTTCAACTTCAATGTTTTTTTACTCATTACACTATTGTACAGCAAATATCAATAGCTCTGATTCAGATTTTTCATGCTTGTTGTATAAAATATACAGATGTGGAAATTACCATTACTGTAGTATTTCTTCTATACAGCATATTGTTTTGACTTTTTTATGACGTAATTATTTTTTAAAAACCGAGATGACGGAAAATGTCACTTTGCGCCACCTGGCGGTCATTTCACGAATTGCCTTGAAATGCAACTGTCGTTTTGTCGCGGCGGTGAGCGCGGTGGTAATAGACATTCTCCTCTTCACACATCTGTAACACTAAATTGCTGCATATCTGCACTTTCTAACACTTTTTGCCCAACCAAACATAATCATACTGTACCCGAGTGTTGAGCTTCGCGTCGCGTCTTAAAGTCAGTGCCATGACCTTCACCACTGTCTGCAGCCTTGTAGAGAACCTCTGTCATCTTATCCTGCACGGAAGAACACCAAAACATCTTTAATCTACAGTGTTGTGAAAAAGTATTTGTCCCTTCTGACTTTTAGTTTTTTTCCCTTACACTTCAATGATGTTACACAAAGATAACCCAAATAAATACAAAATACAATTTTTATTTGATGATTTAATTTATTAACGGAAAATATAAACTAACAAACAAACCTGGCCCTATGTGAAAAAGTAATTGCCCTATGTGACTTTTTTTTTACTGCATATTAATCAGGGGCAAATACTTTTTCAAAGCTGTATAAAAGTCCCACTAAAACATGAAATGACTGACAGGCTGAGGCTCTGTACTCTGTATAGAGAACTATATATAAATGTGCTGCTGCCAATAAAAGCAGTTAGAGGAAGTTACACATCGGAGCAGCATCACTCATTTCTTGTGGTCAGTGTGAGACATTTGAGCTGCAAAACTCACTCATACCCCAGATGTGCATGTTAAAGTGCAGCAATTATGTAAATACAAAATAATGTTAGAATTGTGTTATAGTAATGTACATATTGCACTAAGATATCATATTTTCTTTCATATAATGGAATTTTGCAAAGCTGTTAGACTGTTTGTCTGATGCAATAAGTTTATTGGGAAAAAGTCTGTTATCTGGACCTCGCTCCAAGACATTTCCACATGTTTGGGGTGTTAAAAAAATCACAAGATTTGGATTTTTTGATTTGCCAGGAGAGGACGCTGGCGCTGGCTATTCACCGCTTCTCCTGCTGCTGTGCTTCTTTTGTTACTTTTACTGCTATTATATATTTTTTCCCTTTTATATAGTTTTTACCTTGAGTTTTTGGGTGTTTTTCAGCGCTGCAAAGACGTCTGGAAGCCTGGTTTCTGCCTCTGCAGTTGTTTGGCTATTTCCGTGTTTGGAAGATAGCTAGCACTGAAAGTCTTTTCCGAGACCGGCATGGAGCTCAAGTACACTATCCCGGAGTTGTTAAGTCACAACAATTATTCCATTCCAACGTGCATTGCTGTCATAAAAGAACTCGGACTTCTGCGCCGAACACGCTACGTCCATAGAAGTACTCGGCGAAAGTTTGTTTACCATCAGCCTGGCTGTTCTGCTTCATCCATTCCATCTGTATGAACCGATGTCGCTCATCAAAACACGTCATCAGAGCAATGACACTCCAGGTGTTTGTAGCTCGGGATACATCACGAGAAGCACCGCAAGATTTCTGTCAGACAGTTCGGGAAAATTTCCGAGAGCACCACTCACGAAGCTGGATAGAAAACGCGGAGTGGATCTCAGTGTGTTACGGCCATTACAGAAATATACGTCGCCAAAAATGCTCAAAATTTAACTTTATAATTCACAAATCTCTCTCAAATAAATCAGTTTTTATACAAGATCATATTATGGACAAAGGCTTGGATTTTATGTGCATAACAGAAACATGGCATCAGCCTGAGGTCTTTTTAGCATTAAATGAGGCGTGTCCTCCCGGCTACCTGGAGAAAGCCTGCAGCACTGGACGTGGTGGTGGCTTAGCTGTACTATACCGACAGCAACTGGATCTGTGTCCCCTTCCTGTGCCTATGCTGTCTTCATTTGAATGCCTTGCATTTAAATGTAAAGTCTCTCTTCCCATGACAATTCTGCTTATTTATCGACCCCCTAAACCAAACCCAGTATTTATCACAGAGATCTATGATTTTCTTACATCTTTCTGTACCACTTCTTCCAGCACTATTATACTTGGTGATTTTAATGTTTATGTAGACACCCCCTCCTGCCATTTAGCAGCTGAGTTTTTGCATCTACTGGACTGCCTCAATCTTCAACAACATGTTCATGTTCCTACACATTCCAGAGGTCATATCCTGGATCTGGTTATTACAAATTCTGTCCCTATTAGCAACCTTTTGGTGTATGATCTGGGGATGTCTGACCACAATGCCATTTCAATGGAGCTGTCACTCCCTTGTTCTCCCCCTAAAACAAAATGGCAAATATGTTACAGAAATTTGAAAAAGATCAACCCAGACACTCTGAGCAAAGTTCTTCAGGATCTCTGTTGAATGTTCCTCAGTCACCGAGTCAGTGGACTTTTACAACAAATCCCTTAGCAGTCTCCTCGATCTCCATGCCCCCGTCATACACAGAATGGTCTGCTTCTCACGTTCAGCCCCTTGGTATATGTGTGAATTGCGGAAGATGAAGACAGCTGGGCGTGTTCTTGAGCGACGTTTACAGGCCTCAGGACTTGCTGTTCACAAGCAAGCTTACAGAGAACATCAGAAGGCCTATGCAAGTGCGCTGAGAGCTGCAAGATCACAGTTTTACTCAAATATCATTAACAATAACTCTGGAAATTCAAAGCAACTGTTCTCTTCTATTAATCACCTCCTGAAACCGCAATTTCAATCTCATCTGGAAGCTACAGAGGAGAGATGCAACAACATCATTACTTTCTTCAGGAAAAAAGTGGACACCATCCGCTCGTCAATATCCAGTTCCTCTGCACTGTCTGACTTGATGGATGACCCACGGCCAGGGACATTTCAACATTTCAGCTGTTTTTCTGACATTTCGCAGCAAGAGGTTGAGGTCATTATCAGAAAGATGAAACATCAAATTGTGCTCTGGACCCTTTTCCGACAGTTCTGGTTAAATCCAACCTCTGTGCTATAAGTCCCCTGATTACCAGAATCATAAATCACTCTCTCCAGTCTGGCTATGTTCCCCCTTCACTGAAAACTGCTGTCATCAGGCCACTTCTTAAGAAATCCACCTTAGATTCAGAAGTGCTTGCAAACTACCAGCTTATTTCTAATATCCGTTTCCTTTCAAAAGTTCTGGAAAAAGTCGTGGCTGCACAGCTTCAGTCTCATCTAAAATAAAATGATTTGTTTGAAAAATTCCAGTCTGGTTTCCGCCCCTGTCACAGCGTGGAAACAGCTCTGGTAAGAGTCACGAATGACCTGCTGATGTCGGCGGATGCTGGCTCTCCATCACTCCTCATTCTGTTGGACTTAACCTTGGCCTTTGATACTGTTGATCACAACATTCTTCTTCACAGATTATGTAATACTGTAGGTCTCTCTGACCCTGTTTACAACTGGCTCTCATCATATCTTACCGGAAGAACGGAGCATGTTGCCCTGGGAGCCACTAAATCCGGTACACACAGTGTTACCTGTGGTGTTCCTCAGGGCTCAGTCCTATGTTGTTTATATTGTATGTGCTTCCTCTGGGCTGTGTCATCAGCCGGCGCAAAATTTTATTCCATTGCTATGCTGATGATACTCAGCTTTACCTCAGGATAAACTCATCTTCCTCATCTACTCCGCCATCACCCACCTTGACTCTCTGCTTGGAGGAGGTAAAATCATGGATGAAGCAAAATTTCCTGCAGCTGAACAGTTCTAAGACTGAAGCTATTTTAGTAGGCACCCCACACCAGGTTAGGACATCCAACATCACTAGCATCACCTTTTCCGATCAGAACATCCCACTGTCGGAATCTGTTATTAACCTCGGGGTTAAAATGGACTCTCATTTGATGAATGAGGCCCATATCAAACATCTGTGTAAGACCTCAGGAACATTGCTAAACTGCGTCCAGCACTTACATTTGCAGATGTAAGTAGTAATTTGCAGAAAAGTTAGTCCATGCGTTTGTCTCCTCAAGGAGTCCCATTGGGACTTCTGGAAAAAGCCTCCAAAAGCTGCAATATATTCAAAACTGCGCTCCTAGGATCCTGATGTGGGCACGAAAATATGACCATATTACGCCCATCCTCAAATCTCGTCATTGGCTGCCTATTTCATTCAGAATTGAATACAAGGTTGCCCTTCTTACCCACCAGTGCATCTATGGTGATGCCCCACCCTATCTCAAAAAACTCATCACTTCACATACATCTTCACGAAACCTCCACTCTGTCTCAGGTCATCGTCGGAAACCTCCGAAGACCAAGCTTCATACCATGGGAGATCGGGCTTTTTGCTCGGCGGCACCTAGACTGTGGAATGCTCTCCCTGAGTACCTGAGGATACCACAGACTGTTTATGATTTTAAATCTGGTCTTAAAACTTACCTTTTTATTAGAACTTTTGAGTAGAAATAACTTGTAGCACTTTGAGATTTGCCTCAAATATAAAGTGCACTATAAATAAAATGTATTATTATGCTGATTCACTGATCTAATGTTAGTGTCAACCACCGCTTTCGGTCTCACATGGAAAAAACAGCTTACAGAAACTACATAAATACACATGATGCACACACACCTTTGCACACTCACAGATATGTAAAGGGAGCATGACTTTTATTTAATATAAATTGTACAAGACTGCAGAGGAAATAACTCTTTAAGATGACTATGTCCAAAATTATATGGACACCTGACTATCATTCCCAAATGTTATTCTTCCCCAAGCTGTTGCCACAATGTTGGAAGCACCTAATACAAAGTTTCTTTGTACATTGTAACATTCCAATTTCCTTTTACTGGAACTAAGAGACTCAAACCTGTTCCAGCCTGATAATGCCCCTGTGCACAGACTGAGGTCATGATTTGACAGTGCTTGTGTGTTAGAACGAGTGTTCAGCATAGATACCTTAAACCCCACAACATGTTTGCTTTAAAAAAATTAAAATAACAAATAAAAAAAAGAGCAACAACACAGCTACTAATCAATAAATTTATTAACCAATCATTAACATGTACTAACTGTAATAACATGCCACTGGGTGTTTTATTACTCAAACATTGTTTTTTCAACACTCCAAAAAGAGCTGCAAGTCAGACACTCACAAACCACGAGGCAGCGCAGACAGACGAGAATAACAGCTGTAAAAAACAGAGAGGGAGTGAGGGAGTGGGAGGAGGCTGACATGCTGCTCATGGGTGTAAATATCTAAACACATAGAGTATACTTGGGTATATTGGCGACTGCCCACATATATTTGTGCACCATGTTTAAAAAATCTGTCCAGGAAAATGATGAAATCATTAATCGATTAACTAATAAGGGAGAGTGGCACGCAAGCTGGGCGATGTGATGCGCCCCAGAGACTTTAAAAAAGGGAATGCCGCCCTTTGATCTCCGCGAGAGGACAGCGTGTGAACCAGCTGCTCAAGCTCTCGCGGCACCTTCGTTTCCGTGTAGAGCCCGCCTTCGCATCCCCGCTGCCGAAGAGGAAAAGGCTACCAGGATGACTGCGTTAAGGCCTGGCATCGGACGACCGAGCGAGACTCCCGTCTGTGGCTGCGCCCAGAGAGAGCAGGTTCACATGCAGTGGAGGAGGTCGCTGTCATGGGAGCGTGCAGGAGCGCTACCTCCGCATGCTCCAAGCTGCCACTCTGTCCGCTGCCCACCGCTCACCAGACCTGCACATGCACATTCATCCCTTTCCCTTTCTTTCCATCCACCCTCTTTTAACCCCTTCCTTCCCCATTTTCCTAAATAAATTACCCTTTTCCCGTAAGACCTCGCCTCGTGTCCGTGCTTTATGATGCCGCCCATGCACATAGGGTCGAACCCGTTACAAATGGCAGACTTACATAAACTAGTGACTGTGTTAACGTTGCTTACTGGACTTTTTAATATGCGTGTACATACACAGTTACTCACACATGACGTTAACGAACATAGGTGCCTGAATGTACTGCAAAGCTCACTGCTGCAAAACTCCAAAGACACAAGACCCAACGGACAGCGACGGCGGCTTTAGAGGAGACCCGTTCGGACTTATACATGGCGGAACCGCTGGCGATGACGTTTTGTCCAGGCTTCTGATGGCCCCTTGTTGATTAGGCATCCTACTTACAGCACTTAACAGGGTGTTTTGTGTATGTGGACAAAGATAGTTTTTAACACGTAGGTTGTGTGGACGGAATTCTTTAAAAAAAAATAAAACAAACATGCAGTGTTTCCCAGCTTTAAGCAGCAGGAAGTCAGATGTAGCTTATTGCTCCTGATTATCTTGAGCTGCCCTGTGCCTCACTTTAGTGGATGCAGCTTTGACTGGAGTAGCTCTCTGTGGTCAAGACAACAACAGGAAGCAACACAACAACATAGTGAAATATGAGATGTGCATTATTATAAAAATGCCTTGCAGCTTGAACTCCTGTCTGAACATGTATGCTGGATGTGTAAAAATGTTCAATAATTCAACAGTGCTGAAATACACTCATTAATTAATCATCATCTTGTTCAACAGAGACCGTACTGTTCATTCACCATTTTTGTAGCAGCATGATTTGTTTTTAAATGTTCCGTACAAAATGTAGCTACAAATGTTTATTAATTATTTGAATACAATAATAATAACTAATAACTGTCTGCTTTTCCTTCTCTATAATGAACAGATGTAACGTCTGATGATGCAGCAGGCAGGTATGTGATGGAGCTGCTTCACTTCAGGACTCAGTAACTCCTGCATTTTAAAATCATCATCCATATACTAATAAAAATGTTCAGTAACCTTCTCAGTGTGAGTCTGGTAGTCACATGACTGTATAGTGACCTTGTAGGGGCCCCATTAAGGCCTTCCTGTTTTAGTACTGCTTCAGTGTGACAGTTTCTCATTGCGGTTTGTTGCAGGTATAGAATGAATGAAAGAAGAAACTGACTGGATGTGTTGCTGCTGTACTGAAAGCCACTTACACAGTGAGACTTCAGACACACACTCTGAGTGGAGTTTTATCAGTGATGTTTTCTCGGGGCCAAGAGAACCTTCCAGGCTATGTGTGTCCTTTTAATGGGAAAAAATATATTTAACAGTTTTGTTTCAATAATAAACTCCTCCATGTTGTTGCTGACATAGTTGCCAGTTCTGCTTATATTACACGATTTCTGGATTTTTTTTTTTTTCAAACATGGTTGCTTGACAGAATTTTTTTTTTTTTTTTTTTGCGATTTAGTTTTTTACATTTATGGTTTCCTTTTCCCCACATTCATGGCTTCACCCTGTCTACACAACCCTGGTAATACCATCTCACACACCCCCATGTGGACACAGACCTGCACTATAGAGATCCCCAAAGCTGTAATGGGTCTGCAGCTCCACACTCTCCTCCCTCCACAGGAGACAAATCATCTCATTCAAGCTCAATCTCCTTATATTACTTCAGAATGCCCACAACATAGTGCTCCTAGTATGGAATAATATAAGAAAGATTGAGAGAAGGAAAACATTTTTTAAGTATATGTTTTTTATAATGTAGGCTAGTAGTACATTTCTGCAAGTGATAAAAGCAAACATAATGGACGCCTTTAGCATTGTTTTAAAATGTAGAAATAAATAAAAATCATAAAAGACCATGGAATTGGGTGTGTCCAAACTTTTCACTGGTACTATGTTTATGTATACAAAGACACACATCACACCTGTACATATATTTATTTTACACACACACACACACACACACACACACACACCTGTACATATATTTATACACACACATACACAAACATACACACAAGTAGTCCAAGGTCAGCACAGATGTCTACCAGAAGGTTTTAGAGCACTTCACGCTTTCCTCTGCTGATCAGCTTTATGGAGATGCTGATTTAAATTTCCAGCAGGACTTGGCTCACACTGCCAAAAGTACTAATACCTGGTTTAATGACCAAGGTGTCCCTGTGCTTGATTGCCAAGCAAACTTTGCCTGACCTAAACCTCAGGGAATCTATGGTGTATTGTGGAGAAGAAGATGCGAGACACAGAAACAACAACGCAGAAGAGCTGAAGGCCGCCATCAGAGCAACCTGGGCTTCCATACAGTAACACCTCAGCAGTGCCACAGACTGACACAGACTGATCGCCTCCATGCCACGCCGCATTGCTGAAAACTGGGTGCTGTACATGTTCATACTGTTCAGTAGTCCAACATTTCTGTCCAAATATTTATTGTCTTAAGTAATATTCTATTTTTCTGAAATACTGAATTTTGGGTTTTCATTAGCTGTAAGCCATAATCATTCAAATTAAAATAAATAAATAAATAAATAGATAAATAAATAAACAAGCATATCAATCTGTGTGTAAGGAAACTTTATATGAGGTTTACCTTTTTTCATTGACTTACTCAAATAAACCAACTTTTGATCATATAAATTAGAATAGGTATTAATATGTCAATGTAACCTTTGTTTTTACTATACTATAATATGTGATTTATGTTTGGCTTGGATATGAAGCTGTGGTTGCTGGTTTGTCTCGCGAGAGTTACCAACCATCACAAACTTTGCAGAGTATTTTACAGCGCGTGCCTGTGCGTGTGTATGCGTGCACGTGCGCGGATAGATTCTATTTATTTCATCTAAAAGTAGAGCTCTATCAGAAAGCCACTCTTCATAATTTATACACGGAATGTTAGTAACTTTACACAAGATAAACAAGTCCACAGTTCAGTTCAACAAGATATAGCGACTATAGCGAGTATGTACATCACTGGGATCCTATACATTAGTTCACATAAACATTATAATAAATTCTCTCTCACCGTGTCGGTCGCTCTTGTTGTAGTGAAGCAGAAAGAAGGTCGGAGTTTCCAAACTGACAGAGATTCCGGACTGAGGTGCAGAGCTGTGAGTGATGGAGACGTACAGATCCGGACTCTGACTCTCTCTACACTCCACTAGCGGCAAACAAACACAACATGTGCGCTGAACCGAGCTTTAGACTTCCGACAGACAAACCGTCTCTCTGACATGTTTCCGCTGAACTACAGTGAACAACTTGAACCTGTAACTTCTTTCAGCCTCCAGGCAGTGAAAAGTCACCTCCGAGTCACTTTACACAGTGTTTAATCCGGGAAAGTTGTCGATGTGTAATATTCGAGCTCCGGCTTTCAGATTCCGATTTGTAGCGGAGATTCGCGCGAGTTAGGGACCGTCTGCAAATTACTGTCCGATATTTCAGTCTGACAGTAATTTGCAGACGGTGCCTAATATTATCCATTTCAAATACGGAAAATATTTATATTATAAACGTTCATATTTTAAATAAATAAATAAATGTTGTTACTGTTAGTGTCGATGTGATGCATGATTATGTATAATGACTTTGCATATTATCATTTTGCGTATTTATTAATATATTTTTTTAATAGAACATTTAATGGTTTTATTTCATTAACGTCCAGGTCATGTGACCTATTGCCTTAAACGGTCATAGCTCAGGACTGGCAGGACTGGAATTTCCTACAGTCTACCTGAGCCTCCAGGAACAAACTGGACTCCTTTTAATTTTAACACATCTCCTGTTATACTGAACTTCCAGTGTTACACATTATTATGCTGATCAATCCCTGCTATCCGTTATCACCCAGATGAGGATGGGTTCCCTGTTGAGTCCGGTTCCTCTCAAGGTTTCTTCCTATTACCATCTCAGGGAGTTTTTCCTTGCCACCGTCGCCCTCGGCTTGCTCATCCGGGACAATCTTATCATTTTGATTCATACACTTTGCATACAAACTTACTTCTTTTATTGTGTAAAGCTGCTTTGCGACAATGTCAATTGTTAAAAGCGCTATATAAATAAAATTGACTCGACTTGACTTAAAATCATTATAAAATGTGTGACCAGCCTGTTCTGCAGAGGACACAACCTTTTAATCAAATATTACCATTTGCATATTTATTAATATTTTTATTAGAAATATGAATAATTTTATTTTAAAAACTTTCAGATCATGTGACCTATTGCCTCAAAATCTATTCTAAAATGTGTGGCCACCTGCCTTGCAGAGGGCACAATTATTATTATTATTATTCTTTTATAATATCAATTATAATGCATATTGATTAACATTTTAATAGAAATATGAATCAGTTTATTACATTAACCTCAAGGTCATGTGGTATTTTGGCAAAAAACCTTTTCGACAATTTGTAACCACCTGTCCTGAATAGTACACAAACTTTTTTAATTACTTACTAGCCTTTTGCATATTTATTAATACTTTTAAATGAAAATATTCATTATTTTATTTCAATAACCTATTTGCAATATTAATGATTTTAGTTCAATTAACATGGGTCATAAAGCCATTTTTGACATCTACATTGTCATCCACCTTTGGCCTAAAATAAAAGTTGATTGATATTATACTGAGTGACACATTCAGTCACATCTCATTCAGTCACATCACATTGACTAACATCATAGTGTGATGCTTATTTTCCAGCATCTGCGGCCTATTGTACATACATACACATCACAACTGTTAACACTCACAGACAGACATTTCTCTCACACACATGCACAAACACACTCATATCACACAAATGCTTGGACCTGATCATCAATAAATATACGTATAAGTGACTAATGTGATAATATTTAATAAAAAAGGTTGTGCTCTTTGCAAGACATGTGGTCACACATTTTATAAGAGATTTTGTGCAACAAGTCACATGACATGTAAGTTATTGGAATAAATAAATTAATAATTCTAACAACAATTACTTATAAATATACAAAGTATACACATTGTATAGTAGATTTTGAGGCAATAGGTTACATGACCAGAAGTGTATGCAAATAAAATCAATACAACTTCTATAAAAAAATATTAATAAATATGCAAAGGGATAATGTTGAATACAAAAGGTTGTGCAGGTGGGCATACATTCTGGGATAGGTTTTGAGGCAACAGGTCACATGATCTAAAAGTTATTGAAATAAAACTATTCACATTTCTAATAAACATATTAATAAAAATGCAAAGTAATACTATTTAATAGAAAAGGTTGTCCCCTCTGCATAACAGGTGGACAAACATTCTAAGATAGATTTTGGTGCAATAGGTCACATGACCTGGAGATTACTTGAAATAAAATCAATAAAATTTCAATAAACATGCAAAGTAGATAGATAATAGATAATATTAAATAAAAAGGTTAGTGCCCTCTGCAGAGCATGTGGTCATATATTTAAGCATAGATTTTTAGGCAATAGGTCACATGGCCTGAAAGTAATTGAAATACAATTATTCATATTTCTAATAAAAAAATGTTAATAAATATGCTGTTGGGGATTTTTAAGTCCTCTACATATTATGTTAATACTGCAAAATTAACTTTAGACACAAACACTATCAATGTATATCAATAAATAATGGAATCAAAGAACAAACCAAACTTTGTAGATCTGGATGAAGTAAGCAGGATTTATTGCAGCAATAAAGTTCAAAAATGAGTCGTACTCCAATTTCCAGTTATAGGAGAATATGGAAATAGTCCCTTGAAGTTCCTTCGTACAAGAATGATGATGTTATGCCAGGCCACCAACAGACGTTAGGGGAACATCGTCAGTTGTGTTCCAAAGCATAATCGGGCGTTTCGGCCTTTTACTCACAATACACCCTCTGCTAAGGCAGGCCCACCCAGGCTGATCGGACCTGGGTGTGTGTCCCTAATGTCTTGGGGCTCAGCTGTGATCTTTCCTCCTACTCCACAGCCATTGACTACTGCGCTCAGCAGCCTCTGAAGTCTTTTTGATGGTGTGGTGCAGAGCTTGGGCACGGATCCCCAATTCTTTAAAAAGCCTAGTAGTGGATGTAGCAATAAAGCCACGGCATCCAACCTCCACCGGGTAGACTGTTGCTCTCCAGCCCCGTTGTTCTGCCTCGAGCTTCAGCTCCGCATACCGCAACCTCTTTCTCTCATTTGCCTCGTCTATTGCGTCCTCCCATGGCACTGTCAGCTCTATAAAATCGACAGTGCGTATAGATTTGGACCATAGTAGCAGGTCTGGTCTTAAGGTTGAGGTGACTATTTCTGATGGAATGGACAGCTGATGGCCCAAATCTGCCCTCATTTCCCAGTCTCGTGTCCCTTCCAAAGATCCAACCCTGGTCAGTGAAGGGGATTTTTGTTGTCCTTGTTCCCCTTCACGGACAAATGTTATCTTTAGGGCAACATGTGATATTCTAGAAGGCATGGCATTTGTGGCTGTTCTCTTAGTCTCGATGGCTGCGGCTATTGATTTTAGAACTTGGTTATGTCTCCAAGTGTATCTACCTTGGGAGAGGCTTACTTTATAGGCAGTGAGGATGTGTCTGAGGGAGGCTGGTGTTGAGGACAGAGGGCATGCGGAATCTTCACCCCTCCATTGATGGAGATTTTTGGGTGAGGGGAGGACATCATATTTTGCTCTGAGTAGCAAGCTGATTCTACTTGCTACCAATTCCCACATGTCCTTCCAGCTGGTCTTCCTTTTTGCCATCCCAGCTCGTCCACTGCCCCTGTTTGGCTTGTGACACCGCCTTAGCATATCTAGCTGCCTCCTCCTGCCATCAAACTTCATGGACTACCAACTTTCGTCGTTCTGATGGAGTTGCCTTATTCCATCGGGGTCTGTCCTGAGAAAGGCCCAGCCCTCTTCTTCCTTGCTGTACCCATGATCTCAGCATGCTGTAGGGCTGACTTAGCTTGTAGTACAGCTTCTTTGGGTGTCCATTTACGGCCTGTAGTTAATGCTGGTGGAACACTTCTTATAGTTGAGTCGCAAGACTCTGAGAGGGTCAACTCCAGCCTTGCCTAGGAACATTTAAACTCTTCCACAAGGCTTGAGAGTGGCAGATCGAGAATACCATGCCCATATAGGCTAATGCTGCTCAGGCATTTTGGGACACCTAGCCACTTTCTCACAAACGAGCTGACCCTTCTTTACATCTTTTCGACTGCTGTGATGGGAAATTCAGTCACTGTCAATGGCCACAACAGTCACGGAAGTAGGCCAAACTGGAGACACCAGAGCTTTAGTTTGCCAGCCAGTATAGAGTGATCTATTTTCTCAAGGTCCCTGTTTAAATCCTGCATAAGCTGTTTGACCTGATCGTGGTCTGTAAGACTTGCATCATAGTATCTTCCTAGGCTTTTGATGGGTTTCTCTGATACTGTTGGTATTGGCTCGCTGTCAATGAGAAACCTCAGATTTACCATCTTCCCTTTAATGATTGAAATACTTCTAGATTTTGATGGCTTGATCCTCATTCTAGCCCAGGTGATGTTTTCGTTAAGCTTCTCCAGCAGGCGCCTGGTGCATGGTATCATTGTTGTCAGTGTTGTTATATCATCCATGAAAGCCCTAATGGGTGTCAACTGAGCTCCGGACTTGAGTTGTTGTCCACCCACCACCCATTTTGAAGCTCTTATAATCACTTCCATTGCCATGGTGAAAGCTAGTGGAGATATCGTGCACCCTGCCATGATACCCATTTCAAGTCTCTCTCATGTGGTGGTAAAGTCAGGTGTAGTGAAGCTGAACTGCACTGAAGAAGTTGAAAGCTGTCCAGATGATGCTGACGGGAACTGAGCCAAATGCATTTGCATGGCGACTTCACTCCTGCAAGAAAGTTTGGACTCGATTTTACTCTGTTTTTGTTTTAATGTAAGGTGTGTGTGTGTACGCACGCATGCGCTCTGTGTTTGTGTGTGTGTGTGTGTGTGTGTGTGTGTGTGTGTGTGTGGTTCTGCGCGACATAAAGCATGGTGACTTCACTCCTGCAAGAAAGTTTGGATACGATTTTACTCCGTTGTTTTTCTTATTATGTAAGGTGTGTGTGTGTCTGTGAGTGAGGGAGTGAAAGAGAATGAGTGTGTGTGCGCGGGTGTCATGGCAAATCCACTCTTGCTTTTGGATTAGATTTTCCTCCCTCCTTGAAAAGTCTGATAATAGATTCATTATTTACATAAACAATGATTTTTAAATATGATTTTATTTTGTTTTGTTATTAATTATATAAATTTTTTAAATAGTATTTATTGAATAATAAGTGTTTTTATAATTTTAGTCTAAAAGTAAGGTTTAATCGGTGTGTGTGTGTGTGTGTGTTTGACAACAATTTATTTTTAAAAAAAATCTATTGGATTTAAATTTTTTTTAATAGTTTTTGGTCAAGTGTGTGTGTGTAGGTGGTCAAAATGAAATAAAATTTATTTTATCATATTGCCTGGGTTGTGCTGAAAAAAGGATATGACACACACTATATTGCGCAATCACTAAGCCTTGATATAATCATTAAAACACAGTGATGCAAAAAAATCCTAAAACTGATCTGAGCTTGTTCTCCTGGAGCATGTTAATTCCCTCTCTCATATTCTGATGTTCCCTTTCAAAAGCTACACTCAATGCTGCGTGAAAACGCTATGGGAACATCTCTTTGTTGCCCGGTTGTGAAGCCTGTGCATGTCAAACCCGCCGAATACCTTCGGCTTATAACCTGTGCCAGGCATGACGTCACCGAATAAGGTGCACCTGCAGGTTATAAATAGGAGTGAACCGGAAACATCCTCAGGTCAATTTTGTCTGAAGGACGTCCAGGCACGCCAGCAGCGCGGCATCGGAACGCAGCATCTCGTTCCCGCTTTATCAGGGAACAGGGTTACAGTCAAGTAACCCGAGACGTTCCCTTTCAAAAGCTACACTCAATGCTGCATGAAAACGCTATGGGAACGAGAATACCAACGCCGCCGCACTGCAAGTGTCTGGACCCCCAGGTTGTGTAGCGTGTGCGCACAAGCCGAGGAGGTCTCAGACCTAGCTCTGGGATGCTGACTCAAGGACCCGTGAACCCGGAGTAGCATTGACATCCAGACTATAAAATCTAACAAACGTGTGTGGAGAGGACCAGCCCGCCGCATCACACAGCTGCTGCAGGGGAACGCCTCTTGCCAAGGCAATCGATGAGGCAATCCCTCTGGTTGAGTGAGCCCTGATTCCCAGAGGCGAAATGTGACCACGCGCCTCATAGGCTAGGGCAATGGCATCTCTCACCCAGTGTATCAGAGTCTGTCTAATGGCAGCCGCCCCCCGGTACGCCACTGGCTAGTGCGGTGGATGTAGATCCTAAGAGGACGTACTGGACACAGTAAGTGAAGTCTTTCCTGCTCTGGAGCTCTGAAAGGCGGGGGACAGAAGGCTACGAGAACAACTGGGTGCATGGTCGAGAATGGAACCTTGAGAAGATAGTTCGGGTGAGGATGCAGGATAGCTTTGACTAGCCCAGGGGCAAAGTCTAGGCAGGATGGGGAGACTGACAGAGCCTGCAGATCCCCAATCCTCTTCAAAGAAGTAATAGCCATAAGAAAAACCATCTTAAGAGACAGAAGCCTGACAGGCGCTGACTCTTGTGGTTTGAAATGGGTGTCGGCCAGGCCATTGAATACGATAGTTAAGTCCCATGAAGGGACCGTTTAGCTCCACGAATAAAACGGGCAACTAAATGGTGCTTGCCCACAGAAACCCTGTCATTCAGAGCATGACAAGCCGAAATAGCGGCTACGTACGTTCTGAGCGTACTAGGGCATAAGCCCGAGGACAACTTTTCTTGCAGAAACTCCAGTACTGAAACAATCTGGCAGTGAACTGGGTCTATGTGTCTTGCCATGCACCAATTTTCAAATACACTCCATTTGAGGGCATAAGTTCTTCTAGTGGAGGGAGCCCTGGCACTTAAAATGGTTTCAGTTACGCTGGCTGAAAGCCCAGCATGTCTCAGTTGGTCCTGTTCAAGGGCCAAACGTGAAGGTTCCAGAGCTCGGGCCGGGGATGAAGTATTGTCCCCTGTGCCTGAGACAGAAGATCCCTCCTCACTGGAATCACCCAGGGTGAGCCGTCGAGGAGAGATATTAGATCCGAGAACCACGCTCTGGTCGGCCAATGGGGCGCTATCAATTAGAGGCGCAACCCTTGTTGACGGACCCTCGCCAGGACTCCCGGGAGCAGAACTATAGGTGGAAACGCATAAAGGCATACCCTGGGCCATGTGTGGGCCATTGCGTTCAGACCCAAGGGAGCTGGAGGAGTCAGAGAGTAATAAAGGGGGCATAATTCCTCATAAGCTCTGTCAGCACTGGAGGAGCATCGTGAGGAGGCTACTTCCATGGAAGCGAGGGAGGAGGATTCTTCCGCTCCTTCACAAGAAGCGGAAGCTAAAACTTCCTGATCCGGAGAGAGCGAGAGAGAAATTGGAAATTCCGTCTCGTGCGCGTCTGCCAGATCAGCACACGAGCCCCAGGAATGCGCCGCGGCTCGCGGTTTCTCTTTAAAGAAAGTGAGCCGCGCGCAAAGCACCTTAATAGGGAGAGAATCACAGTACTCACAGGCTCCCTGAAACCCAAGGAGAGCGTGTTCTTCCCCCAAGCACTCGAAACAAAATTCATGAAGATCGCCCTTCAAAAGAGATCTATCACACGGAGGCACGCATCTCTTAAGCAACTCCGCCATATCGGTGAGTTAATGCTGTTATTTTCCTTTTTTTTGCTTTCGTTATGGCTTGCACATGCACATGCAAACACAAAGCGGTCCTGAAGACAAAAAGATCTGAGGATGTTTCCGGTTCACTCCTATTTATAACCTGCAGATGCACCTTATTCAGTGACGTCATGCCTGGCAGAGGTTATAAGCCGAGGTATTCGGCGGTTTTGACATGCACAGGCTTCACAACCGAAGAACAAAGAGATGTTCCCATAGCGTTTTCACGCAGCATCGAGTGTAGCTTTTGAAAGGGAACTAGTTTATGCTTTAATCACCTCTAGGTTGGACTATTGCAACTCCTTACTGTCTGGTTGTTTAACTAGGTGCATAAACAAACTTCAATTAGTTCAGAATGCAGCAGCGAGAGTCCTCACTAGAACCAGATACAAGCACATCACCTGTATCTTATCTACATTGCATTGGCTCCCTGTGAAATTTCGCATAAATTTTAAAATTCTACTTTTGATGAATAAAGCATTAAATGGTCTCGGGCCGCAGTATCTGAGTGAACTGCTAGTGTCTTATGATTCGCCATGCCTACTTCGATCAAAGGATGCAGGCTGCTTGTCAGTACCATGTATTATTAAAACTACAGCAGGAGGCAGAGATTTTTCTTACAAAGCCCCAAAGTTATGCAATAGTCTTCCATTTAATTCTTGGGACTCAGACACAGTCTCAGTGTTTAGGTCTAGGCTAAAAATTTTATTTAGCCAAGCATTTTTGTAAATAGATTAACCTTAGGTAAAGGAGCAGATCTGAGGGACTTATGGACAGAGTATGCTGGTGAACTGGTATGTTTAGATGCTGTCTTCCCCACTCTCATTGATCACCCAGGTTTGTTTACGGTGAGGTGTAAAGGTTGCTTTACATCTCAGGGAGCCCTCATGTCTGTGTTTCCTTCTGGCTCTCTCTTAGTTATGCTGTTACAGATGAAGCAGTTTCAAACAGCCGGCTGGGGACCCTTAACTATCCGTTAGGATTCCATGAAGGGTCCATGAATGGAACGTGATCCCACGCGATGACGCAGTGAACGAAGCCACGCCCCATAAACGCCCCTTTGCGTTGTTCTAATAAGATGGTTGCAATGCTGTATAATTCCGCCAGGTGGTGCAGTGACTGATTCAGTTAACTGCAGCGCTTGCATTGTCCACACATTTTTATGATTAAATCAAGCGTGTCATTTTGGAGATATACAGTATACAGTACAGAGTACCGGTCCCTAACGATGCTTTAATGCTCAGACCTTTCATGCATAAGACATCGGGCCACTGCCACTCTCATATACTTTCAAAATAATAATATAAAAACATTAGAATGTCAGCCGAAATGTATTTTAATGCTGCACCAGTCTGTTTTACATAAATAACTCAGCTATGTATGGGCTATAGTCATTTCATTCTTACGAGAGGTCATGAGTAATTAAGAGTGTTTTTTTTTTTTTTTTCTTGAACATAGTGTGTCACAATGTATAGCGACGCATAGTAACACGATGCAACTTCACACCTGTGGACAAAGAGGCGCACATTCACAGTCAGCGAACCCCACAACTTCTCATGTGGTGAAATGCTTAAAGCCGCTGGATTGCAAGGCGATCCCGTTTAATTTGGTTTTACGCAGTTTCACGTGCTGTGTATGAGCTTATATTGTGGATTACTACTACTACTACTACTAATAATAATAATAATAATAATAGTTGTAATGTAAATTAAACCCATGGGTCTCAACCATCACTAAATCCAATATCTACAGTACACTTATTATTTGCCCTACTTTCATTTGGTTTTACGCGATTTCATGTGCTGTTTGCGTGTATGTGTGTGCGCGAGGGAGAGAGAGCTTATATGGTGATTTGTCCTAGGTTACTAAAGCCTGGCTTACTACTACTAATAAAAAATATTTCCATGTAAGAAGCGTCACATCTTATTTAAGCGAGCACTTTGATTTCAAGTACTATACTGCAGTTACCCGCCCATCCCCCCCAGAAACACAGAGCAATTAGCACCATGTAAGTCAGTACATTCTCTGTTGAGGTTTCTCCCCCTACACTTCTCCTAAGTTTGTCTTTGTTCTGTTGATGTAGTTTTTAAAACCCAAACATTTATGTATATTGAGAAAATGACTCACATAAGTAAAAAAAAATAGCATAGATACATATGATTAAGTGTTCAATGGTTGTTTGTTTGTTTCTATGACCGTAATAATAATAATAAATGTCATTATTATTTATTTATTTATTTTTTTAGCCCAACTTTTTGACTATTTAAAACAAAGTTGTCTCATATTTTAGCCAATTGATGTAGTTGGTTCAAGTAAAAAATATATCAAAACAAATTGGCCTAACAATACCCCAACAATTAAAACGCACAAACATGATGTAAAAAAAAACTTTATTCTTCAAAGTTAAAACAGTAATTTGTATAAAAACAGGTGAATAGAAGTTGTATCACCAACTGCTTTTTAAAAAAATTATTATTAAAGTATCAATTTATAAAAACTTTCAAACAGTTCCTTTGTTTCCCCCGATGTGTAGACTCAAGGTCGTTCATGCCCCTTCAGTAGCTCCAAAAGGCCAGCCGTCAACCCTCTGAGCCAATCCTCCACTGCAGAGCTCTGGTTAAAGAGAATTTAAAATGGGCATTGTCTCAAAGTAGCTTTACAAAATCAAAAGAAAATTATAAGAAATTAAAATTATATTATTATATATAATTATATACAAATGAAATGATATTATATAAATGAAGCATTGTAAATTAAGTTGTATTTCTAGTTGTATAAATATCATAAACAAATATTATAGCATTTATTTTTTATTCAATTAAGTATTAGTATATACTAGTTTCGTTTGTCCTTTGTGTGCTTTTATTTACTTATCTAATTATCCATATAGCTCATCGTTAGACTACATGGACTAAAATTCAAATCGGGCAGAAATTAACTGGTTTATTTGCGCAGCCCAAATGGATCGCGCAGCGCTGCTCGAATCACAATCCTGCGCGACCCACTGGACAGCGCTGCGCGACTTTGATAGAAATAGACCCCGTCCACCATAATTTTACATTTACCCAGAATTCCCCGTTGGGATCCGCAAATACAAAAGAGGCATGGCAGCGGGAAATTGTGGGTAAATGTAAAGTTATGGCGGACGGGGTCTATTTCTATCAGAGTCCAGTGGGTCGCGCAGGATTGTGATTCGAGCAGCGCTGCTCAAGTTGGTCCGCGCTGCGCGACTGAAACTGGTTCGCGCTGCGCGATCCACTGGGCTGCACAAATAAACTTTGACGAAAGCGCACAGGCAGAGTCGCGCGCACACAGAATCGAGAAGTCGCGCGTGTGCTGAGAACATGTTGGGCGAGCAAGGGAGACACTGCACGCGCAGAATTGATCTGTTGAACGCGCAGTGGAGGCACTGCACGCGCATAGAGTGCTTTGTCTGCTTGCTAGCTTGCTTTGTCTGCTTGCTAAGTTTAGCTTGCTAGCTCCGGTACACCTAATCCCAACTGCAGATTAACTCTCACCCTTCCCCAAAAGAATGTTGAATTTCTCTAAATCCAGAGAATACTCAGTCAGATTCTCTCAGTAATTTTCAGAGGACACAAACACTCTTCTTATAAAAATACACTGAGCTCACAAAACTATATTGATCAGTTTCTCGGGTAGTGCAGCCGAAGTTAATAGTATTTCTGAAGTTTTAGCGTCTTTTTGAGTGAGAGAGTGACAGTATGGTGTAACTCCAGACTTGGTAAACAGATGATTAAGTTACCTAAAGTTACATCTGACTGTTGCAGGCGCTGACAGTGATTTTGAAATCGGCCAATTAAAAATAATTATTAAACTGGGAACTAAACTAACACCCAAACTTTATATAAAAAGCCACCACTTACCCTGAATAAGAAGTTCATTAAACTGTCATCTTCATCTCCATATTGCAGTTTGCTAGCGTCAGTCCGGCGGAGGGGGAGGAGGGTTAAAATCACGTGATTGCTACTCAGCAGCTAAATTGCTGGCTTCTGTTAACGTCTTCTTGAGAACAAAGCGCCATCTAGTGGTGACGGACGGTAAATGAATAAATATGGCTTCAATGGGTGTGTTTACTGTGAAATCTGGACACGCCTTCTGGCAGGAGAAGGAGGGGGGATTCACGACAGCCACACGTCAGCCATCCGACCCATAAGCCATTCACACGCCAGTTGCCCGACCCTGGCTGTTTTGAGTTGCTACATCTGTATAGTTAGTCCTGCTAACTATAACTCCGGTGTCCCTGCTTGCACTCTACACTAAATATACATTCACCTTATACATTATGTGACTGTGACCATACCTAACTGTTATCTCTCCTCTTCTGCTCTCCCCTCTCCTCTTCTCTCTCCCCCTCTCTCCTTTTCTCTCTCTGTGTCGAGCTATAGCTGCCAGTGATCCAGACCCCCTCTGCCCTCTGGACCTGTGTGACTCATCCAGGTGCCCTGCTTCTGGTTGGAGATCTTGTCACATGGATGTCCTGTGTGTCTCTTTGGGATGTGTCCGGTGTCTGGGGAGGGTTTCATGCTACCATGAAGATGGTTTTGGCCTCGACTGATGTTGACGCCTGTTTCTCTCAGGACATGACTTGGCTACAGTCGCTTGATAGTTCAGGACTGGAAGTCTGCAAGTCTACCTGAACCTCCAATAACTACCTGGACTCCATATTAACATCAATTAACATCTGTTAACAACTGTTATACTCAACTGCCTGCAACCTAACACGGGAATTGATCCTAATGCAGATCAATTCCTGCTTTCTGCTTCAAACAAATGAGAATGGGTTCCCTGTTGAGTCCGGTTCCTCTCAAGGTTTCTTCCTATTGCCAAATTTTTCCTTGGCACTGTTGCCCTTGGTTTGCTCATCAGTGACTATCTGACCATTTTGATTCATACACATTCAAATTCCATACAAACTTAAATAATTCTTTTGATTGTGTAAAGCTGCTTTGCAACTATTACAATTGTTAAAAGCACTATACAAATAAAAGTGAATTAAATTGATTTGAATGATTTCTTATTAAATTATTAATATATGCAAAGTGATAATATTGAATTGTTTCCTCTGTAGAGGAAGATAATATTGAAAAAGTTTGTTTTCTCTGCTGAAGTGGTGGTCAAATATTTTATAATAGATTTTTAGGCAAAAGGTCATATGACCTGGAAGTTATTGAACTATAATAATTAAAAAAATTATAAATTTGATTAATAAATATGCAAAGTAATAATATTGAATAAAAAACGGCTGTGCTCTCTCCAGAACAGGTGCCCACACATTTTATAACAGATTTTGAGGCAATGGGTCACATGACCTGGAAGAAATAAAATATTAATTAAAATATGAATATGCAAAGTGACAATATGCAAAGTCATTTATTTATTTAAAATATGAACGTTTATAATATTAATATTATCCGTATTTTAGTCAGACAGTAATTTGCAGACAGTCCCTAACTTGCGCAGTAGGTGAGGTGCTTTTGCTGTTAGTGAATCTCACAAATCGGAATCTGAAAGACGGAGCTTGAATATCCAACGTCTAACTTCAAATCAACTTCACCGCGGTGCTTCAACACGGGTCTCCCGTATACGGCGGAGCTCTGTTTATTTTTTGTTTCCAGTTTTCATTTGTTTTCCTTATAAGTTTCCTAATTAATAATCCAACACTATCTCCAAACAGAAAGGTCTTCTCGTGTGTATCATAAGCGGCCTGCATTAGGGCTCTAAAAAACATAAAAACATCTTGTGGTGCGGCTCTTCATACTCCACCACGTAACAGATGTGAGTTCAGTCATAATATACTAATATACATATACATAATACAAATAATACACATAACAACAGCAAATACAAAAACCATAGTGTAACGACGTGTCTCATGAGGGGCAGAACCGCGCATAAATACTCTGCACTGTTCAGAATGGGCAGATGCGCAGGCTGCTACCCCACGGAGTTCTGAACAGGCAGAGGCACGGCCAGGTAGACACGCAGTTGCCAGGCAACGGCGCCGTAAGTCAATCAGCCTGAACGCCCCACACCTGGTGGTGTGTTTATTTAAGGGTCCTGATATTGCCGCATTTCATGCGATTATTGAGGTAGCACCGATAAGGTATCAGAGCCACCAAAGAAAAATAATTAAAGATTAAAATAAAAAACTGTCATGCACACTCGTAACACGACCGGCACTAGGACCCGGAAGTAATATGGTCGGGTTTTCAGGAGACATAAAAGGAGACAAAATGGCGCTTCACATTGCTCAGTCATTGAGTTCGCCCATGCCTTGTCTGATGCTTCGCCGATTAATCTGTGAGTACTCACCTATTTGGGTTGCTTCTTTGATTGAGTGTGTGTTGCTAGAATGTGGATTTATTTGTGTAGATCCTAGCTCTTCGTGTAAGAGAGTTCTTAGATAAATTGCGTGGTTATCCTGCCTACTCGCGTTGCTTCCGCGTTTGGGTTTACCATCCACGCTACACGGGCTAACTGCTAAGGCTTCTGTGCTTACCCTATGATAGCTCTTGACATCATGCAAGATACTTTTCTTTTCCCACATGCTCTCTGTAATAAAACACTGAATTATTTCACCTCTGCACTTTGTAACAGTTTAGGCCAAGCAAACTTAAACATTCTGTACCTGTGTGTTGTGCTTCTGGGCGTGTCTCAGTGTCAGTGTCTTCCTCCTCTGTGTCAGGGTCATGACCTTCAACATTGTCTACAATCTTGTAGATGACCTTCACCATCTCATCCTGCTCAGAGTAACACCAAAACATCTTTAATGTATTAAAATCTCCCTTTAAACATGAAATGACCGTGTCTCTGTGTGGACGTGACTGACAGACTGAGACTCTGTACTCTGTATAGGAAATTAAATGTGCTGCTGCCAGTAAAAGAAGTCAGAGGAAGTATAGAGAAACAATAGAGCAGCGGCATCAGTGTCTTCTTATGTTCAAAGTGTGAGACATTCGAGCTGCTACCACAAAAGTGCAGATTAAAGTCCAACAGTATAGTATAGATAGTACGGTTATATGATGTCATTCTGCAAAGCTGTTAGACTTTTTGTCAGCATTAACCACTGTATCTTTCACACATATGTATGTGAAAGAAAATAGCTTAAAACAACAACATAAACACACATAGTTCACACGCCTCACACACACACAGGCATGCAAAGAGTACAGGACGTTTATTTAAGATAAACTTTTTAAGTTTTTACATTTTTCCTAATGGAAGAATCTTCAGCACAGATCTGCTTTGTAAGTTAGGAATACTTAAAAAAAAAGCCCCTCAAAAGAGTGAGATAAGGGAAGCTAAGAAGTGTTTAAAATGACTCACTGTCTCATATTCTGTATTGATTTATCCCGTGTACAGAGTTGTTTATCCTGTGTTTATCCTGTGTTTATCCTGTGTTTATCCTGTGTTTATCCTGTGTACTGGAGCTCAGGAGGTGTAGAGCACGAGACAAGGTGCCAACCCATTATAGAGCGCGCACACGCACACACCGCTATTATGACACATTGTTTAAAATGACTGTATGGCCAAAAGTATGTGGACGCCTAACCATCATATACTTCCCCAAGATGTTGCCACAATGTTGGAAGCACCACCTCTGATCTGAAGCTAGGACTGTTAAATATTACATCTCTCGCATCTAAAGCAGTTATTGTTAATGAAACTATCATAGACCAGGAGTTTGAGATATTATGTTTAACAGAAACCTGGATTAAATAGGACAGGCATGTAGCTCAAAATGAAGCTAGTCCTCCTGGATACAGCTACATACACCAGCCTCGGCTAACTGGTAGAGGAGGAGGAGTCGCAGTTATTTACAATGATAATCTCTCTCTCGTACAAAAACACAGGCACAAATTTAACACATTTGAAGTTCTCTATGGTAACATAACAAGCAAAGCTACAAATATTAAGTCTGCACAGTCAATCCCGCTAATCATCATTTACAGACCCCCAGGGCCGTACTCGGAATTTCTCTGTGAATTTGCTGATTTTCTCTTAAACCTAGTCATTTCTGTAGATAAAGCGTTAATTGCTGGAGACTTTAATATTCATTTTGAGAATCCAGAAGACCCTCTGAGAACAGCATTCTTGTCCATCCTGGACTCAGTAGGAGTAAATCAGTGTGTAGTAGGACCCACTCATAAAGCAGGTCACACTTTGGATTTAATATTATCCTTTGGATTAAGTATAAGAAATATAACCACAATTCCAAAGTCTGAAGTTATCTCAGATGACGATCTTGTCTCAATTAAAGTTTGTCATAGTAATAATGTACGTATAGCACCTCGCTACTGTATTAAATGTACATTCACATCAAATACCACACAGAGCTTTATCAATAATCTCCCAGAGTTATCAGCTTTAATTGGATCACCATCTGACTCCACAGAACTTCATTAGGTGCCTGAACATTTATAGTCAAAATTTCATTATATGTTAGATACATACACACGTGGACAAAATTGTTGGTACCCTTTGGTCAATGAAATAAAAACTCACAATGGTCATATAAATAACTTTAATCTGACAAAAGTAATAATTAAAAAAAATTCTATGAATGTTAAACTCATGGAACAGGCCTGGACAAAAATGATGGTACCCCTAGAAAGTACTGAAAATAATGTGACCAAAGGGACATGTTAATTCAAGGTGTGTCCACTAATTAGCATCACAGGTGTCTACAATCTTGTAATCAGTCAGTGGGCCTATATATAGGGCTCCAGGTAGTCACTGTGTTGTTTGGTGACATGGTATGTACCACACTCAACATGGACCAGAGGAAGCGAAGGAAAGAGTCGTCTCAGGAGATTCGAAAGACAATTATAGACAAGCATGTTAAAGGTAAAGGGTATAAGACCATTTCCAAGCAGCTAGATGTTCCTGTGACTACAGTTGCACATATTATTCAGAAATTTAGGATCCATGGGACTGTAGCCAACCTCCCTGGACGTGGCCGCACGAGGAAAATTCATGACAAATCAAAGAGACGGATAATTCGAATGGTAACAAAAGAGCCCAGAAAGACTTCTAAAGAGATCCAAGGTGAACTTCATGCTCAAGGAGCATCAGTGTCAGATCACACCATCTGTCGTTGTTTGAGCCAAAGTGGACTACATGGGAGACAACCAAGGAGGACACCATTGTTGAAAACAAAACATAAAAAAGCCAGACTGGAATATGCCAAACTACATGTTGACAAGTCACAAAGCTTCTGGGAGAATGTCCTATGGACAGATGAGACAAAAATGGAACTTTTTGCCAAGGCACATCAGCTCTATGTTCACAGATGGAAAAATGAAGCATATAAAGAAAAGAACACTGTCCCTACTGTGAAACATGGAGGAGACTCTGTTATGTTCTGGGGCTGCTTTGCTGCATCTGGCACACGGTGTCTTGAATCTGTGCAGGGTACAATGAAATCTCAACACTATCAAGGGATTCTAGAGAGAAATGTGCTGGCCAGCGTCAGAAAGCTGGGTCTCAGTCGCAGGTCATGGGTCTTGCAACAGGACAATGACCCAAAACACACAGCTAAAAACACCCAAGAATGGCTAAGAGGAAAACATTGGACTATTCTAAAGTGGCCTTCTATGAGCCCTGACCTCAATCCTATTGAGCATCTTTGGAAGGAGCTGAAACATGCTGTCTGGAAAAGGCACCCTTCAAACCGGAAACAACTGGAGCAGCTTGCTCATGAGGAGTGCGCCAAAATACCTGCAGAGAGGCGCAGAAGTCTCAGTGATAGTTACAGGAATCGTTTGATTGCAGTGATTGCCTCAAAAGATTGTGCAACAAACCATTAAGTTAGGGGTACCATCATTTTTGTCCAGGCCTGTTCCATGAGTTCATTTTTAAAAATAATTCCGTTGAAGCATGGTTGAAAAGCAATGTCTGACTTTCATTAGTTAACATTCATAGAATTCTTATTTATTATTACTTTTGTCAGATTAACGTTATTTCTGTGACCATTGTGAGTTTTTCTTTCATTGACCGAAGGGTACCAACAATTTTGTCCACGTGTGTATAAGTCCATTAAGAACGCATGTTTCGAGAAAAGGGATCTTGCGAGCTGCCGCAGCAGTGCACAGGAAGCTGTGAAAATGACATCCATTATCTGTAGGGGGCAGTCGTGTTTCAATCTGATGTATTGTGTGTCTATTGAAGTCGAAAATGTGTTACTTTCTTAGGCGCCCATTGACAGCAAGCGACAGAGCTCATAAACGTGTCGAGCTCAAACTGTAAATACTGATATGTATTTATTCTTCATTTTCTTCTCTCCTTCAATGATGATTCTTCTTTGACTGCACTTTCTCCATTCAGTATTATTATTATTTTTATTATTATTATTAGTAGTAGTAGTAGTCGTCGTCATTTATTATTATTATTATTATTATTATTATTGTAACGCACCTGTATGTGTGCAAAGAGACAAAGTACAACACAGATTTTAAAAAGTGTACAATAAGTTAGCCTAAAACAATAGTTTTATTGCGTATATTTGCTTTAAATAAACACTGCCTTTTATGAAGTGAAAGTGAGTTGCACATGAACGCATTTTGATCAAAAGGCTGGTAAACGAGCGCGCAGATATGAGCAGATTTATCAATAAAACTGCAGACATACTCCACCAGAAATGTAACAAACACAAAAATATATGCTACTTATATGCTGAATACAACGCGACAGCACGCAGAATCCGTGGGTAATGATGGGCAGAATGATGGGTAAACACATCATTTTGACGCTGGGTCAAAATTCTGTGTTATTTTGCGTACTTTAATCACACTGTTGGGTTGCTTTTGTTATGAATACGAAAAGTGCTACATGATTAAACTCAATGCAACAAAACAGAAAAAGAAATTTCTGTTTCCTCCCTAGATCTTTTGTCTACATCGCAATGAACTGAGGCTCAGCGTGTCTTCTTTCCTTGTTTAAATCTGTAATATTTAAGTGAAATGTATTTCGCGTATAGGCCTAAATATTCATTTTTATTTATGGACAGGTGTATTATGTTTTATCTAGAATACCTGCAATTTTTGGTGGTTTCAAAACACAGTATTTTCGGAGATTTGAGCTCCTGACAAACCCCAGGCGCTCTGAGCTCATGTACCCGCCCAACGCAGCCACACCTCTGAAAGGATTTCTGAAAACTAGCGCTGGCTAACTATCTCTGCACTGGTTAAAACAGCAGATTCATTTCAGTTGGGGTATTTCTCATAGGCAATCTACTGTATTTACATTATGTGGAGTTGTGTACATTTTGGGACTTTTTTGAAAACAAAATGGTTTTATCTACTTAATAAAATGGAATGTGTCAACCCAAAGAGCATGGATGAGAGCATCCTGAATTATAAAAAACTTGGCAACGTGAAAGCATAGAAATAAAACGCGGGAGAATCTGGTCAAAAACACACGATAATCCAATGATTTAGGCAGCGCAAAGTGCTTGCTTAAATGATGGAGTAATCAGATGGGGATAGAGCGAGAGAGAGTGGTAGTAAGAGGAAACCGACGTGCTGCTCATGCACCAGACTTCCCATGACCCTGTACAGGATAAGCGGTATAGAGTATAAGTGAGTGGGAGTGGAGGTGCAGGTGTAATCAGTTGTCATTTGAAATGCAGTGTGAGCAGTGTCCAGGCACCTGATTAAACACCTGAATGACCAGCAATCTGGCACCTGAATTTCTCCATGTCAGACATTTTGGTCAGCTGTGTTACAGTGTGAGCAGGTTCATGGTCTAATGTTCCTCAATTTCATGTGGAGACCATTGATGCACACATGCCTCCAATTCTCACTAGAAAACAGAACAACAAATTGCATTCAGTGCTTCCAGCTTTAAATAGCAGGAGGTCAGATGTAGCTCATTGCTCCTGATTACTGTGGAGAAGCCCTGTGTGGTGGATGCAGCTTTATTTGTTGTTTTATTGTTATTAACAGTTAGCTTTGTATGCAGAAAAAGGCTATTAGTTGCTGGCTGCCAGTAAAGGAAGAGACCAAACTGAGGTGTGAAAGCAACAGAACGCTATGTTCCATGATGAGACACGTTATTATATGAATGCACTAAACTGGAAACTCTCATATCTGCTTTTATAGAAAATGATTAAGTATCCAACCAAGCAAATCCATTCAGTGTAATAAAAATGTTCAAGTATTCCACAGTGTTGAAATGAACTGCATTAATTCATCATCATCTTGTTTAACAAAGACTGTCCTTTTTATACACTATGGTTGTAGCAGCATGATTTGTTTTTAAATGTACTTCTGTGAATACAGTAATGTAAACTAACCACTGTCTGCATTTTTATCTCTATAATGAACAGATGTAACACCTGATGATGCAGCAGGCAGATGTGTGATGGAGCTGCTTCACTTCAGGACTCACTTTTGTTTAATAATTAAATCTAATCATAATATTTTTTAAATCGTCATCCATATACTAATAAAATGTTCAGTAAACTTCTCAGGGTGAGTCTGGTAGTCACATGACTGTTTAGTGACCACATTATGGCCTTCCTGCTTAAGTGTCTTCACAGTTTCTCACTTGTCTTGTTGTGTGTTTAAAATGAATAAAACAGGAAATAAGCTTTCAATATATAGCAACACATCCAGTCACTTATGCAGTGAGACTTCAGACAGACACTCTTGAGTTTATTTTTAAACAATTAAATACTGGTACAAGTGTGTGGAAATTCCAGTGCTATGACTGTACTCAGAGTGAGTGCAGTCACAAGCCAAACTGTTTGAATTCTATCATGCTCCAGTTTAGCTACCATATGTGTGAATTCACCATTTTTCTGTAGTTCTGTAGAGGTTTGTGTCCTTGGCAATAAACTAACTGAGTACTTCTGCTATTGACTTTAAATAACTGATATGTACAGCAGTGAACCCTGAAAAATGCCCATTCTAATAGTATCTGTTGCATCATCAGCTAACTAGGTTTCACATTTAAAAAGTATCTTGGAAATGTAATGGAAACTATTAGACATTCATACTAGATAGTAAGTGACCACAGTCTTGTGAAACTGAAACAAGCGTCTCAGGCCACCATGGTTGACCGCTGTGCACTTTGATGGGCGTGGCCTCTCCATCACTGTAATGAAATGATCATGGTGTCTGTGTGTGTGTGTGTGTGTGTGCGTGCGTGTGTGTGTGAGAGAGAGAGAGAATCAAAGTGAAACAAACTTTAACTTTTTATAAGTTACTCTGTGTGTTGTTGTGATTAAAGCTGATTAGACTGACTTTGGTGTTTATTAACAAATGTGTGTGTAAGAAAAGATTAATCACAATAGTAAATAAGTAAATGCTGCAATTAAATGTATCCATCATCATTAACATCATCATGATGATTAAATAGTTCAGGCTTTAAACTTTTTTGTTGTTGCTGTTGCTGTTGTTTTCTCTCTAGCCTTATTGGTTTCAGCTTTCCTTTTTAGTTTGTTTCTGATCTATTTAAACCAAAATGAATCACTTTATAGTAATTTGACATTGCATTCACACCCTGAAAAGAACAGACAAGCTATACGATAGAATTAATGACAGACATTAACACAGTTTAGTATTCTGATCAGCGTGTGATCGAACAAGACAAACTCTAATTCAATAAACTTCATCCCTTTTCTAGCAAAACAACAAAAACAAGAAGAAGAATAGCTTTTTTATTTAGCCAGAAAATCAGTGGATGGATCATATGAAAATATCTACAAGTACTTAAACTATCCAAAAAAACAACAACAACAAAAAAAAAAACCTGTCCTTGTATCTGTGCATGTATATGAATTACAGTATATGGAAATAATGAATATGAAATGTGTGAATTAACACGTGGTAGCAGATTAACTGAGAGGTCACATGATAAACACGTCTACACAAATGATAGCTACAAATGTTCCCACTGGTCATTACACACATTTACTGTTGTTTGAAAGCATTTTCTACTTGAATGTAAAGTTGAATCTAAATTTACTACTAAAATCACTTAAAAAACATTTTTCTTACATATCCACTGTAATGTAGAGGAACATGTTTTGTCATCCCAGCCTTTCATACCTGAATATGTCTTAATCTCACCACAGTCTTGATTACCACCAGCATTATTTGGTTCCCCCTGAGCCCAGAACCTGAAAGCCAGAGAATCAGAATCAGTGTTTAGTATCTTCAGTTTCACACCTTTAAATCCACCTTCTTCCCCTGTGTTCACTGAGATTTATAACAATAACATCTTCATAACTCTGAGCAATAAGAATATAACAGGAGATAATATTAACACGGCTTCATCCATCTGCTGCAGTGCACAGGAACACTGGAGATTCACAATAGACAATGTGATAATGTTTAATGTTTGTCTCTTACCCACTGCTGTTGGTCAGTTCTGTACCGTCCAGCCATTTCCACTTTCCCTCTGTGACGTTTTTACTCAGACCAATCCAAGCATCTTTACTGTCTCCCAGCTGTTTAATGATGAACTCCTGTGAGAGAGAGAAGAAAATAGCTTACACACACACACACACACACACACACACACACACACACACACACCTGTTCCTCTCTGCTGTTTATGATCACCAGGTCTGCTCCTCTCTCTCTGCAGTCCTGTCTGCTCTCAGTCCAGCTCTTCTTCTTCTCCTCAGTACTGATGTAGTAAAGACTGGAGCTGCAGAATCTCCATCCTTGTTTAACAAGATCTGCATCACATGATACAACATACAATACTATACACTTATTATATACTCATTTTAAATGAACATCTCTTCATGTTAATTTATTTGAATAAAATATTATTTAAAGTACTTTGTTGCAATTTAATACCTGATATGTAATCAGACTGACACTTCTCTCTCTCGTTAGTCTGGTGTTTATAACACGTCAGTAACTGGTCTCTCTCTATAGTCAGGTTGTTGTTACTGGTCTGTAACTGGTCTCTCTCTATATTCAGGTTGTTGTAACTGGTCTGTAACTGGTCTCTCTCTATATTCAGGTTGTTGTAACTGGTCTGTAACTGGTCTCTCTCCATAGTCAGGTTATTATTACTGGTCTGTAACTGGTCTTTTTCTGTATTCAGGTTGGTGAACTTGATCCACAGCACTGTGACGGCACTCAGCAGGAGAACACACAGCAGCACCACACACACTGCAGTCACTCTGTAACACCTGCCTCCTGTGGTGTTGAATCCTAATGGAAGAACAGATACAGAAACGTGTGTTTATTCACTTTAACACATAGAATCCTCAAAAAGCAATCAATAAACACACACACGGGTGCATGCTCACACACACACACACACAAACACACTTGCAATTAAAAAGAAACATTTTATGGGTAATGAAAGAACCATGTGTGTGTGTTGAGCTCGTGTGTACACACACTACGGTATTACAGCTGTACATTCACTATGGAGCATTTTCAAGCATGTTTACATTCAGTTCTGTTGTTGTTATCCAGTATGCATGTAATTTTCTTTACTTAGGAAAGAAGAAAGCATGTGGAAGAAAGGATGTAGAGCTTATGTGCTATTTTAGCTTTTCTGTATGTTTGGGAGTTATATAATTTATGATCCAGTGTTAGCTTATCAGCTGACCTGTATGAGAGATCAGAGAGTCTGTCACACTTTCATTGCTGGCAGTATAAGCCTACTTCTGTAAACTGGTGAGCAAAATTTATCAATAGAAAACTGCGCTTTTGTCTCTTGCTCTGCATATGTGAATTAAATACATCACAGCTCCACATGGCATAACATGAACAAAACCTTTGAATTTCCTTATCCTGAAAATAATAATAATAATATAAAACATGTTAAATTGTAGGCATGTTAACATGCCTTTAACAACAGTTCATTTATAAAAAGTCTGAATTACTGTATCCCTGCACATACCAACATGTTTACAGTAGTTTTGCAAACGTAAACACTTACCTGTATGTGGTGCTGTGTCTGGGTCTCTCTTTGTGTCATGACCTCTAACAGCATCTGCACTCTCATAGATATCTACCACCAATTCCATTCGCTTAGTAGAACGCTGAACCATCTCTAATCTATAGGAGACTCAAACACTAAACTACTGAGTCGCTCTGTGAACATGAGTGAACCGCTACACTTCCTCCTAGTGTAGACTATTTTAAATGTGCTGCCGTGAGTAAAGGAAGTTACACATCAGAAGATGGAGCATCAGTGGCTTTTTGTGGACAAAAGGTGAAGACAATCGAGCTTCATTTTTTACTTATACATGACATTCTCTTGTTAAAGTCCCACAGTTGTATGGTATACACACAGTATATGGGCATGCAGACACACATATGGGTATGCAAAAGGAGCAGGACATTTACTTTGTAACCAACTAATTTTGTAAGAATGTGGTAAAGGCAGTCGGTCTATACCAGTATAATAAGCTCTGCAGGACTTTCCACTAGATTTTAGAGTATGGCTGTGGGGATTCTTGTTATTTTCACCAGTAGCCAGTCACACAAGTCAGGTGTGAATATACTTTTGACCACATACTGTAATTTATGTGTAATGTCAGTTTAAAGACACACAGAATGTCTTTATTTCATGTTTTATTATAGAATTGATACATTAATACATTACATATACTGTACAAATAATAGAAATTTCAGATATCTATCCTGGTGTAACTAGTCCATCTTTTCTCTGTTTGTGTATCAAGTGACATCTAGTGGACGAATAGTGAACTACATAGAGTCTTAATGCACAATAATAATTTCTCCATACATCTTGTAGAATTAATGTATAATTAAACAAGTTATTCACATTACTATAATATACATTTTTGTTTCAATAAATATTCACTGTTTAAATTTAGTAGGAGGAAGTGATGTCTGTGTTGGTGATGTCACAGGGTTTTCCAGATGAGGGAAGTTCCGACATGCCTGACACAGGAAGCAGGGAGTAGGAAGGGAGCATACTTTAAAGTCGACTCTGAAATGGAACGCAAGATAAAAAGGGTAGATCCGCTACTTCAGGTGTCAACTTGACGACATATGAGTTGTTGCTACTGCGTGTAGAGGATCTACGAGTTCTATTTTGTAGTGGCTTTTATTTTGAAATTTGACAAGGGCGCCGCCATTTTCTGGCCGTGTGTATGCGTGCGTGTGAGTGATGTGGAGAGAGAGAGAGAGACTGGAGTGGAGAGGAGTAGCAATGAACCACGTGTTAAAAAAAAAAAAAAAAGAAAGAAACTTTTTTTTATATAACATTAAAAAGTTATGTTTAATGCGTTATTTGCATACGTGCTGCAGGATATTGCCTCTAGAGTCTCAGTTTCTCTTAATTAGTCCGAGCATTGTTATTGCCGAGGAGAGTTTGCTGTTGTGCTCGTGTGCAAGCCGGGCGAAAGGCCTGTTTAGAGTTCATGCAGCAGTTGAGTGGGAACTCCAGTGGTTTTCTTCTGTATTGTATTTAACTGAGCAGTTGTCTCATGCGTGAGATTACCATTTTTTTTTTTGTGTTTTTGATGTCATTTTGTTAAAGTTAAAAATCATTCTATTTCACCTTTGAAGAAAGAGTTGATTCATTTGTTGCACTAATAAGTGAAGACACTAATAATAACGATATTTACTAAAATAAATATATATATTTTTTTTTGATTAAACGATGTACAAAATTGATTGACTTTTCTAAGGAGTGGGGCCGTCTCACCTATCCTGTTAGATTTGGGGAGGGTGGGTTTTGCAGAACAGTGTTCACCTTCAGGTTATCTGCATTAAACACACTCCAGGGGGCCATCGTGCACAGATTAAGTTCCTGGAGCCCACCTCACCTTGTCTTTTGCATTATTAGCTAGCAACACGATAGGCACCAACATATAACCTCCTGTTATACAGAGACTCAAAGCATTGGGTGGGGAGGACTAGGTTCCTGATCCTCACTCAGTCTTCCTTAGCAAAGTGTGTAATCGTTCCCTCACAAGGCGGTGGTCCAATACACTCCGCCACATATTGGCGTCACGAACAGGATAGATTCCTAATCCCAGATTCAGCAAACGTTCCTAGTTTTTGAACTGACACTATGGGCGAGCTTGAAGAATTAAAGAAGCAGTTTGCAGAGATGCAAAGATGGTTTAATAAGCAGGCTGGAATGCTAGAACAGGCCAGAGCTGAGCAGAGGGAATCGCTTTCCCTTGCTAAGAGTGTTATCGAACAGCAGGCTGTTACACAGCGAATACCATCCACCATTTACATCCCTAGAGATCGTAAACTCCCAGAGTTTAGTGGGTGTCGATCCAGACCGGGTGAGTTGAGTGTGGAGAAGTGAATAGGTTCAATGAAATCTGCCCTTAAGGTGATGAAAATTCCTGAAGAAGACAAAATTGAGTTTGTTAAGCAGTATTTAAAAGATGAGGCTAAAATGACAGTCAAGTTTATGCTCAACAAAAATGAAAGGTCAGTGGATGAGATCTTTGATGCTTTGGATGAGACTTATGGAGACAAACTCCCTATCGGTAGTAGATTAAAAGAGTTCTATGAACGCAAACAAATGCCTGGTGAAACTATCCGTTCTTATGCTTACGACCTGCAAGAAAAGTTAAGTGTTATCCAGGGTCGTGAGCCGTCAAGGGTTCCTGATGCTGATGCCGTGTTGAAGGAACAGCTCATTTTGGGCCTCAAAGATGATTCACTGCGACGTGAAATGAAGAGGAGAGTCAAAGCGGAGAAAGATCTGACATTTATTCACCTCATGCAGGAAGCAATTACTTGGTCAGAAGAAGAAGAGGTGCAAGCTCCAAGTAATCCGAGGAACCTGACTCGTTCACGTGGTGCTGTTAATGCTACTGCTGCAGTGAAGACCTCTTCAGTGCCTCTCTCCTTGGAGACGCTCCACGAAGCTGTCCAACAGATTGCAACCAGACAAGAAGAAGTCTTTCAGATGGTAAACAGCAAAGAGAAAGTCAAACCACTAGGAAGGGAGAGTAAGACAAAAAGTGCACCTTTAAGAGATAGCAAGGGCAGATATATCTGCTATACCTGTGGTGAGCCGGGGCACACAAGCCGACATTGTTCTCAAGCCAGAGTCCCATCGTTGAAACAAACGGAGACTGCAAGGGCAGCTAATCAGGATACTTTATTGCGAGAATGTCCAGGTCCATCTGTTGTTAGGAGTCAGACTGCAGACTGTGGTATAGAGAATGTCCCTAAAACCCTCTGTGAGAATGCTTTCGGAAATTGTCTGACAATTGAATTAAGGATTGCTGGTGTCAAGACTATCTGCCTTTTGGACACAGGTTCGGAGGTGACCACTATCACAGAGTCACACTTTAAAACTCACTTTGGAGAAGTTGTGCTGTCATCCACTAACTGGGGCCGCCTCACCGCAGCCAATGGTCTTGATATTCCCATCTTAGGATGTTTGGAGGCAGATATTGAATGTATGGGGAAGTTGATGCCTGGAAAGTGTGTGTTTGTAATCAAAGAGAGCAATCCCAGTGGAACAGAATTAATTGGCATTGTTGGAATGAATGTGTTGAGTGATCGTAAGAATTTATTCATGGGTAATAAAAATGTGAGGAAGATAGACAGATATCGCCATGGTGTCAAAAGTGCAAATGTTCGGCGTGTGCTTGCCAACATTAAGACGCAGAGTGAGGCACTGAACTGTGGAGATAGGATTGGTTTCGTAAAGGTTGCTGGGAAGCAGGCAGTAATTATTCCCCCCTTTAGTGAACAGGTTGTGGAAGGCCGTTGCAGAGTTTCACCAAGAGTGAGCTGCCAAGTGTTAGTAGAGGCCTCATCGGAGGTTAGCTTGCCTAAGAGTGTCCTAGTTGCTAACGTACTCACTAGGACAGTGGATGGTAAGGTCCCCATCAGAGTGTTGAATTCCAGTGAAAGGCCCATAAGGCTCTCGCCCCGATGTAGGATTGCTGCCCTGTGTAATCCACGGGAAGTTGTGCCGAGGGTGCTTGTAGAGTTCGAGGAGAAGGAGGGTGCTTTGCATGTTAAGGCTGTGCAACAACGTCAAGTGGAAGTGGGGTGAAATGGCATGGGTCAGTTGCCAGTACCTGTGCAAGTAAATCTTGAGAATCTCACAGAAACTCAACATGGCAAGCTACGAGACCTTTTGGCAAAACACAGTGATCTGTTTTAAAAAAACGACTCTGACTTTGGTTTTACAACGCCTGTCTCACACAATATCCCCACCGGAGATGCACCCCCCCCTTATTAAGCAGAGACCTCGAAGAGTTCCACCTCAAGTTTTTCAGGAGGTAAAGAAACATGTCCAAGATTTGGTGTCTCAGGGTATCCTCAGAGAGAGCTGTAGTCCATGGGCTTCTCCAGCTGTGACTATAGAAGGCTGAATAAGGTCACTTGTAAAGATGCTTTTCCTCTCCCGTGTGTGGAGGAGTCGCTGGATGCCTTGGGGAATGCGCAGCTGTTTTCCACCCTTGATCTTACTTCTGGTTATTTCCAAGTTGCAATGAGTGAGGAAGACAGAGGGAAGACAGCAGTCACTACTCCCTTTGGTCTATTTGAATGGACCAGAATGCCATTTGGGCTTTGTAACGGCCCGGCGACATTTCAACGCCTGATGGGGATGGTGCTTGGTGATCTGACGTTTGATGTACTGCTCATCTATCTGGATGACATTGTTGTCTTTTCAAAGGACTTTGATAGTCATTGTCAAAGACTGGATATTGTGTTCGATAGGTTGAGGCAGTATGGGTTGAAACTGAAACCCGGCAAGTGCTTCCTTTTGAAACCCAAAGTGAAATTCCTGGGTCATTTTATTTCCGCCCAGGGAATAAAGGTGGATGGAGAGAAAACCCAAGTGTTAGAGACTTGGCCTGTGCCAAAGAATGCTAAGGAGTTGAGACAAGTTCTCGGGTTTATGAGTTATTACCAAAGGTTTGTTCCCGGTTTTGCTCAGTTGGCCCGGCCTCTTCATGCCCTGATTGGTAAAGGAGGAAAAGGAAAAATTATGGGAACACTTGACTGGACAATCCAGTGCCAAGCGGCGTTTGACAAACTAAAGCAATGTCTAATGTCTCCGCCTATTCTTTCATACCCAGATATCAGTCAGCCTTTTATACTCACAACTGATGGAAGTATGCATGGTCTTGGGGTCGTATTAAGTCAACGTCAGGCAGGGACCGAGCGTGTGATCGTGTATGCAAGCTGGGGCCTGCGGGGGTCAGAAAAGCATGACCGGAATTACAGTGCTTTCAAGCTAGAGTTACTTGCCTTAAAATGGGCAGTAACTGAGAAGTTCAAAGAATACTTGATCTATTCTAAGTTCTCTGTGATAACAGATCATAACCCCTTGCGATACCTAGAGACAGCCAATCTAGGAGCTGTCGAACAACGGTAGGTGGCTCAGTTAGCGGAGTTTAATTTTGAAGTCTTCTATAAGCCAGGGTGACAAAATACAAATGCAGATGTGTTGTCAAGGATCCCATCCATTGAGGAGCCTGAGCAAGAGGACTCGGCTAAAGACTTCATTAAAATGAACTCAGATGAGGTGCGTGCGTGCTTGTGGCCAGTTGAAAAGCAGCAGAAAGTACAAGCATCAGTTCAAGTGTCAGTTATCAGGAGAGTCCCTGGACATAGTTGGACTGACATAGAAGAGTTGCAAAAGGCTGACCCAAATATAGGTCTTGTCTATCATGCTGTAATGACCAACAAGAGTCTGAGTACAGTCAAGAAATGCTGAGTTAAAAAAATTAGCCAGACAATTCGTACGACTAAAGATAAGGAAGGGAGTGTTATTCCGAACCGTCTTTGACCCCAGAGACGGGGAAGAAATCTGTCAGTTGGTGGTCCCAACATCCATGCGCTACAAAGTCTATGAAAGTCAGCATGATCATTGTGGCCATTTTGGAGAGAGGAGCACACAGGAACGCATGCGGCGAAGCTATTACTGGCTGACTATGTCTAGTGATGTTCAAAGTTGGATCCAGCAATGTAAGAGATGCGCCCTTGCGAAGGATGTTTTCCCGAGAACTCGGGCCCCAATGACATGCACCAATGTGTCTGCACCACTGGAAGTCCTCGCAATAGATTATACTGTCTTAGAGGAAGCTGCGGGGGGATATGAAAATGTTTTAGTCTTAACTGACATGTTTACTTGTTTCACTGTGGCAGTGCCAACCAGGAACCAGATGGCTCACACCACAGCAAAGGCTCTTGTGCAGCAGTGGTTTGCCCACTATGGCTGTCCAGCACGACTACACTCCGATCAAGGTTGTTGCTTTGAAGCCAATGTCATCAGAGAGCTGTGTAAAATCTATGGAATTGGAAAGAGTCGTACAACACCGTACCACCCGCAGGGTAACTCCCAGTGTGAAAGATTTAATAGAACCATTGCATGACATGTTACGGACATTACCCCCAGAAAAGAAAAGGAATTGGAAGCAATACCTACCCGAACTGGTTATGGCATACAATAGCCGGACCCACTCTTCGACTGGCTACCCTCCATTTTACTTAATGTTTGGGAGGGATGCCAAATGCCGATGGACATACTTAATGGGAGGGACTGGGAGGAGGGTGGAGTTGACAATCTGGATGACTGGGTAAAAAGCCATCATGACAGATTAAAGACAGCTGTTGAAGTGGCCAACACAGCAGTACACAGAGGTGTCAAGACGAAGAAAACAAGCATATGATCGCAGATCACATGGCGCTCTTGTGAGACCTGGTGACCATGTTCTGTTACGGAACCATTCCCATAAGGGACGAAATAAAATTCAGGATCATTGGGAAACCTTGCCTTACATTGTAGTGAAACAAAATCACACAGATACCCCAGTCTTGACTATTCGCCCAGGGAGAGGGGGCCCATGCAACATAGTACACAGGGATCAACTTAAGCATTGCACCTTCCATTCATCACCACCACCGTGCACACCCAGACATCAATCTAGAGCGCACACAGGTCAGGCACACACTGATTCGGAAGATCCAGATGTTTTTGCAATTCCTCTTGGTACACTAGCTACTAACACACCCATGAACATGGGAGATAGGGAAGAAGGGCTGAATTGCATGTAGGTAATGTAGAACCTGATGATGAGGATGATGATGGATCAAGTGATGACTCAGTAAGTCAGTCTGTACTTGAATCGGTAAATTCTGGTGGATCTGATGGAGAAAGTGAGGCTGAACGTGCTTTTGAACTCACACGTTCACAACGTTCAAACAGGGGTACCTTACCTGTTAGGTATAGGACTGACTATGAGTTAAAGTAATGATGTGCAAATCTGAATGGTTTACAAGCTATTTATAATGTGCTTTGTTTCAAATTCTATAATTGAAAAATGTTTAAAGTTTTCTTTGGTGCTGTTTGTGTTTCTTTGGGTGCTAAATGCTTAACTGTTACATCTCTGTTTTTGCAGGGTTGGAGTCGCTGAAGGAGAGTGCAGTTATGGCAGGGTTTAGCTGGGGGGAATGTAGAGGATCTACAAGTTCGATTTTGTAGTGGCTTTTATTTTTAAATTTGACAAAGGCGCCGACATTTTCTGGCCGTGTGTATGGTTGCGTGTGAGTGATGTGGAGAGAGAGAGAGAGAGACTGGAGTGGAGAGGAGTAGTGGTGAGCCACGTGCTAAAAAAATAATAATAAAGAAACTTTTTTTTTACATTAAAAAGTTATGTTTAATGCGTTATTTGCGTACGTGCTGCAGGATATTGCCTCTAGAGTCTCAGTTTCACTTAATAGGTCCAAACATTGTTATTGCCGAGGAGAGTTCGCTGTTGTGCTCGTGTGCAAGGCGGGCGATAGGCCTGTTTAGAGTTCGTGCAGCAGTTGAGTGGGAACTCCCGTGGTTTTCTTCTGTATTTTATTACCATTTTTGTTAGTTCATACAAACTCAAAACATAGTGAATTAAGACGCTTATTTTTGCGAGGAGAGCTGACGGATGCGTTAGAGTGGGCGAGTGGCATTCATAGTTTTGTGATCTTCTCCACACTGGATTGCGGCCTCGTTGGATCAAGCTGTGGCCTTCGCGATCACGGGGACAATCATTTGGGGAATTGTGAGATGAGACAGTTCCCTGCCTATCGGGACATCCTTCAGCGCTCCATTCATAACTCAGAAGTGGTGATATGATACTTACATTCATTTTCTTCTGAACTCTGGTAAGCAGATAATTCTTTTCTTCTCAAGGAGTTTTAAGAACCGAACTGTTGTTTGTGGGATAGAGGACCAAGGATTTTTCCCCAGAGGAATTCACATGCCATTTTTTTGTGGATTTATGAGAACAGTTTGATACATTCAAAGGCTGTTTTTTTTACTTTATACTAAAGTGGACATTTAAGTTACTGAACTCTTTGAATTGATGGGTTTTGTTTTCTTTCCAGTGTGTTAAAAGAGAAAACACTGATTATTTTGGGTATTCAACTGAGCAGTTGTCTCATGCGTGAGATTACCATTTAAAAAAAAATAAATTTTTATGTCATTTTGGATATGTTAAAGTTAAAAATCATTCTATTTCACCTTTGAAGAAAGAGTTGATTCATTTGTTGCACTAATAAGTGAAGACACTAATAATGATGATATTTACTAAAATAAATATATATATATTTTTTTTATTAGACGATGTACAAAATTGATTGATTTTTCTAAGGAGTGGGGCGTCTCACCTATCCTGTTAGATTTGGGGAGGGTGGGTTTTGCAGAACAGTGTTCACCTTCCAGGTTATCTGCATTAAACACACTCCAAGGGGCCATCGTGCACAGATTAAGTTCCTGGAGCCCACCTCACCTTGTCTTTTGCATTATTAGCTAGCAACACGATAGGCACCAACATATAACCTCCTGTTATACAGAGACTCAAAGCATTGGGTGGGGAGGACTAGGTTCCTGATCCTCACTCAGTCTTCCTTAGCAAAGTGTGTAATCTTTCCCTCACAAGGCGGTGGTCCAATTCCCTCCGCCACATGCGCAAAACCCCAAATTCATAATGTGACTTCTTCTGCTTGTTCTTCATTCAGTGGTATTGGATTAATAAAAAAAATATGAAAATTGTTATGGCAAACAACTGAAGAATTTGAAGACTACGGTGGCCCAGAAGGGCAAATCATCTTTCCTGTATATGTGCATGTTTTTTCCCTTGTAAATGTAGTCTTTTCCCCATGTAAGTGTATGATTTTTCCCTTTTATGTGCAATAACTTTTCCCTTGTGAGTACTCTCTCCTGTATTTTGCAAGCTAAAAGTTAAAGCTAATGCGCAAAGGACTGTGGGACTGAGGTCTAAACGCAACTGAGTAAAGAACCGTGCCGGTGTTATGCCCTAAAACGCCCCCCTGCCACGGATTGCCCACCATTACGCAATCACTATCTTCAAAGAAAAGCCGCCGCGACTAGAAAGCCAATGTTGGGTAGGGGCAGGGGAGCATCATGGCAGGATTGGTGTCATTTTTATTTTTATTTTTTTAGCCCTGCTGCATAAAAAAAAAGAGTTGAGACAAAGTCGTTACATTTAATAACGTGGTGTTTAATTTAATGTTATATCATTTCCAAGTTAGATAGTGTCGATTTTAGAGTGCATTTATACGTGCAATGCGAATAGGAAGAAAATAAACAGGTAGCAATGTAAAGAGAACAAAGCTGCGAAATATTTAAGCAATATAAATTCAATAAAGTGTGATCACAATGGAGCATTGTGTTACTGAACATAAATGTGTTTACAAAACCGAGCGTAGGGAAAGGAAGACATTCGCTAACGCATTTGAAAAAGCGCGGAGTTTTTTTTTTTTTTAGATAGCTATTGCGTAATGGTGGGCAATCCGTGGCAGGGGGGCGTTTTAGGGCATAACACCGGTGTCCGGGAGGCGTGGCCTTGTCTGTAGATTACCCGGACTGTTTTCTCTGTGAATAGCGTGTGGGCGTGTCCTGCCTCAGGTCATTATCTGATAATGAAGTGAGACAGAAATTCTGTGACTCTCCTTGGTTTCACACGGATTACATAAACTGAGAATGTTTGTTGAGAATAAAACTTGCATCATTTAAAAGTAGACCATTTACAGATTTAAATGATGTAATACACTTATGTGCAGGATCAAAATGACAGAGCATTTTACATTTTTTTCATGGTTACCAGAAAAAAAAGCAAGGGGACCCGCCGGCGGCTCCGCCGACTCGTAAGGGTTTTCATTACAGGACGTTTAGAATCAAATAAACCACAAAGGATATTCAGATGCTTGTCTCTGTATCTGATCTTTTTAGAGTCTTTTAGAGAGAATCTCTAGATTGCTCTCAGCTTCATTTCCTGTCATGATAACAGAACACTGATGTTTAACACCAGCAGACTGTCACTTAGAGAACTTCAGCAAGAATCAAGAAATGAAAAGTATAACAGCAGTTCATTAAGTTAATTAAGCACGAGTCATGGGCATGAAGCTGAAATTTTATAGTATACAGAAGTTACCATCTCTGTTTGTAAGCTTCTAGTTCACAAAAATATGAAGTGTGTACTAGGATGCTTCTGAACACTGAACCTTTTGTTTATTTAATGTATGACTGTTATGCATCATCAGTGAGCAGCACATTGAACACATTTTATAAGTGGTCAGAAATTTGTAAATAACTCATGAAAGAATAAAGTTACGTTAAAACCAAACACACCGTTGTTTTTCTTGTGAAATTCCCAATAAGTTTTGTGTGTCACATGACCCTCTTCCTATTGAAAAAACAAAAGTTGGATCCAAGATGGCCGACTTCCAAATGGTCACCATGGTCACCACCCATCTTGAAAAGTTTGCCCCCTCACATATACTAATGTGCCACAAACAGGACGTTAATATCACCAACCATTCCCATTTTATTAAGATGTATCCATATAAATGGCCCACCCTGTAGTAAGTATTTATTAAAACAAAAACTGATACCATTATAAAACACATACTGTTGAAACGTGTCTAACTTGCAAATAAATTATTGATTAATTTACGATATAAAAACATATTATTTATTTACAGATTACTAGCCTACATAAAATTAACTGTTTCTTGATTAAATTAAATATAAATTATTGTGTCCTATTGTCATGCGCACTCCTAACACGACCGGCACTAGGACCTGGAAGTAGTACGGTCATTATTCAGGAAGCATAAAAGGAGACAAGATGGCTCCACACATTGCTCAGTCATTGAGTTTGCCCATGCTATCGCCGACGCTCTGTCCGTCTAATCGGGAGTACTCACTTTCTTGGGTTTCGCTTTCGATTGAGTGTGTGTTATTAGAACGCGGGTTTATTTGTGTAAACTCTTGCTCTCGTGTCGAGAGAGTTCTAAAAATAAACAGCGTGGTTATCCTGCCTGTTCGCGCTTCTTCCGCGTTTGGGTTTACCATCCACGCTACAGGCCTAACTGCTAGTCTTCTGGTCCGTCTCCGTTTGTTTGTGACACCTATTAATATGACGTCACCTTTAAAAATAATTATAATAAATATATAAATTCTTTTTCAAGCTCAATTGTTTTCATGCTCCAGCGAGACACAATGACTGAAGGGAAATTTTCATTCCATTTTCCACCATCCAATACAATTCATATATTTTTAGACAAGGGGTAGGTTACTCTGCATCTTCCTTTATAAGTCACTTTTTTAGCTTTTGGTTAACATTTGCTTTTATTCAGAACAATTTGTGCGCTTTTCAAGCACTTAATTTTGAACTAACTTATTAACATTGTGGATAAGCTGTACTGGATCCACGAAAAAACTTTTCAGGTCTCACCCACCTTAAGCCTTTATAGAAATATTAATTTCTTCAGCTGTATAAATTACCCTTGTTTCAGCTGACTATGAGGATTGTGACCAACCTGAATCTGTAAAGTAGTCATCACGCTCTTCTTCTATCTCAGATTCCTTCTTCTTGCCGGTTTGTTACCTTTGCTTTACTGTATATTAATGTGAACCTTAAAAATTGGTTCCATCTCAGTATTCATTTCTCCGTCTTGTTCACTGTTAATTATAACTGAAGACTGTCTCATATTTTGTCCATCTGGTTTAAATGCGTAGCTGGCTAAGATATTATACCACCCATCAGTTCCTCCTGCTTCATCCCCTGTGCCACAGCAGCATCAGGGTTGGTCCAGACAGGCCAGTACGTTTCTTAAGCAATCAACATTCTTCTACACTTGCACTGAACAATCCTCATGCCGAGTTGGGTGTTAACTTTTCCTAAACACTGGCACCCAGAGTCGCCTTGCTTTGTAGCACAATGTGCCAGTCACTGGGTCTCATATACACACGCACATGCACTCTCAATTACATTTCTTTTAACAGTCTCCACAAACCACACAACACAAAAGATAAACTACACACATAAAGAAAAAAGGTTTTAAATTGCGTGCAAAAATCATTCACAGTGTTCCACTTGCTCGTCCACACACATGCATGTATACAGAGAGAGAGAGAGAGAGAGATGAGGATGCAACAGATAATAGAGGGCATAATTAACATTCTGTTTTCCAGGGCTTGCTGCCAGTTAGTCAAAGCAATGGCAGAAACAATCAGTAAAAAAAAAAAAAGAAAACACACATACAGCTCACATTATATATAAATTCGAGCGTATTAGAATTCCACCAGTTTTGCTGTGATGAGTTATGGCTGCACTTGCTCTGATACACACATATTGTGTGTGCATTTTTTCCTGAGCTCTTACATTACTTAAAGCTTCTGGGCCTCTGGGTCTCCAAATTGTGTCAGAAGTTGCACTGCCTGGACGTGTTGCAGTACTGAAAGCCTCTTTTACTCTTTTATTCATTCTATACATGCAACAAGCCACAAGTGAGAAACTGACACACTGAGAAGAAGCTTAAGCAGAAAGGCCTTAATGCAGTCATCACACAGTCATGTAACTACCAGACTAACCCTGAGAAGTATCCTGAACATTTTATTAGTATAACGTTAACTGTGGACGCTAATTTTAAATTAATTGCACTGATCTTCACGAGTCCTGAAGTGAAGCAGCTCCATCACACACCTGCTGCATCATCAGATTACATCTGCTTATTAAAGAAAAGAACAAAGCAGACAGTGGTTAGTTAACATTATTGTGGTTACAGAATTAATAAACATTTGTGGTTACATTTTGTCAGGGACATTTAAAAAGAAATGCTGCTCCAGCCACCGTGTTTAAACAGTACAGTGTCTGTTCAAAATGATGATGAATTAATATGAATTATTTTAACACTTGAATTATTTAACATTTTTTCTTATACTGAATTAATTTGCTAAATTTTTTTTGGATATGTAATCATTTTTTATAACAGCAGATCTGACAGTAGGTCAAACTGCAAGCCATTATTACTGTATAATAAAGTATGTCTCTCAGTACAGTATGGCGTTCTGTTGTTTTCACACCCTGACCACAGGGAGCTACTGCAGTTTGTTTTTCTCATTTACTGGCAGCTGAGCAATGAACAGATTTTTGTACTTAAAAAGTTAACCATTACTAACAATAAATAAAGCTGCGTCCACCAAAGGGAGGCACAGGGCTGCTCCAAAGTAAACAGGAACACCTGACACTGTGTGAGGTTGCATGATCGTTAACTAACATTACACATTTTAATAAGCCTTCCTGTCTGGCCGTAGCTGTGACCTCTCTGTTTCCTCCCTCCAGATGCTTTGCTATACCTTGACTGCAGCTGCATTCATCTGTTGGTCCTGAGAAAAAACAAAGCAAAGAATTTTGTAACGAGTAAAGGTCCTTCCCACTTTACATGCCTGTGTGAGAGATGGGGTAAGAGTATTTTTGCATCATGTGGTTGTTATTGTAAGCTATTTTTTTACATACTAATGTGTGAAAGAGAACAGCTGATCTTAGATCAGTGTCTATCATAAAAGCTTCAGGTAAAAGTCTAACAGCTTTGTTGACTGACATTACATTGAGCAAAACATAATGGTTCGGTGCCATGTATACATCATTATAACCCAAATATAACACTATTTTGGTGTTTGTATAATGGCTGGAGTTTATGCACGTCTGTTATAAGCGTGAGTTTTGCAGCTCAAATGTCTCACACTTTGACCACAAAATGCCACTGGGGCCCCACACTAATGTTTAACTTCCTCTAAGTTTATTCACTGACAGCAGCACATTTAATTCCCTATACAGAGTACAGAGCCTCAGTCTGTCAGTCACGTCCACACAGAGACGCAGTCATTTTATTTTTCAGTGAGACTTTTATAGATTAGAGATGTTTTGGTGTTCTTCTGAGCAGGATGAGATGGTGAAGGTCATCTACAGAATTGCAGGCAATATTGAAGGTCACGACCCCGACACAGAGGAGGAAGACACTGACACTGAGACACGCCTAAAAGCACAACACACAGGTACAGAATGATTAAGTTTGCTCAGCCAAAAGTATTATTAACAATATGGCTGCTGTAGTTCAGCAGTGGAGATGATGATGGATATCTATGGGAATGTAGACACTGTTAGAGGAAACACAAAGACGAGGAAGGAAAACAGTTCCTCTTGTTATTCAAATTTTTCACCATGCTTTGCTTTTCTGATTACAATTAATCAGTATTTTGAGGCCAGCTATGGACATTTCACTTCAAATAAATAAAAAATAATCCATGGATTTTTATGCAGAATACACTTTCTTCCTTAAAGCATTTTAAAAAACCCTTTTTTTTTTTTTTTTTTTTAATGGCCCCGGTATCGATTGTGGGAACACTTGATTCAAAGTCTTGTTCATTTTGATCAGTGAGAACACAAATAAAAAACTTCATCTTTTTCACGCTCCTCCAGTAGCTCCAAAAGGCCATTCATGACTCCATATCTAGTTATAATAAAAATAAAATATATTAATAAGGCTATATACCACCAGGTCGTGTAAAACACTATTTTGGGTATTCTGCTTCATATTCAAATAGTTTGATATTTTCAAGGGTTTTACTTTGTCATTCTTAGGAGCAACTGTGTGGAGTGATGTTTTAAAATAACTGCTAATTTGCTTTTCATAGAAATAAGTTAACAGATATAACACTTATAGATGAGCATTAGGCAGAGACACTCGGAGCCTGTGGAACGGGATACAGAGCATCACTGATTACAAGCCCGCACCTAATGTTGTATTAGATCTTTTTATCAACTTCAGCTCTTGTAAACATTACATGTTTTGAACTTGTATTAACTGTGTACGTCCTGCAGGCATCATTTACCTGAGCTCATACCACTCACTGTTTTAGTGAAAAGATATTATATAAATATTGTTTTTACTATGAAAGATACTAAAATGAAATCTATTGTACTTTATCACAGAGTACTTCACTGAAATGTTTACCAAAGTAAAAAATGTTTAACTGTAGCACAAAATAACTTGTGTTCTCGATCATCATTATCAAAAACAAAAGTCCAAATGTACGTGGGGAAAACTTAACTTTATCACAAATATAATGCTTGACCCATACAATGTATGAACATATTTACAATTTTAAAGTAGTCCTGCTCTCATTTCTAGGAACGCTCCCCCCTCCCCCACTTCCCCTGTTTTTTCTCACCATCAGCCGGTTTACCTGTGTACACTTACATGTTCCATGCATAACATGTCTTCAGATCACATGCTGCCCATATCTTTATACCATACCTATATAGTTTGTTTGGCATATACTGTATACTGCCTAAAAGGGCACCGTCCCAAAACACTGACGAGATGCTCATGTGATTCACCGGATCTTCCTCCTCCTGCGTGTTTCCATAAACCCCTCTTCCCTCCAGGTTTGTCATTTTCATGACAATGGTTAGAGTAGAGTCTATGAGGAAAGTTGAAAAAATGAAAACAGGACTTGATGTCATCCACTCAGTATATGGCATGTTGGGTTAGGGTTTGGTACCATTTTTGGATGAAAGGAGACTACAACTTCAGCTGGGTCTTCTTCCTCATCAGTGTCAGAGCCGTCCTCCTCGAGTAATACTTGGTGTCAACCTCAACCTCTGACTCTCACGTCTAAACTCTTCTCACTCTCACCCTGGCTTCTCTCCTTTTGATCACTTTCATTGTCAAATATAATTCCAGAGCTTCATGTGCAGTATATCTCTTGGCCATCGTGCTGCAAAAAAATTAACCGTGAGTAAGATGTCAAAAAGTTGTATATACTATGTATGTGTATGTAAAATCATACAACTTTCTTGCAGGCTTGTTGACAATGTTGCAGTTTTGTTTTTTTAACAGGTGTGGTAAAAATTATGTTCTTGATGGAAGCCAAAAAGGTGTGTGTGTGTGTGTGTGTGTGTGTGTCTGCTCAAAGACACGTGCATGTTTAGGTGTGGGAAATAAGTGTAGAAATGTGCTTTAACTCTGTTTTATACACTAATTATAGTCTTACCAATATATTTACAATTGCCAGTCATTTTTGACTGGGACGCCATGAGTGTATAAAAGTTCCATAAAACACACAAATTTGTATAAAAATAGTTATAATTTCTGTTATGTGCTTAAGTGCTACGTTTGAACAAAGTCATTGAACCTCATGAGAAATGAATACAATTTACTGCACTTTTTTAGAGAGGAATCTTGATTTGACCGTAACACAGCATGAGGGTTAAATATTTTAATTCCCATAAATGAGTCAAAATCATTTCCACCTCTAATCATTTGCTTTGTGCTCTTTGTTGTTTGTGCGCGTGAACTATATTTGATAATATTGATATTAAGATGACTGTTAAAACTAAATATAAGTCTATAGGTGGTGAGACAAAAATGTACCTTTGTATCCATTTCCCTCTAGGAGGAGACACTGCATGGAGCAGGTGTTACACAGTGACTGCAGTGTGTGTGGTGCTGCTGTGTGTTCTCCTGCTGACTGCCATTACAGTGCTATGGATCAAATTCAACATCCTGTATACAGAAAAAGCCCAGTTACAGACCAGTTACAACAATCTGACTATAGAGAGAGACCAGTTACAGAGGGAGAGAGATGAAATTCTAATGACATTTTGTGATTTGTGTAAGTAGATAGATTTAGCATTAATTACTGATCACTTCAACATTAATTTCCAATCACTAAACCTTACCTTCCTCCAGGAGATAATATACGTACCGCGGCCGTTTCCACACCCAGTGTTTAAAATGTAAATGTCTATAGAAGTGCTTATTGTCCACACATAGAGTTCTCTTTAGAGTGTGTGTGCTGTTTTTATTTATCCAGTCAGAGTCTAAAGAGAGAAATACAACAATAACCTGTTATCAACTTATATAAAACGTACAAGCTGTAGTGCTGCAGAAATGCCATGTGCTCTTCATATCTGGACTGCAAAACAAAAGGAGAAAATAAATGCTGTACACAGAACAGAAAATGTTTAAGCTAGTTATTTTTCTAAGTATTTTATTTAGTGCTTGGTGAAAGTTACAGAGGGAGAGTGGAAAAAATCATGTGCGCATTAAAAATGAGATTCTCATATTATGTAATCTGTGCTGTGAAAGATAAACCATGTCTACACACTAGAAATAGATTAGAAACTGTGTATTTGATCTTTGTAAATTCTCTTAATTTATCTCTATAGACAAAGAGAAGTGTTTCATCTTCAACTCCAGTCTTTATTTCATGTCTACTGAGAATAAGAGCTGGACTGAGAGCAGACAGGACTGCAAAGAGAGAGGAGCAGACCTGGTGATCATAAACAGCAAAGAGGAACATGTGTGTGTGTGTGAGAGAGAGAGAGCGCGCACCTGCGTGAAGAGAGAGAAACTAAATAAAATTTGATTGTGTTATTATTTACAGGATTTCATCATTAAACAGAGGAATGACTAAATTCAGCCATGGATTGGTCTGAGTGACAGAGAAACAGAGGGAGAGTGGAAATGGGTGGACGGTACTCCACTGACCACTGTGTAAGAAACAGATTTTTTTCTGTGTCCTTTTAATATGTAATACACTCAACAATGTTAAAACTGTTCTGTTTTGAATTTTTTTTTTTTGTCACATACACAACCATATACAGTGAGAGGCTTATGTAACTATTTGTGGAGTAAATGAAATAAAAAAGTAAGAAAAAACCAATTTCACTAGAAAAGAATGTAAAATATAAAATCTACAAATATACAATATACAGTGACAAAAAAAAAAAATAGTAGAAATACACTCCTGATCAAAATCATAAGACCAGGGGAAAATATTAGATATTCACACTTCACATTGGTGGATTGTAATCTGGTACTGTGCTTCTTCAAAATGCCTAAAGAAGAAAAAGAAGCAAGAACAAAAAAAAAAGAGCAATTTCTTGAAAACTGCAATTAAACTCAAACAGGCTGCTCATCAGCTGATCAAAAGTTTAAGACCATAAAAACCCACAAAAGAACTAAAAGTGTCAAAAAGGACTCAGTAGTGAGTAGCGCCACTGCGCTTGATCATTTCAAATGATGGAGACTGGTGGGTGGGAATGTTGCTCCATGTGGTAAAAATGGCTTCACAAAGGGCAAGCCATCTTGACATCCAAAGTCGGGAACTGACGTCTGTTTTTGTAAACTTCCCTTGCCATCCCAGCTTCCAAGCTCCATTTTCCTACTGATGGAAAAAGCTCCTGAAATCATGATGGAGCCATGTAGAAAACATGTCCAGTGATGTCCTTGTCATGCCAGGATTGTTGGAAGCCATCAGGACCATCCAGATTATTTTTTTTTCTTGTCCGAGAATAAAAATTTCTTTCGTCTTTCAATGTCCCACGTTTCGTGCTCCCTTGCAAATTTCAAGTGGCAAAGTTTGTGATGTGGGAGTAGATGTGCTTTTGAAGACGTTTGTTTTTTTTATTTAAGCCCTTCTCTCACAAATGCTGTTTTATGTTTATTGGGCTGGTTATTGGGGTAATTTGGGTCGAGGATCGGCTTGTGTCTTCATGGACAGCCCGTCAGAACCTCCGTCTCTGTGCAGGTAAAATTTTGGGGGGTTTACCACTTGATTTTTTTTTGTCCCATAACTTTCAGAATATTTTAAGAAATTTAAAATGACTGTCTTACTGTCACATTGCACCTCCAGGGTCCGTGTTTGATTCTCGTCTCTGTGTGCATGGAGTTTGTATGTTCTCCCCTACTCCAGTTTCCTCACACAGTCCAAAAACCTGAAGATTAGGCTAATTGGTGTTTCCAAATTGCCCGTAGTGTGTGAATGAATTTGTAAGTGTGTGTATGCATGTGTGATTGGCACCTTGTCCAGGGCGTACACCGCCTTGTTCCCTAAGTCTCCTCGGATAGACTCCAAGCTCCCCGCGACCCTGAACACAGGATAAAGCGGTATAGATGATGAGTGAGTGACGGAGTGTCCCAAATGTATATCTCAGTTTACAGAGGCTGAGAGGATTTAGGTAAATGTGTGGTATTTGTCTCGAGCAACCGAAGGATAAACAGAAAAGCCTTAGCAGTTAGCCTGTGTAGCGTGGATGGTAAACCCAAACAAGGAAGCAGCACGAATAGGCAGGATAACCACGCGAATAGTCTAAGAACTCTCTTACGCAAAGAGCAAGGATCTACACAAATAAACCCGCATTCTAGCAACACACACTCAATCAAAAAGCAACCCGAATCGGTGAGTACTCACAGAATAGTCGGTGTAGTGTCAGCAAAGGCATGGGCGAAGTCAATGACTGAGCGATGTGAAGCTCTATTTTGTCCCCTTTTATGCTTCCTGGATAGCGACCGTACTACATCCGGGTCCTTGTGCCGGTCGTGTTACAAGTGTGCATGACAGTACCCCCCTGTCCAGGACCAACTCTCGACGGTCCTGGGGTGGAGGATACCTGACAACAGTAGTCCCGGATGAGTTCCGGGTCTAGGACGAACTGAGCTGGAGAACATGGGTGACGTTGTGAAGGGTTTGAGTTGTGAAGTATGGAATACTGGATGGATCCGGAGCGCCGCAGGCAGTTGGAGCCGGTAGGTGACATGGTTGATGGAGAGGGTGACGCGGTAGGGGCGGATGAACCTTGGTGATAATTTCTTTGATTCTATAGGGAGGTGCAGGTTCTTTGTGGACAGACACACTTTGTCACCTACATGGTACAATCGTCCTGGAGGGTGTCGACGGCGATGTTGCATGGTGTAACGGGTGTTGGCACATTGGATTGCTTCCCTGGCTAGGACCCACGACCGTCGACACCTGTGGACCAATTGTTGGGCCACCGGTATCTCAACCTCCGGTTCTTGATGTTCGAACACCAGAGATTGGAAACCCTGGCATACCTCAAAGGGACTTAACTTGGTGGAGGAGGAAACATGGAGGTTATGGGAAAGTACAGCCCAGGTGAGGTAGTGGGCCAAGAGCGCTGACGGTTAGCAACGAAGCATCTCAGGTAGCGCTCCAGTTGTTGGTTGGTCCGTTCCGTCTTACCATTACCCTGTCAGACACGATGTCCTTGGGGAACCCATGCAAGTGGACTACATGCTCTAAAATCAGCTTGACTGTCCTTTTAGCTGACTGGTGAGGGCGACCAGGTGCACAGCCTTAGAGAACCAATCCATAATGGTCAAGATGGTATTTTTTCCCTCGGAGACCAGCAGGCCCGTTATGAAGTTGGTGGCAATGTGTGTCCAGGGCCAGCGGGGAACAGGAAGCGGTTGGAGTTCCTTGGGTGTTGGTTGATTGGTGTCCTTGGCCCTGGCACACACTGGGCATGCCTGAACGAACTCGTCTATGTCCTTGGCCATAGATGGCCACCAGAAGGCATGCTGCACATATTGTAGAGTGCGCTGAGTGCCTGGGTGCCATGAAAGAGGGGAATGTCCTCATTGGATGACTTCAGTCCGGGTGTTCTTGGGGACATAGAGTTGTCCAGGCGGCACACCTGCTGGTTCGTTTTCTTTCAGCTTGTGCTTGGCGAACCCCCGTCTCCAATTCTCAGAGTAGTGGGGCGATGACCTTGGAGGAATAAGCGCAATGTCTGCCCGGGGGGCATCTTCCTTGTGCTGTTGGGAGAGGGCATCAGCCTTGGTGTTCTTCGACCCCGGGCAGTATGATAGGTGGAAATCATAATGTCCACCGCACCTGCCTTGGGTTTAGCTGTTTGAGTTTCTGGATGGTGATGAGATTCTGGTGGTCGGTCCAGACGCTAAACGGCTCCCTGGCACCCTGGAGCATGTGTCGCCATTCCTCCAATGCCCAATTTATGGCCAGCAGCTCGCGGTCCCCTACCCCGTATCGCTGAGTGGGGTCAAAGTTTTTGGAAAAGAAACTACAAGGGTGTAGCTTCTTGTCTGCACCTTGTTGGGAGAGAACAGCCCTGGTGTCCACATCCAAAGCGTCCACGTCCACAACAAACGGTTTGTTTGCATCTGGATGGAGAAGAATCGGGGCAGTGGTGAATCGACGGCAGAGCTTGTGGAAGATGGAGATGGCGGTAGAGTTGTCAAAGCGGTTAATGGTGCTGCAACCGTACTGTAGTCCCGGATGAAGCGACAATAGAAGATCGCAAACCCAAGAAACTGTTGAAGTTGTCTGAGAGTGGGGGTGATGAATGCCGTCTTCCACTCATCACCCTCTCTGATACGAGGAGGACAGAAGACTTCAGCTAGGTCCCGTTAAGCCTCGGGGATGGCGTTGGTATCGACATCATCGGCCTAACCCTAATCCTACAGCACGTCCCAGCCGGTGCCATGGTGGTGGTGAAGGCTGGTGGTCGGGATATGGCGTGTGAAAAAGATGGCATGATGGGCGGCAGGGTCTGGGGGGCTGGCCTCGGACGGGAGAGCAGGCGCTGGTCAATTCTGATCGGAGAACCGCCGTGGCCCACTCAGCTGCCTGCCCAGAAAGCAACGAGACTAAGACTAAGTCTAATTTTTATTCTCTGGGTTTCAGCTTATGGGCTCCAGGGGAACCGAATAATACCACTGCTGATGAGGACTGTATTCAGCTTTATATTCCTGAAACTTTTGGAATGACAATAAATGCTCCGTTAAGCTATTCTGGATCTGTGAGAAACGACTTTTAATGTGAAATTTATTATTTTACATTGAAAATGTGTTTCTATTCAGTATAAAAATAATATTTGTGAAATTATGTATCAGCATATATATTTTTGTCAGAATTAACTCAGTATTCAGTCAGTGACAAAAAGTGCACAGAGACTGTTCATGTCTTGTACTGTATCCCATTACAGTGGAACCTCGGATTGCAAGTATTGTCTTGCGAGTGTTCCGCAAGACAAGCCAAATTTTTAAATAAATTTTGATTTGAAAAAAAAGCAAGTCTTGGTTTACGAGAGTATCGCTTTCACACATGCGCCTTTTATTTTGACACCGAGCGTCACTCTTGCACTGCAGAATTGTGTGTAGTCGTCTCCCCGCTGGGTCTTAGCCCTCGTCTCTTACTTGTAGAATCAACATCTCCCTCTCTGTTTCAGCGTCTCCTATGTGTGTGCGCACATAATTTGACACCGACACACACACACACTCTCTCACCTTTTCACCCACCCAACCCCGCTCCACGGCTTCGTAAACACACAGAAACGCTTTTACTTGTATAATAAACATCTCCCTCTCTCTTTCAGCGTCTCTTATGTGCACAGATGCTCTCTCGCCTTTTCACCCTCTCCCTGGCTTCACAAACACACAGAAAATCTGCTCTGTCGCGATTCTTTTCAAAGGTAAGGTGCTAGTTCATTTGTTTGTTTGTTTTTTACTTTACTGTATTGATTCTGTTAGTATGCGCTCACGCCAGGTCAGAAAGATTTCTGTTTTTCCTGTTAAAACGGTGTTAAAACACATGACCTTATAAATCTATTCTATTTCTTCCCTTTCCTCTTTTTTTTCTTTCTTTAGGATCATTTAAAAAAGAATTTGCTCAGTCATGTGTGCATAGTCAGTTAAAATGAAATAAAGTTATTTATATTAAAGAATATATTGTGCTGAAAAAATGTCACTCTATTGCACAATTCTGAGTCCTATATATTTATTAAAACATAATGCAAAAAATGCTTAGGGTTTTAAGGACTAGGGTTCTCTGACAAACAGTGCCATCTACACTAAAGAGTGTTTAATACTTTTTTATAGACTCTTTGTCTTACTCTTCACATAGTAGATGGAGGTGAGGGTTAGTAGGTTGGGTCTCTGAAATGAAGATATGTAGATATGTAGGTTGGTAACTAACTAACTAAAGTCAATTACAAAATTGTCTTATAATAGATAAATGTTTTATTTTTAAATTTAGCTTCTTTATTAAAAAAAAAAAAAATATATATATATATATATATATATATAATATATATATATATATATATATAATATATTATCATACAGTACACCCAAGTGTCCCTAGTTGATCAACATGGCTAACCTTTTACAAATTTACACCTTAATGAATTTATTGAAATTAAATGTCATCACCAATAAAGAACTAAAATAAAATATACAGATTTTTTTTTATCAAGAAGTGAAGCAATGAGATAATAATGTATATAGATTATAATAAAGAAATAATTTCCCACACATGCTCTAAGCCTGCAAATGTGTAAGTGTCCAGTATGTTAGAGAAATGTGCAGCACATCGCCAGGCCTCGGTGTCAAGTCAGCAAAAACCACTTTACCAAGTATCACCCAGACCTTTAGGTGGCGGTAGCGCATCATCTACTTTGCTTGTAAAAAATTAAGAAAAAGACAAAGAAGATAACGCGGACGAAGGTGGGTTTTACTTTTCGCGCAGAATTTAAAATTAATTATTATTGTCAAGGGGTCAAAATATGAGTTAAAACCACAGAGTCTGTGGTAAAATAATAAATAAATACACAGCTTACATTTGGTCTTAAATTACAAAATTCAAATGCTACCTGTGGGTGGTTTAGCATGTGGATTAGCATGTCTAGGTAACTAAGACTAGTGAGGTTCAAAGTTTTTTTTTTATTTATTTTTTTTATGGTACAAATCAGTCAGCTCATTACAGTATTATGATTAAGGATGCCCTAAGTTAACCTATTTAATAATAAATAGGGTTGCTCCGATCAGGATTTTTTAGGCCAATTTCTGATCACTAGAAGCTGTATCAGCCAATACCGATCCCGATCACCGATTACAGGGTCTACTTGAAAGCCTTATCATGTAGCATTATTTATTAAACTATATCTAACAACAATGTAAATTAATTATTGAAATTACAAGCAGCGGAATATCATGAATTGACAACTGTATTTATTGGCAAGCAACATGTGCAACACGTCAAATTAAAACATAGAAGTCTGTGCTTGGTTAGTAATTGGGAACAGCTTAGAGCTTGACAAATACAACTTTCCTGTAGATTATATAAAATTAAATTAAATAACAGACAGGTGGGGCATGAGTCGCCGGAAGTTTTACAAGAACCGCAAGCATCCGTGAGGACCGGTGTTCTATCAATTCATCCTACTCATTATTATTTCCTACCTAAAAAAAAAAAAAATGTGCCGCTTAAATTCATTCATATGCAAATTTACTGAGGTATTTCATAGTTTTGTGCTTTTAATTGACATTTTATTTGATTCACTTACATATAGTTAACAGTTGACCTGTGAATTGAAGGGTAGGAGTGATTTTTTAAAAATTGTTTGTATCCATGTTAAAACTATAGGAATTACATTCTGATTAAGTACCGTCATGTGTCAGAATCTGCTTCCCATGTTAAAACTGAGTATTGCACTTTTTTTTGTTGCATTCTTATGGCCATTTGGATAAAGTTGGACAGACCGGTATAACTAACTCTTTTTTTATAACAGTAGGAAATTCTGACAAGTAGGAAAAACTGATAGAACACCTGAAAAAAAATCAACATTAACATAAGGCGGAAAGATGGAAGCGTAATCACAGCGCCAAAACTCGCGGTGAATCATGTTGAACCGTACTTACGGTCGCCAAGCGAAACTGCGTAGGTGAGAGAGGAGAATTACAGACAGCTGAGTGAGCGGCGGCGCGCGAGTTACTGAGCTCTCCCGCTCTCTTAGTGTGAGCCAAAACTGCTTGTGATCCTTTATGTGACTAACCTTCAAATGTCTGATGAGGTTCGTGGTGTTAAAATACTTTGGGTGCTTCCACCTCGTGGAATTGGCTTGTTACACAGGTTGCAGATTGCTAATGTATTGTCTTTTTCACACAACACGTAGAACTGTCAGACTGGTGAAGCCATTTTAGCAGCGCGCAAAAAAAAAAAAAAATCTGCAAGTTTTGCGTCACCTGATCGGCTTTTCTATATCGGCCATTATAGAGACTGATATCAAACTTCCCAAAGCAATTATCAGCCGATTATGATCGGCGACCGATCAATCGGAGCACCCTTAATAATAAATAGTAAGTTAATGTTTCTGCATGATAATTTTTTCATTAAAATGAAGGAAAAAGCAGACCGTGGTTCGTTAACATTATTAATATCTTATTATATAGAAGTGATGAATATTTGTGGTTACATTATGTCACAAACTTTAAAAATGGAGCATGCTGAATGTATTTGTATAATAACGCACACCTCGTAGTAGCATAGTATCTGCTGTTTTCACAACAAGAACACAGGAAGCTACTGCAGTTTGTTCACTTCTTTTACTAGCAGGCAGCAACAAATAGTCTTTTTATGCCTGTATTGTTAACCATTATTAGCAATATTAAAGCTGCATCCACCACAGGGAGGCACAGGGCCGCTCCAAGGTAATCAGCAGCAATGACCTACACCTGACCTCCTGCTGCTTAAAGCTGTGAGAGTTCACAGATTGTGTGTAATGTGTTCACTCACACTATACATTTTAATCAGCTTTCCTGTGTGGCCTAAAGGTGTGACCTCTCTGCTCAGACTGTACATTAATTTAACCAGGGATGATCTGAATGCTTGAGCTGTATGTTAGAATAGTACCCCTGAATGCAAATGTGAAGTTTGTTCATCTGTATTGCAGTGAAAATTAGAGGCATGTGTGCATTAAGTGGATTCACACAACACAGTGGAACAGCAGAACATAGACCCGCTCCCACTGCCACAAGACAACTAAAGTGTCTGACAAGGCCCTAAGTCACATCTTTGGGCCCATGAGCAGCACGTCACAGTTCCGTTTCAAAAGCTACACTCAATGCTGCGTGAAAACGCTATGGGAACATCTCTTTGTTGCCTGGTTGTGAAGCCTGTGCATGTCAAACCCGTCGAATACCTTTGGCTTATAACCTGTGCCAGGCATGACGTTACCGAATAAGGTGCACCTGCAGGTTATAAATAGGAGTGAACCGGAAACATCCTCAGATCTTTTTGTCTTCAGGACCGCTTTGTGTTTGCGTGTGCATGTACAAGCCGTAGCGAAAGCGAAATAAAAATAACAGCATTAACTCACCGATATGGCGGAGTTGCTTAAGAGATGCGTGCCTCCGTGCGATAGATCTCTTTCGGAGGGCGATCTTCACGAGTTTGTCGAGTGCTTGGGAAGAACACGCTCGCCTCGGGCTTCAGGGAGAATGTGAGTACTGCGATCTTCTCCTTATTAAGGTGCTTCACGCGCGGCTCGCTTTCTTTAAAGAGAAACCGCGAGCCGCGGCGCATTCCTGAGGCTCGCGTGTTGATTTGGCAGATCCTTCGTTGTTCCTTCCTTGTTCCTTCGACTTATTCGAATGATATTATTGATGCGAAGGCACGCGGTTATATGATGATGCCCAGATAGAAGAGACGCTTGCGGGCTATCTCTCTCCTGGGACATCATCCTCCCTGAAAAAGCCTACTCTCTCCTCCAAGTCGTGCAGATTGACACCTGCTTTTGTGGGTAAAGCTTTTCAGGCAGCAGGACAGGCTGGTGCTTCACTGCACACCATGGCGGTTTTGCAGGTTTACCAGACTGACCTGCTGAAGGACCTGACCAGCGGCGGGGCTATTGATGACAGGGCGTTTGCAGAGCTGCGCCTAGCCACAGACCTGTCTCTCTGTGCAACCAAGCGGACGGCCCGTGCTGTGGGCCGTTCCATGGCTGCCATGGTATCCACGAAGAGGCATCAGTGGCTGAACCTCACTGGGATCAAGGATAAGGATCTTGTTGTCTTCCTCGATGCCCCCATCTCACCTTCCGGCCTTTTGGCGACGCTGTTAATTCCGCCGCCACTAGGTTTAGAGAGGCAAAGCTATATGAACAGGCCTTTGGGAGGTTCCTTCCCCGCCGTGCTCAAGAACCGGGACCGTCGGCCACCCGGCCCCGGCCAGGTCTGGCCCCTATCAGGCGTGAGGTGCAGAAGGAGAGCGTGACCAGCCGCGCACCCCCCCGTAAAGACTGGGGTAGGGCTCGCCGCTCTTCTCAAAAATCTGCTTCGAAAAGACCGGCTGTGAGTAGCTTCCTCTCTTCAAAGAAGAAGCCCTGAGTTCGTGCGCCTGGGGCCATGGGGGTGTCTCCCCCCGGGGAGGGGCGCCTGGATTTTCATCACAAAACAGGGCCTCCTCCCTGGCACTCCCGGGAGGCCGGTGTTCAATCCCCGCCACCACTGGTGTTCGGGGAGCACCGGTCTCCAATGAAAAGTTGGGTGTTCAGGCATCATCTGCCACACTTCATCTCCCAACACCTAACACCCCCCCCCCCATCTAGCCGAAGTGTCAAAGCTCGTGCCCCTTTCAGAGAAGCTGGCAGCGTGGAAACTACTGCCAGGTGTATCTCCTTGGGTATAAAGGACTGTAGGCACAGGCTACAGGATTCAGTTTGCACATCGTCCTCCGCGTTTCAACGGCGTGGTCTCCACTTCCGTGAAACCGGATCAAGCACATCTGCTGGCCCAGCAGTTACAGACTCTGCTGGGCAAAGGGGCCATAGAACATGTTCCCCTCCCAGACAGAGAGTCGGGCTACTACAGTCGGTACCTTTTGGTGCCCAAGAGAGGGGGAGGGTTGTGTCCGATCTTGGATCTTCGCGGCTTGAACCGCTATCTCAGAAATCCAGATTCAAAAGTTTGACTGTCAAAATGATTGTTTCTCAAATCCAACTAGAGGATTGGTTGTGACAATCGATCTCAAGGACGCATATTTCTATAGAAATATTGCCACAGCACAGGAAGTTCCTGAGGTTCGCTTTGGGGGCGAAGCTTACCAGTATTGGGTCCTTCCATTTGGCCTAGCTCTGTCACCCCGCACATATACAAAATGCATGGATGCAACTCTGGCTCCTTTATGACTCCAGGGCATCCGTATTTTGAATTACATAAACGACTGGCTGATTCTGGCCCAGTCTTAGGAGCTAGCGCTTCGACATTGGGATGTCGTCTTAGCCCATCTTCATTCTTTAGGATTGAGACTCAACGCCACAAAAAGCGTCCACCTTCCTGTTCAGAGGACAACATATTTGGGTGTCACATGGGATTCGGTCACAATGCGGGCACAGTTGTCTCCTGCACGTGTCGAATCCATTCTCAACACCCTGAAGGAAATCAAGCTAGGCCAGAAGGTCACTGTTCATCACTTTCAGAAATCTTTAGGCCTCATGGCAGCTTCGTCCATGATGATACCTTTGGGCCTTCTGCACATGAGAGCATTTAAGCTGTGGCTAAGAGCCAAGGGGTTTCATTCAAGGGCCAACCCCTAGAGGCTAATAAGGGTTACGCGCCGGGGGCTTCGTACCCTTTCTATGTGGTTCAGACCCCAGTTTCTGACTTTGGGTCCCACTCTAGGTCCGTCTTGTCATCGCAAGATGCTAACGACAGACGCTTCCCTCACGGGCTGGGGTGCAGTCTTGGATGGCCGTCCAGCACAAGGGAGCTGGAGAGGTCATCTTCTCGCGTGGCACATCAATTGCCTCGACATGATGGCTCTGTTTCTGGCCCTGAAACACTTCCTCCAGCAGTTGAGAGGCTACCATGTCCTAGTGCGGGTGGACAGCACTGCGGTAGTCTCGTACATAAATCGCCAGGGTGGACTGTGCTCGCGCCGCTTGAACAAGCTAGCGCACCAGGTTCTGCTTTGGGCACAGGACAAGTTCCTGTCCCTCAGGGCGATTTACATTCCAGGGCATATGAATGTAGGAGCAGACTTGCTATCCAGACAAGCTGTAAAACATGGGGAATGGAAACTCCACCCGAAGTAGTCAGTCAATCTGGGAAAGATTTTACGTAGCAGAGGTGGACCTCTTTGTCTCATAAGAGGCAGCAGAATGCCCCCTTTACTACTCTCTGACTCCTCCAGCTTCCCTGGGTCTGGACACAATGGCCCACACGTGGCCCAGATTACGCCTTTATGCGTTTCCACCTATAGTTCTGCTCCCAGGAGTCCTGGCGAGGGTCCGTCAACACGGCTTGCGCCTCTTATTGATAGCGCCCCATTGGCCGACCAGAGTGTGGTTCTCGGATCTTATATCTCTCCTCGACGGCTCACCCTGCGTGATTCCAGTGAGGAGGGATCTTCTGTCTCAGGCGCAGGGGACAACACTTCATCCCCGGGCCGAGCTCTGGAACCTTCACGTTTGGCCCCTGAACGGACCAACTAAGACATGCTGGGCTTTCAGCCAGCGTAATTCAAACCATTTTAAGTGCCAGGGCTCCCTCCACTAGGAGAACTTATGCCCTCAAATGGAGTGGATTTGAAAATTGGTGCATGGCAAGACATGTAGACCCAGTTCACTGCCAGATTGTTTCAGTGCTGGAGTTTCTACCACTAGAGTCAGCGCCTGTCAGGCTCCTGCCTCTTAAGATGGTTTTTCTTATGGCTATTACTTCTAAAGCTATTCTGCATCCTCACCCGAACTATCTTCCAAGGTTCCATTCTCGACCATGCACCCAGTTGTTCTCGAGGCCTTCTGTCCTCCGCCTTTCACAACTCCGGAGCAGGAAAGACTTCACTTACTGTGTCCAGTACATGCCCTTAGGATCTACGTCCACCGCACTAGCCAGTGGCGTAAGTCAGAGCAGTTCTTTATTTGCCATGGGGGTCTGCCATTAGACAGACTCTGTCACACTGGGTGAGAGATGCCATTGCCCTAGCCTATGAGGCGCGTGGTCACACTTCGCCTCTGGGAATCAGGGCTCACTCAACCAGGGGGATTGCCTCATCAATTGCCTTGGCAAGAGGCGTCCCCCAGCAGCAGGTGTGTGATGCGGCAGGCTGGTCCTCTCCACACACGTTTGTTAGATTTTATAGTCTGGATGTCAATGCTACTCCGGCTTCACGGATCCTTCAGTCAGCATCCCAGAGCTAGGTCTGAGACCTCCTCGGCTTGTGCGCACACGCTACACAACCTGGGGGTCCAGACACTTGCAGTGCGGCGGCGTTGGTATTCTCGTTCCCATAGCGTTTTGAAAGGGAACGTCTCGGGTTACTTGACTGTAACCCTGTTCCCTGATAAAGCGGGAACGAGATGCTGCATTCCGATGCCGCACTGCTGGCGTGCCTGGACGTCCTTCACACAAAATTGACCTGAGAATGTTTCCGGTTCACTCCTATTTATAACCTGCAGGTGCACCTTATTCGGTGACGTCATGCCTGGCACAGGTTATAAGCCGAAGGTATTCGGCGGGTTTGACATGCACAGGCTTCACAACCGGGCAACAAAGAGATGTTCCCATAGAGTTTTCACGCAGCATCTCGTTCCCGCTTTATCAGGGAACAGGGTTACAGTCAAGTAACCCGAGACGTTTCCCTCCACTTCATCTCTCTCTCTCTCTCTCTCTCTCTCTGTCAGTGTGAATGTTTTTCACAACTACGTCATGCTCTTTTGCCTGCACTGTCTTGTGATTTGTGAGTGTCTGCAGCTTTCTATAGCGTTGAAAAAACAAAATAATATTTAACATGTTGTAGTATTTTAAATGGGGAGACAATGCTCAACGCATTCTCCGCCATTTATGTAGGGTTTCAGCTCTGGTTCAGAGGTGAATCGAATCTTTAAGGATTCGAGTTAATTTTGTTAAACTTAATTAAAATTTATAGCATACACTTTATCAACTACCCATCCAGCGTTTAGTATGATTTAGTGCAACTTACCAATTATTGACGACGATAATACAAAATCGGGTATTTACCTAATTATGAGCAAGGTAACGTAAGATCTGGGCAAATGTTTAAACTTTAAAATGCATGACCAAGACAACAGTTCTTTATAAAGAAACAAGAATTTATTTGAACTAATCTACGATACATGAAACTATGCTACTTGAACACACGTCCACACACACACACACACACACACATAAGCATACCAACAGTTGCAGGGTGAAAGTTAATGAAGTTCATCTAGTACTGTTTACTAGACTAAAGAAAGTCACAAGAGCAGAGTCTTGGGTTTAATCTTACGGTTTTAGTTATGAAATGAGCACCATTTTCAGCAAGGTATGCAGCTTTGTTTGTATACTTGCATTACGTTTCATTCTCATGGTTCGCCTCCGGTGAAGGGAATCACGGTGTTACTGATTGGTTGGTGCTCTGGTTAAAATGACATCTTTCAGGAAAGCCCATCGGTGAGGCTTGGTTCCCCGGTTACTGATGGCTGCCGAAGATTTCTGTGGGTTTCTTTTCATGTACCTCTACAAAGTCTCATTGAAAGTTCTCGCAGAGTGAATGACGTCAGCGAAGTCGGCGTAGCGCTTGAAGGTGGAGAGCCCTAGCGGCTTGCTTCCTTCAGATGGTCATGATGACTACGTGATTGTAGAACGAACAAACAAACGTACGTAGGTACGAACGTGAGAAAAAAATTGTTTGGATGTGTCCGGACACTGAGTTTTGTCCCTGTGTGTCAGTCCGTCCCATGGATGATTGGTCCACCGGATGTGGTTAAGTGGGGTTTGGCCGCTTCATTTGTTCCCCTTGTGCATACATTAGGTTTTAGCTTACTGCCGTCACGCGGGGGCTGCCGATTACACTTTAATTACCTTTATAAAGTAATTTACATGAGCATTTGTTCATGCAACCAATTTTCCATGCGTGTGTCTACTGTTGTTTGAATAAAATAAGCTTTCAACTCCATATCACACATCCCCATCTTACATACTCATTTATAGCATTGTTTAATAAACTTCATGTGTCCTGGGAATAATGCAATTGCTGATAATAATTAAAGTTATGTGAATAAACAAACATAACACACATATAAAACATACTGAATATATGTTTCAGCATTTATCCTACTGGCACCATTAAAGATTGCTTAAATAGTGTCTCTCATATTCCTCTTTTGTTCTTTTGAAAGCCATTTGAGAACGTGCATGTGTCCTGGGGTCACTGAGATGTTCAAAGTGTGATTCTAGGTCTCAATCAATAAGTAGTTGTAAACTGTCCGCTTTGTTTACAGGATCACAATTCTACACAATGGTTTTAGGTCTAGTTTGAGTATCTGGCTTTAGTGAGCCTGCCCAGCAAACTTCCTGTCCCATGCCTGGTTAAGTTCCTGCAGCTTAGTTTTACAACCTCTCCTTTATGTTTCCGAATGAGATAACGTTATTGGGATGGTGTAATTATGTCTGGGGAAGAGGTTCTGGAATGTGTTGCTCTAGTTGGGGGTCTGCTCAACCCTACAGGTTTTAAAGTACCCAAAATAACCCAGATACCACACACACACACACACACCATTAATTAGATTTTATTATATTTAGTATTCTATTGTTTTAGTACAATGGACTACATTCAGTTAAAAAAGTTAAAGGGCAGCTTAAGTTTTACACTGCCTCTGAAGGAGAAACATGTGACACCATGATGGTACAGACTTTTTAACAGTAATGAGAATTTTTCAGACACAACACACTGACCTACAAAGATACACATGTACATTCAATTTACTGCTTTTCATTCACATACAGCAATTCAGTTAGAGATCGTTTTCTCACAGATCCACATAAATGTATAATTACAGGGATAATCAGCTCCACTCCTAGACAGCCACTATAATACACACACACACTATTATTATTATTATAATTATAAGTATGATAATAATAATACGGATAATAACTCATTACAACACAATCCTCATCTCCTGCAGTACTGTTTGGTTCTCCACGTCTCCAAAACCTGAAGGAGAGAATCAGAGGATCTGCTGTGCTTCTCAGACTAATGAAGAGTCAGTAACTGTATCATAAGAAAAATTTAGGAAATGCTGTAGATTTTACAGCAGTGATGTGTGAGCATGAGTGTAAATGTGCTTTAATCTCATCAGTGTAAAATTTAAGCTGCCCTTTAACTTTTTAAATGAATGTAGTTTAGTAATTTCTTACTGAGTGCTCAGAGGTGTATTGTCCACCCACTTCCACTCATCCTCTATGTTACTGTCACTCAGACCGATCCAAGCTGTTCTGCTCAGCTGTTTAGCGATGAACTCCTGTAATGGGTGTAGTAAAATATAAGAATTAAAAAGATCTCTGTCTCTCTCACATACAATGAATAGATAAACTAGCAGACTCTAGATGGAGGACATAACCCTTTTGGACATAAGAGTGCCATGCAAGGCATCTTCCAGGCAATTCATCTCAAGGCACACACACACACACACACACACACACACTTGTTCCTCTCTGCTGTTTATGATCACCAGGTCTGCTCCTCTCTCTCTGCAGTCCTGTCTGCTCTAAGTCCAGCTCTTATTCTCATTAGACATGAAATACAGACTGGAGTTAAAACTGAAACAGCTCCCTTTGTCTGTGGAGATAAATTGAGAGAATGTACAGAGATAAAAACATGCAGCTTCTGGACTGTTGCTTGTGCGTAGTCATGATAAATGTCACCACATAGGATCTAGGCTATAATAGGTTAAAACAAACAAATTAAAAACAACAACAACATTCAGTTAAAATAAAGAATAATAGGTAAGTGTAGTTGGTAGGAGAAGTTAAGGTGCAGGTAAATGAGAACAGTTATGTAATAAACAGGTTGAGACTCAGTAATTCCTGCACAGTTAATAGTGAAGTAATACAATCATGTTTACTAATTGGTTAAGGAAGTAATAATTACTAGCTAATGTTAGTAATATATGTTAAGACATATATCAGAGTCCGACAGAAACGTGTATATAATGTGCTGTTATGTCTGCATTTTTGCTCCTTACAGTTCTTTATGAGTTATGGACAGTGGCGGCTCGTGCAAACATTTTTTGGGGGGAGGGGCGCAAACAAAATTAAAATTAAACTTTTAATACTCGTCTGTAAATAGCCATCTATCAGGTGATTAAGCATCATTACTGCTAGTATAAAATAACATCGCATCCAGTCAGCAGCTCCGCTTGCCTAAGAAGTGCTGGAAAAGACTCGTTGAGAATGGTCCAATCACATGAGCCCAAATATTTAAAAACAATATTGATTCGCTAAGAACAAAAGTGGGAGGGTTCGGGGCGCACAGTGCTGCGCCACAAGGATGATTTGAAAACATCCAATTAGAACTCAACCTCAGGTCACATGCTTTTCAAACGTTTACGTGCCTACATAGACACTCGTTTGTCTGGCGCCCCGCGTACACGAACACATGAACGTAATACAGTTTAGATTTTTTTTTATTATAAATAACTTATATTAAGAATACAGCAGAATATTGTGACTAAATGACTTTATTTCTTTAGTAAAGTAAATAATTATTATGTTAAATAATTAAATGTTAAAGGAGCATTCTTCTCTGCTTAACTTTAAGGGGGATGACGCCCCTGTGTTATAGATTGTATTGAACGGCTGCCACTGATTATTGATTAGAATCTTAAATTGTCACCAACATTATTGAGATGCTTTCATTCTAAGAGTTTGGGGAAATTATACAGACGAACATGTGAGAGGATGGTAGTTAAATCTTGAGGCTCCAGTTTTAAGATGCTTATAGATTTACACTATAAGGAGGACATTTAAGTATTGGGCAGAAAATGTAATGATAAATCTGTCTACTTACACAAATCACAAAATGTCCTCAGGCATGCACCTCTCTCCCTCTGTAACTGGGCTTTCTCTTCAGTCAAGATGTTGTAATTGATCCACAGCACTGTGACAGCAGTCAGCAGGAGAACACACAGCAGCACCACACATACTCCAGTCAGTCTGTAACACCTGCTCCATGCAGCATCTCCACCTAGAGGTAAACAGACACAAACATACAGTTTTGTTTTTTGTCAATTTTTTTGGTGTTACGTAAGTTAATTAGTTTGGAATTATGTATAGTGAAAGTTCTATGTTTGTAGTGACATCTACACTTTCAGGAAAAAAGGTACACAATGGTACAAATAATGTTCCTTCCAGAACAGTTGTGTATCTTTCCAGTAAATGTACCCTTAATGGTATGGAAAAGACCTCTGATGTTACAATTTTTTACCTTTTTAATCCTTAGGGGTCTGAGGCTTTTTTGAAGACCTGCAGTGATTCAGTGCTTTTTTTTAAAATTTGTGTAAATTTAAAATCTTTACTTAATGTATTAGCTAAGATGTGGGTAAAGATTTTAAAATTATAAATGTTTCACTGAATAATCTATGACTTTACATGAATATATAAGACTCATTCACACCTGGCTTAGGTAACATCAGGTTTGACCAGGGGGGTGTTCCAGAAAGCAGGTTATGTGACATACCCGTGTAAGTTTAAGAGTAAGTTAGTGGATATCCTCAACTTTTGGGTCCAAAAATGGAGGTAACTTTCTGGGTATGTTTGTAACCATAGCAACTTGCTCTCTAAAGATAACCTGCTCGGTAGCAGGTTATGTTCCAGGGTAAGTTTGTTTCAGAGGTTTATTGAGCATGACGTGCGCTTTTAATGAAGATTCTGTGGACGTGGAGGCACAAATTATGAGGTTTTTTTTCGCCGGGAGTGTCATGTCTTCCTGGTTTGAGTGAGACGCAGATGCAGAATCCATGTGTATAATCAGTGTCTTTATTGAATATTCTTTTTCTCAAAACAAAAACACAAGAAAAAAACAAAACCAAATAAAGTCCCGTGGCGCTCACGGCGATACCGAGCGAGGCTTCCCAGGCAGGGTCTGCAGGTGGGCGAACTTGAACAGTTTCGGCTTCTGGAGAATATACCGTAAACAAAGGAAACTCTTGTAATGTCCTTGTGACTCGTGAGGGTCTTTCCTTCCTCCCGGAGTCCCACACCTGCAGACACTGCTCAATCCTGGGAGTGAGACGGGCAGAATAGAATCATTAAAACATTTACATGAAACAAGGAGAGGGTCAAGTGAGGACAGACAAGGTGCACAACAGTGAACCGACGAAGCCCTACGGGTTCGACTGGAATAAATAGTAGACACACAAGGGAATCACAGGTGTTCGTGTTTAGTGCTTAAGTGCTTAAGTGCTGGTAGTAAATACATAGACACACTAGGTGGGGACAAAGGGTCAACTCAGTAATCCGGGGAACTTGATCTTATTCCCCTGATCCGTGGAGGTACGGGTGTTACAGTACCCCCCCCCCCAGGACCGGCTCCCGAGAGGGGATGTGAGGGCTGTCTCCGTGTTACCGGAGGGAGTCGAGGCTCACCAACCTGATGGGATGGCCGGTGAGGGGGACGACCCGGACGTCGCGGCGCCGGGCGTTCCGGTCTTTCCAGATGGAAATCCCTAATGAGCCCTCTATGCAAGATGTCCTTAGCCGGCCCCCAGCTCCGTTCCTCCGGGCCGTACCCCTCCCATTCCACCAGATATTGAAGGGAACCCCCTCTCCTCCGGGAGTCTAGTAGTTTTCTGACTCGAAACGCCGGAGCGCCCTCAATCTCCGCGGCTGCTGGGGTTGCTGGTTCCGCCACACCTTCGTCCAGCGGTCCCCGGGTCACTGGTTTAAGAAGAGAGATATGGAAGACAGGGTGGATACGTAAGTGGGTTGGTAGTTGTAGTTTAAAAGAAACAGGGTTTATTTGGGCTAAAATAGGAAAGGGACCTATATAGCGGGGTGTGAGCTTACGGCAGGGAAGGTTCCAGTGAAGGTCCCTTGTTGAGAGCCATACTCTATCGCCTACCTGGAGCGGAGGACTTTCCCTTCGTCGTCTATCGGCAAATTTCTTAAAGCGACGAACTGCTTGGGAGATTTTAGTGTGGGCCTCTTCCCATACCTTTTCCGCTCTCTTAAACCAATCGTCCACCAGAGGGACTTCGGTGGATGTGGCATCCCATGGACAGAGCGGGGGTTGATGCCCAAGTATACATTGGAAGGGCGTTAGGCCGGTAGCGGAGTGACGTAGCGAATTTTGCGCATATTCCGCCCAGATTAAGCATTCTGCCCATTCGTGTTGACGGCTGCTACAATATGCTCAAAGATATTTTCCGAGCTCCTGGACAGTCTGACCATTAGACTCGGGGTGATAGCCCGACGTTAGGCTAACAGTGGTGCCCAATTTCTGAAAGAAAGCTTTCCAGACTCGTGCGATAAATTGGGGCCCACGATCGGATACGATATCTTCGGGGATACCATAGCAACGAAACACGGTTGTAAATAGGGCTTCTGCCACCTGGAAGGCTGACGGGAGGGAGCCGAAAGGGATAAATCTACATCCCTTGGAAAACCGATCGATCACTACTAGAATAGTGGTGTAGCCCTTAGATACAGGCAGATCCGTGACAAAGTCCACTGAGATATGGGACCACGGTCTGTGAGGAGTCTCTAACGGCATTAATTTACCAACCGGCAGGTGTCTAGGATTTTTTGAGGTTGCACAAACTGCACAAGACGAAACCACTGTTCCTACTGACTTCCGCATATTCGGCCACCAGTACTTTTGCTCTAGCAGTCTAAAAGTCCGAATGATCCCGGGGTGTCCGGCCGCTGCACTCGTGTGTGCGTGAATGATTACCTGTTCTCGTAGGGACACCGGCACGTAGGTTCTCCCCGGAGGACATTGTCGCGGCGCGGCGTGGGACCGTGCCGCTTCTGCAATCTCCGAGTCGAGGTCCCACATGATCGGTGCCACCACGAGAGACGAGGGCAGGATTGGCTCGGGTTCTATGGGTTCCCCAGGGGCTGTGTAGCACCGGGATAAAGCATCTGCTTTTCTTATTTTTAGACCCGGGACGGTAAGTAATAGTGAAGCGGAAGCGAGTAAAGAACAGAGCCCATCGGGCTTGGCGAGGGTTTAATCGTTTTGCTTGTTGGATATATTCTAAGTTGCGATGATCGGTCAGCACTACGAATGGGTGATCGGCTCCCTCTAGCCAGTGCCGCCACTCCTCTAACGCCGCTTTTACTGCTAACAGTTCGCGATTGCCGATATCATAGTTGCGCTCGGCAGGTGTTAGTTTACGCGAAAAGAAAGCGCAAGGGTGGAGTTTTTCTGGGTTGCCATGACGCTGTGACAGCACCGCCCCAATCCCCACTTCAGAGGCATCGACCTCAACCAAAAAAGGCTTGGTTGGGTCGGGGATTTTTAGTATGGGTGCCGTAGTGAATGCGGTCTTTAGATATTGAAAAGCTCTGCGTGCCTCCGGCGGAAACTCACGCAGACGCTTAGGCTTCCCCTTTAGTAGGGTTGTTAGCGGCGCTGCCAGCATACTGAAACCCCGGATAAAGCGTCTATAAAAGTTAGCGAAACCCAGAAAGCTCTGTAGCGCCTTTACCGATTGGGGTTCCGGCCATTGTTGCACCGCCTTCACCTTGGACGTCTCCATTTCGACCCCCAGTGGCCCTATGCGGTAGCCGAGGAATGCGATCTCTTTTTTATGGAACTCGCACTTCTCCGCCTTCGCATAGAGCCCGTGTTTGCGCAATCGATGAAGGGCGGCAGTTACATGTTGGACGTGCTCGGAGTATGACCGAGAGTAAACCAAGATATCATCCAAGTAAACTATCACATATCGGTTTAACATATCCCTAAACACGTCGTTCATGAACCCCTGAAACACCGCAGGTGCGTTTACCAATCCATAAGCCATCACGTTGTATTGGTAATGGCCAGATGTAGTGCTAAACGCCGTCTTCCACTCATCGCCCTTACGCACACGAACGAGATTATAGGCGCTGCGGAGGTCGAGTTTAGAAAAAACAGAGGCGCCTTGGAGTTGGTCGATGGCGGTCGGTACCAACGGTAGTGGGTGCTTGTATTTTACTGTTACTGCATTGAGACCTCTATAATCAATACAGGGACGTAAACCCCCCCCCTTTCTTATCGATAAAGAAGAACCCTGCCGAGGCGGGTGACGTGGACCTACTGATGAGACCCTGCTGGAGAGCTTCACTCACGTATTCCTCCATAGCCCGTGTCTCCTCCACGGACAATGGGTAAACACGCGAGCTCGGCGGTGTTTTCCCCGGCAAAATCTCAATCGCGCAGTCCCACGGCCGATGAGGGGGAAGTCGTGCGGCTGCCCTAATGCTAAACACGTCTTGAAACTGTGCATACTCGGATGGTGCTTCTATCGATACTAGGGCTAGCGGGCTTTCAATGGATGTGGTTTGGACCGTCAATGTAGGCGGTATACATTTCTTAGCACATCTAGGGGCCCATGATAGGATGCAAGATTTTTCCCAATCAAAATTAGGATTATGAGAGCTGAGCCATGGGAGACCCAACACGACGGAATGATCTGACCGAGGGAGTACAAAGAATTTTAGTTCCTCGGAATGACCGGGAAAAGTTAATCGGAGGGGCGCAGAGATTTGTTTAATAGGAGAATGCCGAAGGTTATGACCATCCAAAGCTTTAATTGCGATAGGGGCTGGTAGCTTCGACAAGGGAGCCTGTAGCGAGGAAAGAAGAGAAGACGTTATAAAATTTCCAGCCGACCCAGAATCTACAAGGGGAAAGACACACATAGACTGGTTAGCATACGACAATTGTGCTTTAACACAGAAGGAGTGATGTGTGCGTGGAGGTGTGATGTGTATTACTTTTTGGAGTAAGGGGCAGTGATTAATGGTGTGTTTATCCCCCCCACAGTACAAGCACAGCCCCTCTTGGATGCGTCGTTTCCTCTCCTGGGCCGTGAGTCGGGATGTGCCGAGGTCCATGGGTTCTCCCGGAGTTCCTTCCCGGGGCTCCGTCGCGGGGGTGCTGAGGCTGGGACGATGGCGGAACTCCGACCGTTTGGGCGGGGTTTTCGGGGAGATGTGTCGTCTCTGGCTGCGGAGGTGCTGGTCTAGTTTTATGGCCAGCGTGATGCACTCGTCCAGGGACATGCCCGTATCCCGACAGGCCAATTCCAGCTGGACCTCGGGTTGTAGTCCATCCCTGAATCTCGCTAGGAGACTGCGGTCACACCAGCCACTCTCCGCGGCCAGTACCCGAAAACGGATCGCATAATCCGCCACTGTGGCAGTCCCTTGTTTCAGCCTCAGCAGCTGCTGTTCCCCCGTTCTGCCCTGATCGGGGTGGTCGAACACTGTGCGGAACTCCGAAAGAAATTGCGGGTAGTTTGATGCCGCGATTCTGCCAGCGCTCCAAACCGCCGCGGCCCAATCCATCGCGGTTCCTGTGAGCTGCTGCGTGACGAAGCTGATCTTCTGTAGATCCGTCATGTTTGGGAAATCCAGGAGCCACAGCTCACAGGCCAGGAGAAACCGCTTGCACCCCTCCGGATTCCCGTCATACCTTTCCGGGGGGTTCGGGCGAGGTGGTAGCGGTGTGGAGCGCGGACCTGGCGCGCAGAGCGAAGGCAAGCGGTGCATAAGTTGTTCCATCCCGCGCGCCAGGTCATTCACGGCTCTGGCCAACCCGTCAATCTCATTCTGTTGGCCTCGGATGTACTCGAGGACGGGGGCTTCGTCCTCAGGTAGAGGGGTTCCTGCTGCGTCTGGTATGGTCGGTTCATCTGTCATGTCTTCCTGGTTTGAGTGAGACGCAGATGCAGAATCCATGTGTATAATCAGTGTCTTTATTGAATATTCTTTTTCTCAAAACAAAAACACAAGAAAAAAACAAAACCAAATAAAGTCCCGTGGCGCTCACGGCGATACCGAGCGAGGCTTCCCAGGCAGGGTCTGCAGGTGGGCGAACTTGAACAGTTTCGGCTTCTGGAGAATATACCGTAAACAAAGGAAACTCTTGTAATGTCCTTGTGACTCGTGAGGGTCTTTCCTTCCTCCCGGAGTCCCACACCTGCAGACACTGCTCAATCCTGGGAGCGAGACGGGCAGAAGAGAATCATTAAAGTCTTTACATGAAACAAGGAGAGGGTCAAGTGAGGACAGACAAAAGGTGCACAACAGTGAACCGACGAAGCCCTACGGGTTCGACTGGAATAAATAGTAGACACACAAGGGAATCACAGGTGTTCGTGTTTAGTGCTTAAGTGCTTAAGTGCTGGTAGTAAATACATAGACACACTAGGTGGGGACAAAGAGTCAACTCAGTAATCCGGGGAACTTGATCTTATTCCCCTGATCCGTGGAGGTACGGGTGTTACAGGGAGAGAGTTATAAGACCGTGTATTGATGTCTTTTAATTTCCTAATGATTATTTGAAAGAGTTATCGGTTTTCAAGGAAATCGTTAATTTACTTAACACATCTCTTGAAACCGCATATTGCTAATGCTCAAAGTAATTAAACACACCGAGTACTGTTAACTTAAATAATTGCAATTAATAGAGCTTTTTGAGTATTCAGAACTTTTTGAGATTTTAAGTAATCGTGAGTACGTAAGTAACAGTAACCGTCACCTTAAAATTCCACCAAGTAAAACTCTATAGATCGCTGGTGGCTCAATGGTAAGTGTTTCGCCTGCCATGTGAACAGCCCGGGTTCGATCCCCAGGCCGGCTTGTCTGATGTGGTGACAGCAGCAACTATTTCTTTGATTTGCAACAAGTTCAACAAACTCAAAAATCTATAGTTCTGTTTACTTAAATTAGGAAACAGCACTTAAAAAATTGTTGTAACTTATTACAGTGTACATAGCACTTCGGGTTTTGTTTTTTTTGCATCATGGCATTTTTTGTACAATGTGGGTGACGCAGAGCATGTGGGAAAGGCAATTGTGTGTAGAGCCGTTCACACAGTATGTCTTGCACTTAAACACTTTCTACCAACACCGTAAACCTGATTAAGTTAGTTAAACCTCCATCTCCGCCTCTGTGAAGTATGCTGCTCTCTTTTTTAACTTTGATTTTCCATTTTGACTCGTGAAATCGGCGATCCATTGAAAATGTCTTTATGTAGCACCGTGCACACGTATTAACTCTGGGTAACCAGTAGGAGGTTGATTAAACTTACTCTTCTCAGGGGTTTTGGATCCGACATATTCATGGTATGCGGGTTTGGGGTAAATCAACCCTGAGGTTAAGTTTTACCAAATGGTAAGTTAACCCAGCTTTCTGGAATACCCCCCTGGTCTCCTATTGTCTCAGCCCTTCACACACTGAGATTCCTCACATTCCAAACAGGGCTTTTTTTAGAAACAACAATAAAGCACGGTTTCTGAAATATTAATTGAAATACAATTCTTATGATGTAAACAAAAACTACAAAGCAAAAATTAGAATATTATGACTGATATACTTGCTGATTAAAACCCTTAGGAGTCTGAGGGTGCTTTGGGGCCCTGAAGAAGTTTTGACATGTCTTGACATTTGTATATTTTTCAATTACTTATAAACATATACATGTCTAAAGGCTAACTACACTGTATTCAGCACAAACTGGGCTACAGTAATATGTGAGCAGGATGTATGTACAAGTTTGTATTTTGGAGAAAATAATAGTTATGCGTGATTATTGAAAACAACAAAAATATATATATATATATATATATATATATATATATATATATATATATATATATATATATACACACACACATCACTGAAATAAGTTCACAAAACACATTCATAACATTTCTTTACAAGACTTTTGTTACCTGGATCTTGTAGTCTAATCATTTTCTAAGACACTTTTTATTTTTGAAACGCTGTATGTGAGGAGGCATGAATGATCATGAATAATGCTCTACTTCACACCCGAGAAGACAAAGACCCGAATAATGAGCTGCATAAATACCCCTTTCAGTCAGGTATGTGACAGAGGGAAGTGCTACAAGAAAATAATATGAGGACAAAAACATATTTCTTTGTTTGTAGTTTATTTAGAATGAATCAAGATTCACTTGCAAGAATCACAGGAACAGTTCAAGATAAATCAAATGTGTAAAATGATGCAAACAAAAGCAGTGTATGATACAAAAAAAACCCTACAAAAACATACATTCAGGGTAAAACTGCAACGGGAACAGAGCAAAATAAACTGAAAAAATAGACAGTGTAAAAAAGTGCTTTAAGATTAAAAAAAAAACTGAAAGACATTCAAAGCAAAATGGTGCAAACAGGAACAGTGCAAGATAAAATGGGTTTATGGTGTCTACAGTCACACCTGTGCCACTATTTAAAGCAGATCCTGTTCAACTGAAGACACAAGGGAACATGGCAGACCTGGCATCTCCAAGATGTTTTTTGCCGCTTGCCATGGACTGCTTTGCAATGCACACACAACCTGCGATACTGCAGTGGCAGCATCTCTGGCGTCTGAGGTCAGCACAGCTACTGGAACTGGTACATGGTCAGTACTTGTCCGTTTTGGTGCCATTTCCTGTGAGATACCACAAAGCTATTTGATTAACATCTTTATGAGACAAGTTTTACAAGGCCATGCAAAATATGAGTCCAATGTAGTGATACATCTCACAGAGTTGAGACAGTGTTCTCTGGAAAAAAAAAGTTTGAAGAGACTCATGGGAGAATGTGAGTCAGCAGACGGCAGGTGTGGTCCAGGTTCCCGTGTGGGCAGGAATCGCAGAGTCTGTGGAACTGTGTCGTCATCAGTCAGAGCATTGTTACTGTCCGTTAATATCAAAACATTATTCCTGAAAAAACAGGTGTTTGGTAAAAAAAAAAAACTTATTGTTAAAAATGTTAACTGAGGTTTTCACCACCAAGCACAAGTTATTGGGCTCTTGCCTTATCCTCTCAGTTATGTTTAGTTCAGGGGCGCAATAAATGCACTTTTTTTTTTTTTTTCGGAAAGCCCTCCTGTGTAAACAGAACGAGACTAACATATGAATCCCTCTACATGTTCATTCATACAGTATTTGAGACCCTATTGTAAGCTTTTTGTAAACAGGATTCTCAAAAACAGCTTGAAAAACCACAAAGTTTCTAAAATTTATGCAGTTTAAATGTATTAATGCATTAGCTTTTTTCTGTTTCTGTTGTAATAACAGTGATAATGAAATTACATCACTGTTTAGCAAATACAATCATTTTAATGCTTTGTACATGAGTGTTCATAAAAAAGACGAAAAAGATGAAGAGTACAGAGAGAAAGCATATAAGTCAAGAGCTGGTGAAGAGAACAGGTGGAGCTACCACACAGGATACTTAAAGGGGTCATGTTACCATTTTAATGTGTTTTCTGATGTACACTTACAGTAAGTTACAGTTTTTTTGTGCTGCAGAATTACAAAATGTTTTTTATAGTGCAGTGACCTCTTATTTGGCAAAAAAATCTAATAAAATTTAATTCATCTTGTCATGACCACTTTAAATAATAAAAAAAATTGGGATTGATGATTTAAGGTATATATTTAGTGAAATATCTTTTTCATTTACTTAACCATGAAGATGAGGAGGACAATGAAGCAATGATAGAAAATGAGTTCAGAGCAGGTAAAGAAAACAGGTAAGTAAAGGCCAGACAGGATTTTATGACTTACACAGTATTAAGAAACATGCAGAATAAGTTATTGGCACGGCAAAAATCCACGGCAACGGTCACATTTTTAAAAATGGCCTTGATGTGGAAAAGTGCTTTGCACCACGTCAGGGTCTAAGCATACGTACTGTACGCACTTTTCCTTGTCAGAGTACTGCAGGTTATTTGAAAAGTTGTTTTTGAAAAGTATTTTGAAGTTATTTTTGCATCTTGCCATTCTAAGGATTTGGACATTGACTGATGCTATTTATATGTAAATTACATTAAATGGAGGGGGGGGGGGGGGGGGGCGCAACCCATGATCTTGCATACCCCTCAGCAAATGTGCAGTTGCACCCCTGCATTGAAAGACAAAGATTCACATAAACTGGCATAAGCTAGCTGAAGTAAGGAAAATATAATATTAGCTTTATATTAACAGAATAATAATTATATAAGACTTAATAACTTACCCATTGTCATAACAGCTTGTTTGAAAATCCTCTGCTGGATCTATTCTCTCTTCGAAATGCTCCAGTTCGTCGTCGGAGTTGTAATCTTCTTCTGAGGAAAAGGTAAATTCTTCCTCACTGTCCAAAATCATCTGAAGAGCTTCGTCGGCTGTGTAGCGCGTGGCCTCAGACTGTTTTCCCTGTGAATAGCGTGTGGGCATGTCCTGCCTCAGGTCATTATCGGATAATGAAGTGCGAGAGAAATTTTGTGCCTCTCCTTGGTTTCACACGGATTGCATAAAATGAGAATGTTTGTTGAGAATGTAACTTGCATCATTTAAAAGTAGACCCTTTAAGCTTTCTATAGATATTTCTGTATGTGCCGTATTTGCGGAGTTTCAGTTCATTTTAACGACATGTTTAATTTTTTTTTTTCCGGGGAGACTGAGACGGCTGAAAGCGCACCCTGTTTATTTTCTTTATTTTACAAAAGCACAACGTTCTGTGGATATTGTGAGTGTTCATCAATAAAAGTAGACCTTTACAGATTCAAATGATGTAATACACTTATGTGTAGGATAAAAAATTACTGAGCATTTTAAATTCTTTTCACGGTTACCGCCGACTCCTAAGGGTTGTATTTTTTTAAAAGTGAAAGCCTGCGTGATGTGAGCAGCTTTATTTCATTCATTCAACCCATTTATGGTCAAATAATTATTTAACGCTGGACACAAACAGCAAAAAAGCATGATTATTACACACTAAAAATGCTGGGTTATTTTTACTACCCAAACGCTAGGTTGCCTCTTGGGTAATTTTCCTGGTTATTTACAGGGAATTGGGTACTTTTTGTTTAACCCAGCTTGCTGGGTTGGAGATGAGTTAGCTAGTAACAGCTAACATCACAGACATGACCGTCCCTCCCCTGAAGTTCACCAGTGTATTCAGAGGCTGTGTCAGCATTGTGTCTTTTTGGGGGGCTGCTGATGAGGGTGCTTCCTCCTCACGCATTTAAGAGGAAATGTAAACATTAAATACAAGGTCTGTATACACACTTTCATTCACCTATGACTGAATTTGGTCACTTTAAGATTTATTACTTTTAACATGTTGAAGTTACACTCAATGAGGTAGAATAGCGTGCTAGTTTATCTGACAATGACTGCTAGTTAGCCAAACCAAAGAACTCCACCTATGTATGAAAGAAACTGCAAAAATATCTGAGCTTTTTAGCTTACTTTGTAGAATGCTTGCAGGGTGTAAGAAGGTGGTGAAGTGATAAATGAAAGCTAAATTGTTAACTGTAGTGCCAGCATGACGCTAGCATTTAACTAGGTTGCTATTGTTAGCAACCACATATAAAAATCTGAGGTGTTACAAAACCCTAATCTTCTTAGAAAATATGCATACTAGCCAACCCTCCCGATTTTTCCATAAACTTTTGCTTTCTTTAATTTCTTTCTTTCTAAGGTTGGAACGAACACCGTGGAATATCTCCAGCAGGCTGTCCCACTACATCCGGGAGATAATGACCAGCACTGCTCTCAGGCATTAGTGCTTCTCAGTAATGTATAGTAATGATGTTGCTGTTGAACTTGTTTTGCATTATCTGATCTTGTGCTTTTGAAAAATAAATATAAATATTTTTTTCTGATTTGTACAATTAATTAGGTGTTGTTTATTGCATATATGTATGGTTTGCAAAACTTAGAGTTTTTTTTTTTTTTTTGTAATAGACCAGTGTTACGTCCCGTAGTATTTTGTGGGATGTCTTGTCTTTTGGCTCCCGTATCTTTCAGGTCCTGGGATTGGACATCGTCCCTGCCAATCACTGTCCCAGCGCGACAGCGAATCCCATGGGAACCAATGAGGTGGACCCAGTCGAGTATAAGAACCCGGAAGTGACGCAGCCAGCGGTGGCTACTTTCTTTGATTCATGCATATTGTTACGGCGATTCTGAAATAATTGCTAATAATACTGTAACAGTGGCTTTGTTTGGGGACAAGCATTATGCAGGAAACTGCTGCACGGTATCAGTTTATTACATATAAGGTAAAATAAAAACAGAATGTACATCATTATATGGATAGGGAATAGAAGCCCAGAATAGTTAAATGCAGTACAGCATAAAACAACAATGTCTATGTAGTTTTAAGACTAAAAAAAAAAAGTTGAAGGTAGACTTGCCTAAGTTGTCTTCCTCAACAATTTCCTCCACACCAATATGCTTCATAAAATCTTGATGACATTTATGAATTATTTAACTTCACCACACAAATATTAATAAACAAATATTAGTGCATACAGAAGTTTTTTTTTTTACTTTAGTTTCAATTTTAGAAGCAGGAGCCTAGTTTAGAGCTTAGAGAATAGCTTCTCAGGGGCTTATTTAGTCTGTTAAAGTCTGAGGTTTTGATGGTAAAGACAAAGCAGACTGCAGGAATACTGAGAAAAAAAAAACATTTAAACTTTCACGTAAAGAAATGTTGCTGATTTGTAACATAACTGGTGATAATGGTGTAAATGATGATACAGCATTACATAACTGGAGCACAGAATGATGATGATGATGATGATGATGAAATAATAATAATAATAATCATCATCAATAATAATAGTGCAGCAATACCCAACACTATAAGGGGACACACAAAGGATATTACCAACTGCAACTTTAGTTTGCATCAATTTAAGAACAATACGAATTCAATTGACATTGATCTATTCCTTTTTTTTAAACTTTGATTACAAAACTAATATATACAACAAACAAAATATCCTGTTTACACAACACCTTTACAGCCATTATGCCGTTCATGATGTCAACAAAGCAAACTGTGTCTTTATGCTATGAAGCTGAAAATCGTTAGAAACAATAAGTCGACTAATTTTTTCCGTTTTCACAGAAGGATAAAGTTTATTAGTTCATGTAAGGTATTATAATATTATAAGACATTATAATGTAATAAGAAGATTCCTGTGCTCTGAGAACAGCCCCTTACTGTGCTTCCTTATGCCTCATGTGGTAACATCTTCTATATCCTGTACCCTGTATCCTGTATATCCTGTTTAATCAGGAGAAATTTCTCCTTTCAAATTTCCTCTCCCCTGTCCGTCTCCGGGTCTCTTTACGACTGACATGTGAATGACTGGTTCTTTTGATGTTCAGGACGTAGCACCATTTAAATGTGCTCTCTTTGCGGAGAATAAAAAGATCTTCAGACATCATGCCTGTGTGTGTGTGTGTGTGTGTGTGTGTTTGTCTCTCCCAATCGATCGGGCCCGGACCGGTAAGTGTATCAAGGTGCAGCAGACACAACAAGAAATACCTCTCATTCTCTTCGCTTAAAACTTATCTCGGACACACTTCTTCTTTTAAACCTGAAAATTTGGGGGCTCAGTCCAGTCTTCCCTCTCAGAGGAAAAGTAGGTGTTTATTTTGCTCTTTCAGATTTGTTCCTCTGTTAGGAAAGATTTTTTTTCTCCTGAAATTTGTTTAAAATAAAGTTTAATTCACGTTATGTTTTCCAGATAAGTTTTGTTTACTGTAATTAATTCTAATCATGTTGTCTAAGAGGATTTGTTTTCCAGTGCAAGTTTTATATAGCTTTCATCATGTTTAAAGAAACATCCGCTGTGTTTTAAAGTAAAAAGCAGTTCCACATCTCAAATCGCGCTTTAAATAACTCATTAATTTATCTGGTAAACTCGATTAAATGGCTATGATGGTTGTAAATGTTTATGACAAGCATGCGGACTACCGCGTTATTAACTAACTACGTCATCAACTAACTACGTCATCAACTAACTACGTCATCAACTAACTACGTCACTGACCTTCTGTCTGTTTGCTTTAAATGCAAGCGCTGTAACGTGGTCAGAATGCCAAAGTGGGGAAATTTACAATCAAATGTTCAGTTGTTTGTCATGTTTCAGTTTGTTTCACGACTAAAGCTAAGATCCCACTAGTGCGTCGAGAGTTAACTGGAATATGATAATGATGCGGCTGGTTATCGTTGTATTTTAATAATGCACTGTGATTGTGGTTGCATAAAGATGAACACTGATATGAACTGATTGTAGTGTTGCTTTTTAAGTGGATTTTACATGACCAGTGATTGTTTCTTTGTCTTATATGTAATCTAAACTACTGCTTTATAAAAATAGGAATACAGAGCACTCTATGTGTTAACTACCATACCGATAACTGCTGGTTTGCTTGCAGTGGCGTCGCACCCCTTAAAGTTAAGCAGAGAAAAATGCTCCTTTAACATGTAATTATTTAACATAATAATTATTTATTTTAATAATGAAATAAAGTCATTTAGTCACAATATTCCTCTGTATTTCTTAATATAATTTATTTGCAATAAAAGAAAAATCTAAACTGTATTACATTCATTTGTGTTTGTGTACGCGGGGCGCCAGACAGACAAGTGTTTATGTAGGCAAGTAAATTTTTGAAAAACGTGATTTGAGGCTGAGCTCTAATTGGATCTTTTCAAATCATCCTTGGGGCACAGCACTGTGCACCCTGAACCCTCCCACTTTTGTTCTTTTGATCAATTTAAGTATTTGGGCTCCTGTGATTGGACCATTCTCAACGAGTCTTTTCCAGCACTTCTTATGGCAAGCGGAGCTGCTGACTGGATGCGATGTGAGTCATGCCTTTATTTTATACTAGTAGTAATGATGCTTAATCACCTGATCACCTGAAATGCTTATTTACAGCAAAAAAATATTGCACCACCCACCACTGCTTTGGTAACTTTGGTAACCACTAACTTTGGTATTATTCCATGATGATTTTTTTTTTTTTATCAGGCACTGCGGGCAAGCTTTGGCTCTGTTGTATTTTTATTTAATTGTAGTGTTGTATTACTGACAGTAAGTGTGCTTGCATTGTTTTGTCGCCATGCAATTTCACTGCTGGAGCAACATCTGTCTGTTAAAGTTATAATCTACTAGTGTACATATACCAAATACAAGGTAAGTGCTTACAGATGGTACTCAACTCATACTAGTTGTACTGCCATGTCTCACGGCGACATCATTTGGGTTTGTGCATTTGCTGGATTTTATCACTGAGTGGCGCTATATAACTATAGACCAACGCCTTAGGCCTTAGATCATTCTCTCAAGGATTAATGAGCCGCAGCTCCTTTAGAGCTGCACACAGTAGCAGATAAAGTCAAGTGAAACATTGTAATTAAACAAATTCATAATCACAGAGCTAAAATTCAATAGGTCAATAGGTCTCACATATTCATGAAAAGTCGTGGATTATTCAGTGAGACAAAAGCTCTGCTGAAAAAAAGTTGGGCACATCAGTCACTTTACCCCAAATAAAAGGTCTTTGTGAGTGTTATAATATAGCTGTAACATACATGAACCTAAACCAAATGCGTGGATTAATAAGCATTGATATGTGTTTCTTAACCCCGCCCCTGTGAAAACAATGTATTCAGAGAAAGGCTCGTCCGTGAGTGTTTGTGTGCGGACCACTGAGCTTCTGTGGATTCCAAAATTGACATTGCATCATAAACTTCCTTGTATTGTTTTTAATCACTCTATACACAACCTATGAATTTTTATGCTATTTTACAAATGGAAAATACAAATGGAATAATTTTCTTTGTTTATTTTATTAAATGAAAATACTAAAGAAAATTATTGTGTATATGTGACAAATGAGACAATCTGCACTACAAACCACAATACAGATTTTGCAGAAGAGAAACACTCTGATCACACCTCTGATCTTGTCAGGGATAACCCCTAGAGGGCGCAAAAGTGCCCAAGTACCTTTTCGTTTGTAGTTTTCTTAAGTTTCGTTTTGTCACTTAATTTCCCAGTTTGCAAACTGTCCGCTCCTCCGACCTGTGACAGCGACGATGACAGAGAGCTCTTCTACATGCCAATCAGCGATGACAACGGCGAGCTCTACTATATGTTGTATATGTTGTAGAGCTCCTCTTTCCGCCGTTGTCATGCTTTGAGGAGGACAGCGAGCTGCCGCCGCTGCACCGCACCGCCAAGCACGGCAAGCTGCCGCCGCTGCGCAGTGCCTTCGAGGACTGCGAGCGTCCGCCGCTGCACAGTGCCTTCGAGGACGGCGAGCTGGCGCTGCTGCACTGTGCCTTCGAGGACGGCGAGCTTCCGCCGCTGCACAGTGCCTTCGAGGACGGCGAGCTGCCTCCGCTGCACCACGCCGCCGAGCACAGTGAGCTGCCACGCTGCACCGCGCCGAAGAGGAGGGCGAACTACCCTCGCTGCACAGTGCCTTCGAGGACGGCGAGCTGCTGCCGCTGCACTGTGCCTTCGAGGACGGCGAGCTGCCGCCGCTGCACTGTGCCGCCAAGCACAGTGAGCTGCCACGCTGCACCGCGCCGAAGAGGAGGGCGAACTACCGCCGCTGCACAGTGCCTTCGAGGACGGCGAGCTGCCGCCGCTGCACTGTGCCGCCGAGCACAGCGAGCTGCCGCCGCTGCACCGCGCCGAAAAGGAGGGCGAGCTACCCTCGCTGCACAGTGCCTTCTAGGACGGCGAGCTGGCGCTGCTGCACTGTGCCTTCGAGGACGGCGAGCTGCCGCCGCTGCACTGTGCCTTCAAGGACGGCGAGCTCCCTCTTCCTCCGCCACCGCCGCCGTCATGCGCCGCCGAGGAGTACGAGCTTCCTTTTCCTCCGCCGCCGCCGTCATGCGCCGCCGAGGACAGCGAGCCTCCTCTTCCTCCCCCGTCGCCGTCTTGCAGCGAGGAGGACAGCGAGCTGCTGCCGCTGCATCACGCCAAGGAGTACAGCAAGTTTCCTCTGCCACCACCGTCATGCAGGGCCGAGGAGAACGAGCTTCCTCATCCTCTGCCGCCCGGCATCAGTGAGGACAGCGCACTTTCTCTGCCTCCGCCGCCCTGCTTCAAGGGACGCACTGGACTGCCGTGCCCTCAGGACAAGGGAGCAAGCCTCTGGGTGAGAGAGGCAGACATTGGACCCTGGGGGGGATGCCCTGGACCTCCTGTGGCGCCCCGGATTTGTGCCCTTTGAGGGGGGGTTATGTCAGGGATAACCTCTAGAGGGCGCCAAAGCGCCCAAGGACCTTTTCGTTTGTAGTTTTCTTAAGTTTCGTTTTGTCACTTCATTTCCCAATTTGCATCTCGGTCAGGTGATGTGGGCGCTCACTTGAACCTAGTTGGATATTAGTTTCATTATAAATAACTTGTGCTTGTTCTGTTCCGTGTCTTGCATCTGTTGATTTATACCTCGTTCATGTCTGTGTGTTCAGTTCGTGTTTCCCGTTACCTTTATTCGTGTTTTGGTTTGTTTTATTATAAAGTTTAAGTGTTTATTTGATTTCCCAGTTTTTCTTTAAATAAACACATCGTTTCCATTAACACCTGGACCTCTGCGTTTATGCCTCGCACCCCATTTCATGACAGATCTACACACGTGGACAAAATTGTTGGTACCCTTCGGTCAATGAAAGAAGAACTCACAATGGTCACATAAATAACTTTAATCTGACAAAAGTAATAATTTAAAAAAATTCTATGAATGTTAACCAATGAAAATCAGACATTGCTTTTCAACCATGCTTCAACGGAATTATTTAAAACATAAACTCATGGAACAGGCCTGGACAAAAATGATGGTACCCCTAAAAAATACTGAACATAATGTGAACAAAGGGACATGTTAATTCAAGGTGTGTCCACTAATTAGCATCACAGGTGTCTACAATCTTGTAAGCAGTCAGTGGGCCTATATATAGGGCTCCAGGTAGTCACTGTGTTGTTTGGTGACATGGTATGTACCACATTCAACATGGACCAGAGGAAACGAAGGAAAGAGTTGTCTCAGGAGATTCGAAAGAAAATTATTGACAAGCATGTTAAAGTTAAAGGCTATAAGTGTCATGGGTCTAGCTGGTAGTAGTTCTAGACCGGCTGATGGTGTTGCCGTGGGCATGAAGGTAGGCATGAAGGCAGAGGGGTGTGCAAACAGAGTCTTTATTTAAACAAACAAACAACTCAAAAACAGAACAAAGGAACTAAAACAACAAACTCAAACTAAAACTAGGGCTCAGGAAAAACACAGGAACAGGAAGGGATCTGAACACAGGAGATCAGGAGCTGACACAGGGAACCAGGAGCTGACACAAGGAACCAGGGATGAGGAAACATGGAGCTGGAGCTAACTAAGACACAGAGGGGAACTAAAGACAGGGACTGGAGACTGGAGAGACAGGACTGGAGGCACAGAGACTGGAGAGACTTGACTGGAGGCACAGAGACTGGAGAGACAGGACTGGAGGCACAGAGCTAGACAGGAGACAGGGCTAGACAGGAGACAGGGCTAGACAGGAGACACAGCCTAACTACACAGTGAACAAAACAGCTCAAGAAAACAAAACATCAAGAAAACAAAACTAGAGCCCTCTGAAAACAAAGGTAACAAAACATAAACCAAATATGAACTCAAAGTAACAAAAAGGAATGCCCACATGACGGTAATACAAACAAACAAACAACCAATCAACAACAAACACCAACAAACAATGCTTGGCCCAGTTTCCCAGAACAAACTGCTATTTATAGAAAGTTTTAATGAGCCACCTCAGTTCAGGTGAGCCTCATCACCTGACTGAGGTGCCTTCTGGGAAACTGAGTCAACCAACAGGAACTACACAGAAAGACAGACAGACATGAACAGTGACCTCTAGTGGAGGTTCCTAACAGTACCCCAGTCCTGTCTCTCCAGTCTCTGTGCCTCCAGTCCTGTCTCTCCAGTCTCTGTGCCTCCAGTCCTGTCTCTCCAGTCCTGTCTCTCCAGTCTCCAGTCCCTGTCTTTTGTTCCCCTCTGTGTCTTAGTTAGCCCTAGTTTTAGTTTGAGTTTGTTGTTTTAGTTCCTTTGTTCTGTTCTGTTTAAGTTGTGTTTGTTTAAATAAAAGACTCTTTCTGCACACCTCTCTACCTTCATGCCTACCTTCATGCCCACGGCAACACCATCAGCCGGTCTAGCACTACAACCAGCTAGACCCATGACAATAAGACCATTTCCAAGCAGCTAGATGTTCCTGTGACTACAGTTGCACATATTATTCAGAAATTTAAGATCCATGGGACTGTAGCCAACCTCCCTGGACGTGGCCGCATGAGGAAAATTGATGACAAATCAAAGAGACGGATAATCCGAATGGTAACAAAAAAGTCCAGAAAGACTTCTAAAGAGATCCAAGGTGATGCTCAAGGAACATCAGTGTCAGATCGCATGTTCACAGATGGAAAAATGAAACATATCAAACTATCACACTGTCCCTACTGTGAAACATGGAGGAGGCTCTGTTATGTTCTGGGGCTGCTTTGCTGCATCTGGCGCAGGGTGTCTTGAATCTGTGCAGGGTACAATGAAATCTCAACACTATCAAGGGATTCTAGAGAGAAATGTGCTGGCCAGTGTCAGAAAGCTGGGTCTCAGTCGCAGGTCATGGGTTTTGCAACAGGACAATGACCCAAAATACACAGCTAAAAACACCCAAGAATGGCTAAGAGGAAAACATTGGTCTATTCTAAAGTGGCCTTCTATGAGCCCTGACCTCAATCCTATTAAGCATCTTTGGAAGGAGCTGAAACATACTGTCTGGAAAAGGCACCCTTCAAACCGGAAACAACTGGAGCAGCTTGCTCATGAGGAGTGGGCCAAAATACTTGCAGAGAGGTTCAGAAGTCTCATTGACAGTTAAAGGAATTGTTTGATTGCAGTAACTGCCTCAAAAGGTTGTGCAACAAACTATTAAGTTAGGGGTACCATAATTTTTGTCCAGGCCTGTTCCATGAGTTCATTTTTTTAAATAATTCTATTGAAGCATGGTTGAAAAGCAATGTCTGACTTTCATTCGTTAACATTCATAGAATTATTATTTATTATTACTTTTGTCAGATTAAAGTTATTTCTGTGACCATTGTGAGTTTTTGTCCACGTGTGTAATAGTTAGTGCATCCGGATACACAGACAGTTTCCTGCTGGATCATATGTTCTGTTTATTATTTTATGTTCATGACTGTTAGTCACAGCAGCTGAGTTATAATTTTTGTTGTGTTATGTTTTACACACTAAAAAATGCTGAGTTGTTTTTACTACCCAAACGCTGGGTTGCCTCTGTTGGGTCATTTTTCTGAGTTATTTACAGGGAGTTGGGTACCGTTTGTTTAATCCAGCTTGCTGGGTTGGAGTTAGGTTAGCTCGTGACAGTGTCACGCTCTCAGTGCTTTCGCTCTGATCAAAGACCGCCTCTGCCTCCCAACATTCCTTTTCCCACACTGTCATGCTTCTCATCACACGGCCATGTTTTTTCCCATGCTGTCATCTCTCGTCACACGCCCCCCTCGCTGACACACCGGTTTCTCATCTGGCGCTGATTTCTTCCGTGATATAAGGAAGCGCAGCGCGCTATCTCGCTGCCGGATTATTGTGTGTTTTTGCTCCAATATTCTCGCGTTTTGTTTCATGTTTTTCACGTTCCCCACTCCGCTTTGCTTTCTCATTTTCCCGATTCTTGTCTCTCGTTTTGGATTAGTTGCCTCGCTCACGGACTTAACGGCTTTGAACTCTCGCTTTTGTCCCTCGACTATGACTTTGCTTCACGTTTCGGCGCAACGCTCTCACGGACAGATCAAACAGCTTCGAACTTTCACTTTCGTTTCTCGACTATGGCTCCGTTTCTTGTCTCTCCACGGCACGCAGCTTCAGGTTACCCACGCATCTCAAAATCATCTCTGCTCCCCTGCATTTGGATCCATCTCCTCGCCTCTTCATCACCCGATCCGTGACAGGATATTCCGGCCACACGTGGTGGATCCAGCAGAGTACAACAGGATGAGGCTTGCCCTGGTGAGCCAGGGCGCCCTCCTCGGGAAGCAACAGCAAGAACACCTCACCACTAGGTAGACACTCGCTGACATCACCACTCAGATGCACAGCTCCGGTTATCCTCAACGCGTGCCACAAGCCCAGAGAAACCATGCGAGCCACGCTTACCAGCCCCGCCCACCCATGGAGGAGAGCCAGGTACATGTAGATCGTTCCTCTTGCAGTGTTCGCTGATTTTTTAGCTACAAGCCTCCACCTTCTCCTCAGAGCGGTCGCAAGTGGCCTACGTCATCACCCTTCTTACCGGCAGAGCCCGGGAGTGGAGCACGGCTCTCTGGGATGCCCGTGATCCATGTTGTAACAACTTTGAGACGTTCTCCAGGGAGATGAGGAGGGTTTTCGATTGCTCTCATGTCAGCAGGCAGGCCAGGACCAGGTTGTTAAGACTTTGCCAAAGAACACGTTCGGCTTATGATTACGCCATTGAATTTCGAACCTTCGCCGTCACCAGTGGATGGAATGACGTCTTCTTTGAAGGTTTATCAGAGGCAGTCAAAGACAAACTCGTTTCCCAGGAGCTACCTGCCAACCTGAATGGACTCATGGATCTCGCTGTTCGGGTCGATGCATGCCTCCGCTCAAGACGGACCTCCAGGAGATCGCCTCTCGCTAGCAGACCCTCTCCCGCCAGGACGGCGCACAGTCCCCTTCCTCCACGACAGAACGATCAGGAGGAGCCCATGCATCTAGACAGGACTCGAATTTCAGAGGAGGAGAGACGTCGGCGTCGCCAGGAAGGAGACTGTTTCTACTGTGGAGACATTTTCTTAAGAACTGCTCCGTTAAAAGGAGGCACCCTCTAGTCAGACTGGGAGCACTAGAGGGCGCTTCTTTAGGCAGAGTCCCAGGACCACGCCTCCTACTCCCTGTGACGTTAATCATTGGCGGCCAAGCTCACCAGGTCCAGGCACTCATCAACTCCGGTTCTGACTGTAACCTGATCAGCGCCGCTACAGCTAGAGCGTTCGAGGTCCCATGTGTTCCAGTAGAACCTCCGCTCGCAGTGCAGGCCCTAGACGGAAGCTCTCTGCCAGCCATCACGCGGCGAACCTTCCCTCTCACCCTACAAATTTCCGGAAACCACTATGAGGAGATCTGCCTGTTGGTTATTGAAAGATCCCATGCTGCTGTAGTTCTCAGTCTTCCCTGGTTAGTGCTTTATGGCCCACAGATTGACTGGACTAAGCACACTATCATGGGCTGGAGCCCGTCGTGTTCCAGGTCTTGTCTTCTCTCAGCGCTCCCTTTACCTTCCACTCCAGCCAAGCCTGACGATCTCCCTAACATCTCCAATGTCCCGGCCGAGTACCATGACCTCAAACTGGTCTTCAACAAGACTCGAGCCACGTCGCTTCCCCCTCATCTGCCTTATGATTGTCCCATCGACCTTCTTCCTGGCATCGCTCCTCCAAAGGGTCGTCTCTACTCTCTGACTCACCAAGAGGGCTCTTGCTGCTGCTATCATCCGTCCCTCCTCCTCACCCGCTGGAGCGGGGTTCTTTTTTGTCAAAAAGAAGGATTCATCCCTTCGTCCATGCATAGATGGGCTCAACGTAATAACAGTCAGGAACCGCTATCCCTTACCGCTCATGTCTACGGCTTTCGAACTTCTCCAAGGAGCCACCATCTTCACGAAGTTAGATTTACGCAATGCCTATCATCTCGTCCATATAAGGGAGGGCGACGAGTGGAAAACCTCCTTCAACACCCCGACCGGGCATTATGAATACTTGGTAGTGCCATTCGGACTCACCAACGCTCCTGCCGTCTTCCAGAGCCTGATAAATGATGTACTCCCTGACTTCCTGAACCTTTACATATTCGTCTATCTGGACGGCATTTTGATTTTTTCCCACAACCTGGAGGAGCATCGACGTCACATCCGTCAGGTGTTACAGAGACTGTTAGAGAGAGAGCAGCGGCTGTGTGGAAAGATGAAAGATGCAGCGCGCGTGCACGATCCGACGCGCAGGTTGAAAAGGGCGCAGCGGCCATGTGAGCGCGGCTGTGTGGAGAGGCGAAGGCTGCCGTGCGCGCTGAATCCGCCGTGCAGTTTGAAAGAGAGTCGGAGACAAAAGCGAAAGCAGAGGGTCAAAGCCGGGTTGTCAATCAGCGCAGCAAACAATTCCGAGTCGTGAAGCTAAGGATGTAATCAGAGGAAAAAAGGGGTCAGCAACGTAGAAGGCACAGGTATATTTCGCAGATACACTAGACACAAAAAGCTACTCTAGACACTAGGCTTGCAGCACGAAATAATTCGGCACCGGACGGTTGTTCCTGGGCGAATTATATAGAGTGAAAACTAATGAATGAAATACGGAGCAGGTGTGCTCATGCCTGTGAATGAAGCGGCAAAACGGAAGCCGTGGAAAGGAATGTGGGAAGGAGTGCAGGTGATCATGACTTGGCTCGAGCAGAGGGCATGGCTTGGCGTAGCGTTACAGTACCCCCCCTCCTATGGGCACCACCGGGCGTCCTAGCTGGTGCTTCTGGGTGTTGCCGGTGGAAATCAGAGATTAGATTCGGGTCGACAATGAACCTGGCGGGGACCCAACTCCTCTCTTCAGGCCCATAACCATCCCAGTCGACGAGGTACTGTAGGCCTCTGCCTCGGCGTCGAGCTCTTAGCAGCTTGCGCACGGAAAAAACCTCACCACCGTCAATGAGTTTAGGAGGAGGGGGAGGGCGGGGGGGTTGATATAGAGGGCTGGGGACCAGTCGTCGGAGTTGCGACACGTGAAATGTCGGGTTGACGCGGCGCATAGAGAGAGGTAGGGAAAGTCTAACGGAAACAGGGTTAATTATCTTGGTGACCGTGAATGGTCCGATGAATCTGGGAGACCATTTGTGGGAGACTGTCTTGATGGGAATGTCTCGGGTAGACAGCATCACCCTCTGACCCACTCTGTATCTGGGGGCTGCCGAGCGGCGGCGGTCAGCTTGCCGTTTAAAGGTGCTGATGGTGCGCAGGAGACGGGTTCTGGCCTGGGACCACACTCTTTTGCAACGGCGTACAAAAGACAGGGCTGACGGCATGTTTACCTCCTCCTCTTGGGATGGGAACAGTGGTGGCTGATAGCCCAAGCAGCATTGGAAGGGAGAGAGACTTGTGGCAGAGGTCGGTAGAGAGTTGTGTGCATACTCTATCCAGGGGAGTGTCCTGCTCCAGGTGGTCGCATCACGTGAGGCCATGCACCTTAGGGTCTTTTCCAGTTCCTGGTTCAATCTCTCCGTCTGCCCGTTTGACTGAGGGTGATAACCAGAGGATAGACTGGGCGTTGCTCCGATTAACTTGCAAAATGCCCTCCAGAACCCTGCGGAGAACTGGGAGCCACGGTCAGAGACGATGTCGGAGGGGAGACCATGCAGACGGAAGACGTGGAGGATCATCAACTCAGCCGTTTCCTTGGCTGACGGGAGCTTAGGCAAGGGGATGAAATGGGCAGACTTGGAGAAGCGATCCACTATGGACAGTATGCATGTATTTTCATCAGAATTGGGGAGACCGGTAACAAAATCCAGAGCGATATGAGACCAAGGCCGGTGAGGGGCTGGGAGAGGATTCAGGAAACCAGCCGGAGGTTTGTTGGTCGACTTGTTCCGGACGCAAGTGTCACAGGCTGTCACAAACCCATCAACATCGGTCTTCATAGATGGCCACCAGAACCGTTGCTGAAGGAGGGAAAGAGTGCGGGCTCTCCCCGGGTGACAGGCAATTTGGGAGCTGTGCCCCCATTCCAGCACCTGAGATCGGACCGACGCTGGGACAAAGAGAAGGCCGGGGGGAACGTTGCTTGGACCTGGTTCCCGACTGAGTGCCTTCTTCACCTGCGTTTCGATGTCCATGAGAGCGGCCGCCACAAGGCAACGAGGGGGCAGGATCGTCTCAGCCGGCACTGGTTCATGGGGTGTGGAGAACTGCCGGGACAGGGCGTCAGGTTTTCCATTTCTGGAGCCCGGGCGATACGAGAGTGTGAAGTTAAAACGGGAGAAAAACAGGCTCCACCTGGCCTGACGGGCATTGAGCTGCTTGGCTGACCTGAGGTACTCCAGGTTCTTATGGTCAGTCCAGACTAAGAACGGAGCAGCAGTTCCCTCCAGCCAGTGTCTCCACTCTTCCAGTGCTAGTTTTATAGCCAATAGCTCTCCATCTCCTATGTCATAGTTCCTCTCTGCTGGGGAGAGGCGACGGGAGAAGAAGGAGCAGGGGTGTAACTTACTGTCCTTGGGGGATGTTTGGGACAAGATGGCTCCGACCCCTGATTCGGAGGCATCTACCTCCACCACGAACTGAAGGGTAGGATCTGGGATGATTAGTATGGGGGCAGAAGTGAACCTGTGCTTCAGGTCAGTGAACGCATTATCAGCCTGTTTGCTCCAGGAGAAGGGGATCTTTGTGGAGGTTAGAGCAGTGAGAGGGGCTGCTACGGAACTATAGTTTCTGACAAAGCGCCTGTAAAAATTAGCAAATCCCAAGAATCGTTGGAGGTCCCGTCTTGAGGTAGGAGTGGGCCATTCTGTGACGCCAGTTAATTTAGATGGCTCCATTTGTAAACTGGAAGGGGAGATAATAAATCCCAGGAATGACACAGAGTCTCTGTGAAATTCACATTTCTCCGCCTTGACATAAAGCTTGTTCTCAAGGAGTCTTTGCAAGACCTGTCGCACATGCACCCTGTGCTCCCTCAGGGAACGAGAAAAGATTAAAATGTCATCTAGATAGACAAAGACAGAGATGTTCAGGAGGTCTCTCAGGACGTCGTTGACCAGGGCTTGAAACACCACAGGAGCATTGGTCAGCCCGAAGGGGACCACCAGATACTCATAGTGGCCTGTCGAGGTATTAAAGGCGGTCTTCCACTCATCTCCCTCTTGTATTCTCACTAGATGGTATGCGTTGCGCAAGTCCAGCTTGGTGAAAACACATGCTCCTTGCAAGAGTTCAAAAGCTGTAGACATGAGAGGCAGGGGATACCGGTTCTTGATAGTGATGGCATTTAGGCCCCTGTAATCGATGCAGGGACGAAGGGACTTATCCTTCTTGGCCACGAAAAAGAAACCAGCCCCCGCCGGGGAGGACGAAGGGCGGATGATCCCTGCTGCCAGTGACTCAGTGATGTACTTGTTCATAGCCTCCCTCTCGGGGGCCGAAAGGGAGTATAAGTGCCCCCTCAGGGGAACAGTGCCTGGGAGGAGATTGATGGAACAGTCGTAGGGTCTGTGGGGTGGCAGAGAGAGAGCACGTGACTTACTGAAAACTAGCCGGAGGTTGCTATACTCGGGCGGGACATTGGACAGATCAGGAGCTTCATCATTAACAACAGAGGGTGGTGAATGAGCTCTCGCAGAGTGAAGGCATGAAGACAGACAGGCAGGACTCCAATCGCAAATGGTGTTCTTGGCCCAATCAATGTTGGGATTGTGTCTGACCAGCCATGGATTCCCAAGAACGACTGGAGCATGAGAGCTTTTCATGATGAAAAAGGATATGGTCTCTACGTGGTTACCTGAGGTTCTAAGGGTGACAAGGGGTGTGCAATGAGTAATGGGAGGTAGAGAGCTTCCATCAAGGGCTTGGACAGACAGGGGTTTGTCTAGGGGCAGACGAGGGATTCCCAGGTCCCTTGCTGTAACGCCACAGATCAGGTTTTGGTCGGATCCAGAGTCAATGAGAGCCTTGAGTGGTTGGGCTTGGTTATTCCAGACGATCATGATGGGTAGTAAGGAACGTTTACCTGAGAGGTTTTCTTGTGAACGGCCCTCCAAGACTCCCAGTTTCATTGGGGGGCCTACCTTTTTAACGGACACTGAAGACGGAAATGTCCTCCTTGGCCGCAGTAGAAGCAGGCCTCCTTATCCCGCCGACGTTGGCGCTCCTCAGGCGAGATTCGGGTCCGGTCGATCTGCATAGGTTCTGCAGGGGGACTTGTGGTTCGTGGGGGGGTGATTGGTCCTGCTTTCACCAGGGGTGGTGTGTGTTCACGACGCCTAGCTCGGAGGCGTGCATCGATGCAGCCGGCTAGATCCATGAGTCCATCTAGGTCCTCAGGGTGCTCCCGAGAGACCAACTCATCCTTGACAGCCTCACTCAGTCCGTGAAAAAACACATCATACATGGCACAATCGTTCCATCCACAAGAAGCCGCCAGGGTGCGGAACTCAATGGCATATTCATATGCTGAACGTGTTCCTTGGCGGAGTCTCAACATCTGCCCTGCCGCCTCTCGGCCTGAGAGTGAGCGATCAAAGACTCTTCTAATCTCCTTTGTGAACGCTTGATAATTGGTGCAACGGGGATCATCGGCGTCCCAAAGCGCCGTTCCCCACTCACGGGCCCTTCCAGAGAGGAGGGTGATGACATATGCTATCTTGGAACGTTCTGTGGGGAATGTTGAGGCTTGGAGCTCGAGAGACAGTGAGCATTGGGAAAGGAAAGATCGGCAGGTGCCAGGTTCTCCGCTGTAGGACTGAAGTGGTGGCAGGCGAAGTTCTCGAATAGGCGGTGGTGGAGATCGAACTGGCGGCGGAGGTGATGTAGCCTGAAGCTGTTCGATCCGAGAGGTTAGTGCAGTGAGGGTATCTGCCATAAGCTTAAGGTTTTGGTTGACCTGCTGAATCTCCCCCTGGTGTGTGCCGAGATGGGTGCCCTGGGCCTCCAAGGCGGTCCTGAGCTGTCCCAAGTCTGCTGGGTCCATCTTGGCCGAATTATTCTGTCACGGCTGGTCCGTGTGAGACGGGCGTGGTGTACCCAGAAGCAGACACAACAGATAGGGTTCAATATTATACTTTAATGAAAAATATAAGAGTTAGCCAAAAGAGAAGTTCAACCAAGGATACAGTACTTTGGGATGCTGTCTGGAGTGGGCAGTGTCGTGGCTTGGCAGTGGCTGTAGACAGGGGTTAAGGAATGAGTGGCACAGAGAAGCAGCAGAGTGAGCACGGCTGTGTGGGGAGATGAGGGCTGCAGCGCGCGTGCACAATCCGGCGCGCAGGTTGAGAGAGAGCAGCGGCTGTGTGAGCGCGGCTGTGTGGAAAGATGAAAGATACAGCGCGCGTGCACGATCCGACGCGCAGGTTGAAAAGGGCGCAGCGGCCGTGTGAGCGCAGCTGTGTGGAGAGGCGAAGGCTGCCGCGCGCGCTGAATCCGGCGTGCAGTTTGAAAGAGAGTCGGAGACAAAAGCGAAAGCAGAGTGTCAAAGCCGGGTTGTCAATCAGCGCAGCAAACAATTCCGAGTCGTGAAGCTAAGGACGTAATCAGAGGAAAAAAGGGGTCAGCAACGTAGAAGGCACAGGTATATTTCGCAGATACACTAGACACAAAAAGCTACTCTAGACACTAGGCTTGCAGCACAAAATAATTCGGCACCGGACGGTTGTTCCTGGGCGAATTATATAGAGTGAAAACTAATGAATGAAATACGGAGCAGGTGTGCTCATGCCTGTGAATGAAGCGGCAAAACGGAAGCCGTGGAAAGGAATGTGGGAAGGAGTGCAGGTGATCATGACTTGGCTCGAGCAGAGGGCATGGCTTGGCGTAGCGTTACAGAAAATGTCACTTTGCGCCATTGTCGTTTTGCTGCGGCGTTAAGCATGGCAGTAATAGGCATTCCTGTTGACTACCTACTGGACCTCTAAGGGATTTATTAAATGAACTTATTTAGCTTTGCATCCAATGATGTAAGACATTTGCACACATTTTAATTTATTTAAAACAATTAATGACCATACCATTAGGTATATTGTGCATTTAGCATTTACTATCCATTGCCGACGATAACTTTTAGATGACAGCTGGCTTGTTACTGTGTTTTTGATGCTTTTTATTTAATTGCTGCTCTGAAAGACAGTGTGTATATGCAATGATATTTTGTAAAAGGTAGGTAAAAATCTATTAAAAATGTATATTGTATTATGAACAGTTTGTGAAAAGTAATATTGTAGATGGAAAATTGTAATTGATATACTATACAATTTTGGTGAGATTGTATTTTGGGAAAGGTTTTTCAGCTAATAGAAGTGTTTTATTTAGTTTAAAGATCTGTTTTTTGTAAACATGAAAGATGTAATTTTACTGAATATTTTACTGTAATCTAAGACAGTGTTCAAACATAATTCATATATGTTCGTAATAAAATTGATTGAATGTTGTATTCAATAGAAAAATGACCTTTTATAGTTTCCAAAGGAACACCTCAGACACCATGAAGTTACAAAAAGTCTTGTCACTGGGGTGGTACCTTCAAGGACAGGATTTGTACCTTGGATTGTTATCATGGCTAACGTTCAGCTTGGTCAGTGTGTTGGGCACAAGGTGTTTAGTCATTCTTCCTCCATCATTAGTAATAACTTCATCTGTTATAGATGTTTATTAATTAGCATCCTGACAGAGAAGAATTTAGCATTGCTCCGTGCTTCACGGTTCCAACAGGTATGATCTCCTCACTAAAGCAACCTCTGAGAAACCTGAAAGAGCTCTGGTTATAGGAGACTATATACTGAGTCATGTAAAATTGCCTTTAAGGGTGCCAGTTGCAGTGGTTAGATGTATCCTGGGATAAAGGTTACCGGACAGGGCAGGTGATCTCAGAGCTTTAGGCCATCATAGATTCTGCAAGATAGTAACACATGCTGGAGCTAACAATATAAGCCTTTGTCAGTCAGAGTTTTGTAAGCATAAATTCCCGAGGTATTTAAATTAGTTAAGACGATGTCCGATGAAGTATCATGCTCTGACCTCATCCCAATGTGACGTGGCAACATAGCTTAAAGCTAGACCTGTTAAATATTAGATCTCACATAAGCACCTATTGTTAATAAAACTATAACTGATCAGGTGTTTGATATACTGCATTTAACAGAAATGTCGACTACATTTGAATGAGTATATAGCATTAAATGAAGCTATTCTTGTTTAACCGGTAGAGAAAGAGGCGCCATTTATAGTGACAATCGAATCATTGTACAAAAACATGAAAATGTAATTCAATTCAATTCAATTTTATTTATTAAACTATTTAATATTTATTTATTATACAGGGTGGGCCATTTATATGGATACACCTTAATAAAATGGGAATGGTTGGTGATATTAATGTCCTGTTTGTGGCACATTAGTATATGTGAGGGTGCAAACCTTTCAAGATGGGTGGTGACCATGGTGGCTATTTGGAAGTCGGCCATCTTGGATCCAACTTTTTTTTTTTCAATAGGAAGAGTGTCATGTGACACATCAAACCTATTAGGAATTTTACAAGAAAAACAATGATTTGCTTGGTTTTAACATAACCTTATTCTTACATGCGACACTGTGGCATATAAAGAGTGCAATGTGACTCCATTGAGATACAAAAATAAGAAATAGTTGCACCTCTAAATTAAAATAAAAGGAAGTCAGCAGAAAAGTGTACTGTATGCTTAACAAACTATTGGAAAATATTCCAGGGCCAAGAATTAAACTTGAACCATTCCACCTGTACTTTTGTCTTCACATCACCCCTAACTGATCTGCACTATAACATTTCAATAACATTTACTATAACATTTCAATTAAAATCTAAATAATTATTTAACCAACATTAATGTAGAAGCAATAGATATAGACACTCTTGCACTTTGTTTGGGTCACACTGTCTTAACCAACAATTAGACTAAAATTCACTAAATGGCATCATTAAGAAATGAACTATTAGACAAAAGAAATGCTTTAAGTCTCACGTCTCACCATCTATACCGCTTTATCTTGTAAAAAGAGTCATGGGGGTTTATCCCAGGAGACACTGGATGTGGGTGCAAATTCATCACAAACACTCACACGCTCATTCAAACGCTATGGGTCAAATTTGGGATGCCAATCAGCCTAATCTGCCGGTCTTTGGACTGTGGGAGAAAACTAGGATTATTGCAATGAGTGTGTGTGTGTTGGGAGAGATGTGTCAGTCTCACCGGTATTATTGAGTATATCCGGGAGCACAAAAAACGGAACAAGAGGCTACTGAAGTGTCCGGCATGGATAAATCCAAAAATTCTGAAAAAATCCAATTTGCCGCGATCTCCACTTTCTTTCTTTCATAAACCCACAGCGCTGTTTTTTCCTCATCTCTCTCCCCCTCTCGCTTCTTTGCAACAGCGCTTTAAAGGTGGACCAGGTGACCTCCTGCGTCACTGCCACCCTCTCGCTACCTGGGCGCACAGTCTCACGAGAGTTCCTTCCGGGACCAAAATTCATGGTATGGGGCAAAACAAACCGTATAGGACAGCTTTAAGGGGCACAGATGCCATTCCTTTAGCAGCTGATTCATTTTTCTCCCTATAAAAAGGCCTTTAGGTGGCTGCGCTACACCTGGACTAAGGACAAAAAGGACTAGACCGTTGCGCAGTGGGCCAAAGTCCTCCTTTCAGATGAAAGTAAATTTTGCATTTCACTTGGTTTGGGGAGCCCTGTCATCTGCTGGTGTTGGTTCACTGAATTTTATCAGGTCCAAGGTCAGCACAGCCATCTACTTTCTCACGTCATGCTTTACTCTGCAGCGCCACGGACTGATTGCCTCCATACCATGCCGCATTACTGCAATAATTTATGCAAAGGGAGCGTGTGTGTGTGCGCGTGTGTGTGTGTGTGTGTGTGTGTGTGTGTGTGTGTGTGTCTTCCGGCTCTGTATCTTATACAGACAACCAATATCTCAGTGCATTACATCTTAATTAACACGCTTTAATCTTACGTTTTTAATTTTCTGATATTAACACAGGGTCAAAACTATACACACCTAATATTTTGCTCAATGTCACTTAGAAAGTTTTCCTTTTAGCAGTTGCTTTTCTTAGCCATCAAGCTCCTGTCAGAATTTAGGTTGGATAAATTAGTCATATTTGAACTAATTTTGACATTAAACACTAAATTGTACTATTTTGCCACATTTTCCAAAGCAACCCAGACTATACAAAAAAATTATTTTGTAGTTTTATTTTTTCTCCATGTAGCTGGTAAAGGTGGTAATTTTTATATATTAAGTGTGTTACAGGTAATATAAGACACATATTTAAAAGCAATTTATAGAGACCTGAAGGCAGTGTTAAGTACTAAATAAAGATATAGATTCTGTGTGGCACTTTGTGCATTTACTGCCACTTAAACAGTAAAGACAAAGTTAAACTTGGTACTGTCTGGAAATCCGGTAGTGTGCACACTATATACACTCTAAACCCAGATTTTGTTTTAGAGACACCTCAGTATTTTACGTTTGTGCGAGGGAGGGGAGGGGCCTTGACTGCAACGAGAGCAGCATGCTACCGACTAGCTGGCTGTGGGTGCACGCCGATTTTTTGAAAGCAACGTGAAACGGTGAGTTTGTAAAGAAATTTTTAGTTGTATATGCATTTCTGACAAAAGTCATAACCCAAAAAATCCGGACCAGTGTTGAACTCTACAATGTTAACGTAGTGTTAATGTGTCGGTCAGAGCTATTTTTTGGTTTTATTTCCCTGTCGGTTCATAGTTAGGCTAAAACATTCTAATATAAATGAGCTTTTTCTGTCTGGTCACCGTTTATAACGTTATCTAGTGTTTCTCTGTATGTTTCTCTTAATTTGACTTAGTAATGACACAATTTTTAAAGAACAAAAAATTATAAGTAATGACTACTTAAAATGTTTCATTAACACAAAATCCCGGTTTAGAGTGACTAATCACGTCTACTGTGGTCATCTCCAAAGAAAGCAACAACTCATAAATAATAATTAAATTACCAGAACATTTACATTCAAACAACATAGATTAGTGGGTTTGTATGGAATGATATCCTGGACATTTTTCAAAAGGAATTGCATATTGCATTTGCAATTGTGTTTTCCATATGTGGACGCATAAAGTGTGACATAATTCAAAGGCAATTGCAAATTTTTCATTACCCTTTGCTTTTTCCGCCTTTGCGAGTGCACACTGACTGCCAAATTTCAAATGAGAAAGCAAAGTCCATTTGCAGGTGCATTTCCCATGTTTTACAGGTCATGAGCCTGTCATATTTAAATAGCAAAATCAATTACCATGTCTGCTTTTTCACTTTCTGGAATATATGGAATAGAGATGTCCAGGGGGTGTGCAAGTATGCTGTAAAGTGTTTTGTACTTAAAGTGACTTGTGCTATAGAATAAATAGTAATGTAGTGTGAAGGGTGTGCAATGATTGTCTCAAGAGTCCAGAGAGAGTGCAAGAATGAGTGCATGAGTGTGGGTGTGTAAAGTGAGTCAGTCAGTACTGTTTGGTGTGCTGATTGAGAGACCGTATCGCCTGCGGGTAGAAGCTCTTCTTCAGTCTCTCTGTATTGGTCTTCAGGGAGCGGAATCGCTTTCCTGACCTCAACAGAGAGAACAGTCCATTGCTGGGGTGGCTGAGGTCCTTGACGATCTTCCTGGCCTTGGTCCAGCACCTCTTGCTATAGATTGAGTGCAGGTCAGGGAGCTCAGTGTGGATGATGCGCTCAGCTGATTGCACAATCCTCGGTAGAGCTCGTCTGTCCTGCATCGTTTTGTTCCCGAACCAGGTCGTGATGTTTCAAGCGCCTGAGGTGGTAGAGACGCTGTCGGGCCTTTTTCACCACGGTGTTGATGTGACAGGACCATGACAGATACTGCTTGATGTGGACACAGAGGTATCTGAAACTGTTTACTCTCTCCACTGGGCTGTTGTTGATGACAGGGATCTGGTAGTTCCTCTCCTACTTTGTGCTAAAGTCTACTACCAACAAGATGATAAACGCGTTTCCGGTGCTGGCAGTGACTTCCTGTCTGCTGCCGCTAGCACCGCTAGCATTAGCATCGCTAGTGTCTTTAGCTGCAGCCTCGAAGCGAGCATAAAAGGTGTTCAGCTCGTCTGCCAGAATCATGTCCGCGTTCGTCATACCGGATGTTGTTTATAGTCCGTTATTGTCCTTAGTCCCTGCCACAGGCTCCTAGAGTCACTCTGTTGTAGTTGTGACTCTAGTTTCCTCCCATAGCGCTGCTTCGCCTCTTTCACCACTTTCCGGACATTATATGCCGCAGTCTTGTACATGTCCATGCCCCCCGACGCAAGTCCCGCGTTGTAGGCAGTGGTCCAGTGTCCTTTCGCCCCTGAAGTTTGGGGCTGCGCGTTTGAGGTTGGCGTTGTTAAAGTCCCCCGCCACAATAAGTGCAGCATCCCGGTGTTGTGTTTGGTGCTGTGAGAATGCCTCATGCAGCTCGCATAAGGCAGTGTCCGTGTCTGCTTGTGGCGGAATATAAACGGCACTGATTATGACCGATGTAAACTCCCGAGGAAGATAAAAATGACAACACTTGATGGACAGAAGTTCCAGGTTGGGTGTGCAGGAGCGTGCAAGAGGAACAAAGCTCACGCTGTTCCACCAGCTGCTGTTCACCATTAAACACACGCCGCCTCCCCTTGTCTTCCCTGAGTCCCGTGTACTGTCCATGCGGTGAACCGAGAAGAACTCGCCCGGCTGAATGGCGTGGTCCGGCACCGCTGGGTTCAGCCATGTCTCGGTGAAGCAGAGAAGATTGCAGTCCCTAATGTCTCTCTGGAACTTTATCCTGGCCCTGAGGTCATCAAGCTTGTTTTCCAGGGAGTGGACATTGGCGAGCATGATGCTAGGCAGAGGTGTGCGGTGTGCACGGGCTCTTAGCCTGTTTCTGACACCGGCTCGTTTCCCTCGGGGCCGCCGCTTCGTGTCGCGTTCTTTGTTCTCCGTCAGGATCTCACTCGGCCAGCTCAGATCCGGAGTTAAAAACGTCGAATTGTGAGTACATTGTAGACCAATAGAAATAAGAGTATCTCTATCGTACTTAATGCACTCAATTGTGATTAATTACCCAGTTTAAAGTTATCGAAAAATTAACTTAAAAAGCAAAAACAAGTTAAAGTAGGTTGGAGCAGTCGCGATGGCAGCCGACCTCACCGGCGCCATCTTGTTTACTCAACATTTGCAGTGTTGGTCCTTCTTTTTTAGGACCTCTGCAATTCGACTGGGCATGCTCTCAATCAACTTCTGGGCCAAATCCTGACTGATAGCAACCCATTCTTTCATAATCACTTCTTGGAGTTTGTCAGAATTAGTGGGCTTTTCTTTGTCAACCCGCATCTTGAGGACTGCCCGCAAGTTCTCAATGGGATTAAGATCTGGGGAGTTTCCCGGGCATGGACCCAAAATTTCAATGATTTGGCCCCCGAGCCACTTAGTTATCACTTTTGCCTTATCGCACATTGCTCCATCATGCTGGAAAATGCATTGTTCTTCACCAAACTGTTGTTGGATTGTTGGAAGAAGTTGCTGTTGGAGGGTGTTTTGGTACCATTCTTTATTCATGGCTGTGTTTTTGGGCAAAATTGTGAGTGAGCCCACACCCTTGGATGAAAAGCAACCCCACACATGTATGGTCTCAGGAGGCTTTACAGTTGGCATGACACAGGACTGATGGTAGCGCTCACCTTTTCTTCTCCGGACAAGCCTTTTTCCAGATGCCCCAAACAATCGGCTTCATCCGAGAATATGACTTTGCCCCAGTCCTCAGCAGTCCATTCGCCATACTTTTTGCAGAAGATCAAACTGTCACTGATGTTTTTTTGGAGAGAAGCAGCTTCTTTGCTGCCCTTCTTTACACCATGCCATCTTCCAAAAGTCTTCGCCTCACTGTGCGTGCAGATGCGCTCACACCTGCCTGCTGCTATTCCTGAGCAAGCTCTGCACTGGTGGCACTCCGATCCCGCAGCTGAATCCTCTTTAGGAGACAATCCTGGCGCTTGCTGGACTTTCTTGGATGCCCTGAAGCCTTCTTAACAAGAATTGAACCTCTTTCCTTGAAGTTCTTGATGATCCTATGAATTGTTTATTTAGGTGCAATCTTAGTAGCCACAATATCCTTGCCTGTGAAGCCATTTTTATGCAACGAAATGATGGCTGCACGTATTTCTTTGCAGGTCACCATGGTTAACAATGAAAGAACAATGATTTCAAGCATCACCCTCCTTTTAACATTTCAAGTCTGCCATTCTAACCCAATCAGCCTGACATAATGATCTCCAGCCTTGTGCTTATCAACATTCTCACCTGAGTTAACAAGTCGATTACTGAAATGATCTCAGCAGATCCTTTAATGACAGCAATGAAATGCAGTGGAAAGTTTTTTTCGGGGTTAAGTTAATTTTCATGGCAAAGAAGGACTATGCAATTCATCTGATCACTCTTCATAACATTCTGGAGTATATGCAAATTGCTCTTATAAAAACTTAAGCAGCAACTTTTCCAATTTCCAATATTTATGTAATTCTCAAAACCTTTGGCCACGACTGTACATTAACAAACAAAGACATAAATCAATACATTACACGTATGTGTATGGTTAAAAATGATGGAACATTTAAAGTTATTTTGACGGTTACCCAAGTGCAAGTGGTCCCACTGCCAAAACAGCTGACCCCATGGTGCTGGTGTTGGTATACTGGTAACCCTGCTGGTATAATTGCTGGTCAAGCTGGTGACCAGCTATGATGGTCTATGCTGTTTTTTTTTTTCAGTTTTAAGTGATTTCCAATTGATTACTTTAAAAAAAAGTGCATTTTTATTAAAAGTTTTGTGTTGTGTTTTTAGACAACCCACAGATATTTCATAAATGTAAAATAAAGTATTTACATGTTTCTGGTAAATGGAATATTTTGGTCTCTTGTATGTAAATTAATTTAAAGGTAACACTACTAGTCCATGTATTTACATCACACATTATTTTCAGTACTAGCTATTAAAATACAAGATAATGAGCTAAAATGGTAACCAATTTTAATTATCAAAACCTTGCTGGTGGCCCAGCATATAAATCATGCTGGCCATATGCTGTATTTTTCAGCAGGCATGCTGGTCTTCTATCTGTTATGCTGGTTCACCAGCTAAACCAGCCCCAGACCTGCACTAATTAGCAAGACCAATGCTGGTGGTAAGGTTTCATCAGCATAGGGTCTTCCATCAGTTATGCTGGTTCACCAGCTAAACCAACATCAGACCAGCACTAACCAGTATTAACCAGCATAGACCAGCATATAAATCATGCTGGTCTATGCTGTATTTTTCAGCAGGGGGAGTTCTGTAATACCCTCGCAAGCCATTTCTGGCCTGGGTCATGTAATACTGGCTATAGGCCTGTGGAGTTTGCATACCCCCTATCTATCATTTTTACAGAAGGAACGAATGCTTAGCCAATCTGAAGTGTAGTTTAGCTATAAACTTCCTGTAACTGAAAGGAATAACCTTGTGCTGATCAGATTTGATTTCAATTACAATATCGGTAATGTGGTTCTTGGTGAACGGCACGTAATGTTGCTTATCATAAGTAATAGTGACAACTTTGTTGTTTTCACCCGATATATGTACGCATCTCAGTAACAAGACAAAGCTGTCACCAACTCATTGATACTTAATATGTCCATATATACATACATTGTTTAAAAACCCGCATGAATATCCGCGAGATTTGGCACTTCGTGATGGCGGAATGTCAACTGTTTGTGGGGCGTATAGGCAAGGCTTCCACTTGTTTTGAAGGTACATGGTTTTAAGCTCTCCAAGCGTATTTTATTTTTCATTGGGTTATAGGATATCTCCCTGTCAAGCTTCAGTGTTTTTATAGGTTTGTTAATGGTTTTATAGGTTCATTAACCAGTTCGTTGATACTGTTATACCCATAACTGATATAAAAAAATGGTTATTTATTTTATTTCCCTCTTTCAGACTAATGTGACAGAGAGTCTTGCAGTGATAATGAGTGCCAGCTATGGATATACTGAACCTCTGAAAGTGCTACCTCCCAGTCACTTTTGAGATCTATTGGCTTGGCAAATTTAGTAGTATAGTGAGAAATCTTGTTATTTGGATAAAGATCCATCGATACGTTGCTTGGAAGGGTGAGTCCGCCACAAAGAATCCGCCCTCATTCATGGTTTAGTGATTAAAGATAACACTTATGTTTGCGATTCCTTTTAAATTCTAATACTCGATATTAACTACGTCTTTGGCAGGAACCCAGGAATTGAATTTTTCCGGCCACCCCACCCACTTCACCAGACAGACTTTTTTTCTGTTTTGGATCTTGACAGACAAGATTTTCTCTATTTTGAATGCTTTAACTCTTCCAAAGATAATATTTTGTAACTCAGGTTCATAAAACGCACCTTCAATTTCTTGATTATCATAATCACTTAGTTTATGTACCAGAGGATCTCTCGGAATCCGCTCAGAAATTGGGAAATATTCATCAGTAAAGTTTTTCTTATAGCCTGTTTCAAACTGCCTTTTTAAACAAGAAATTCTAACACTATCAAAAACTTTAAACTTAAATTTTAGTTTCTTTACTTTCGGTGATCATAGTCCATAAAGGGTTTTAAACACACTAAAATAATTGGCGTTGTTTACCTTTAATTTTGGGGTATTGGGACAAGAAGACTATGTATTTATTCTCAGACAAGTTATAATGTGAGTAAGGTTTAAACGTTTTGCATTAAATATTCAAACAGGTCATGAAAAATATTAAAGACATCAATGTTTTCCTTTCGAAGTAATTTAGAAACACACAGATCGGTTACATAGGTTAAGATACATAATACATGACTAGTTTTGCTGTCGAAAGGTCAGCAAACATAGCAGATAAGACTCAGTCAACATAAGTGTTGAAAGGATATTCATTATTTAGATTACACAAAGAGTCCCAATTTTCCGTAAAATCACGTACATTGCTAATGAACCTCTCTAGTCAATAAACCGCGTCTTCATCAACAGGAAGATGATTAGAAATAATACTAGGGTTGCCAACTTTCAGTTCAACGATTTGTTGGAGGGCAGAGGTGAATTCTATCTTCAGATCTTTCTTGGAGCCAGAATTGATGTAGCGCATTTTGAAGTTTCCCATGTATGTGGCTGATCAGGGGGCTACAGAGATGAGCAAAAGGTCCAGTAGTCCACGATGCCTTCATAGACTTGTTCTCCACAAATTTCTTTGGTTTTCTCTTTGAGCTTGCTCAGCACAGTTTTGATGTTGGCCTCATCTATCCAATCGCACACAGCAGCTTCAGCAATGTCCAGAATTTTTTCCAGGGATGGTGTGCGGTTGATTCCTCACAGTTTCAGAGCTCTCGTTAAATTGTATTCCAACCATGGTTTAAACAGTTTTTTCACCAATCTGAAGGCGTTCATGTGCAGATAGTAGTCATCAGGATCGATCAAACATGCGTGCTGGAGTTGACTCGGGTGATCAATCGCAAATCCGTGGCAGTTGTCTTTCAGGTCCAGATTAATAACTCTGTCCAAAAAGCTCCCCAGTCACACCAGAGATGATGGCTAAAATGGTGTTGGATATACAGCTGTCAGCTTCAATGCTCGAAGACAGATAGGTCAGATTTCTTTTTCCTAGGGTTTCACCCACATTTTCCTCATCTTTTAGACCAGAACCGGACACGTCGTTGTCCAAGGTAATGATAATAAGGTCTGAATTCCTGAGCCATATTGTTGTTGATGCTAAAAAGGTTTAACTCGAATTATGTACACAGTCTAATTTGTACAACGTTAGGGCGGAGTCTTCAGAGAGGAGTGAGAGGGGTGCAGAGGTTGGGATTTCCGCTCAGAAAGAGATCAGAAGAAATCATTTAGTTTTACTTTTATTTCATTCATTTCTTTGTTTGATGAAATTACAATTACTCTGATTACAGGTGCATGTTTTCTGGATCACCAGTGCTTAGATTCACAACCCCGATTTACCCACACAGCTCCACTCACTCTGCGAGTTGGTCACTGCACGCACTCTGCATCACTCGTTCCTTAATCCCTGTCTACAGCCACTACTAATCCACACCATTGCTCACCTCAGACAGTACCCCAAGTACTGGTCCTCTGCTTAAGCTTCTCCCTCTTTCCCTGTCCTTCGCATTTTTCATTAAAATCACTAAAACTATGTTCAATGTGCTGTGTCTGCTTTTGGGTCCTCTAAGTCTGAGTGACACAGCCAAAGCCCCATGACACCAACATGCTCACGAGAGGACAAAACTGAAGAATATTGGGATGACACTAGTCTTTTCAGGGCTACATGAGAAAATTGCAAATGAGTTTATACAGTGTATATTTCAAGCATTACTTTTGTAATATAGTTAAGTTTTTACTGTGTATATTTGAGCTTTTGTTTTCAATAAATAAATCCTTCCAGTCAGTTTTGACTGAGAACACAAAAGCTGTATATTTTGTGCCACAATTTGGCAAATTTAACTGGTTTAAAAAAAAACACTTTAGTAAACATTTCAGTGAAATAATTTGTGATAAATATTACACTAGATATCATCATAGTGTTAGTTATAGTCAAAATAATATCTATATAATGTTTTTTCAGTAAAAAACTTAGTTGTATGAGGTCAGCTAAATGAGGCCTACATACACAACACTTACACTTAAATAATGACACTAGTACAAAATATAAATTATCACGCCTGTGGAACAAAACTGAAATGTGAATCAAAAAACAATAAAAACTTATGTCTACATAAAAGTCGTAAGCAAAACACACAAAGTATAAAAGCGCCCCCTAATAGTCACTGGGATCCTTGCCTCCTACAATGCATATCACTGATACAGTATTCACGTGCAAGTAAACATCTTTGCACCATCTGATATTGGGATTTCACACAAACTTACACAGACTACTTTAAACTAGCATGTTGTTGTTTATTGAACACAAAAATATTATTTCCTTTTAGCATTGTCTAACAGACAACAGATTAAGTTCGACCTGATAATGAGTTTTTTTTAATTATTATATATTTTTTTATCTTCTACCACATTATATGTAACTCCATAATACTCTATATACTTATTATAGAAAGCCATAATATATACCATAAGTGGCTAATACTGTAACCTTGTTCACTAATTTCACACAATCATATTTGATTGGCTACTGGGAATCTACATTAATCAATCATGTATTTTTAGAATTTTGGTTTGTATGCTAACAGCTAGCTAGTTGCATCAATTTTACTGAAACTGTTATAAACATAATTTATTTCCTAATCACATAATTGAGGTAGTACAATGATGAATGACAATCCCCAAATAGCACTGCAGATTTTATTCCTTTTTTTTCACTTCTAAATGTATGTGGGCAGATAATATCAAGATTTTTATATCACTAGCAGAGGGCAGTGAAAGATGGCAAATTTCATCCTGAGAATAACAGAAAAGTTTGAGTCACAGTTCCTGATCAAAACTTTCAGCTTAGCATTTAATTATACTGCAACTAAGATTGCAACTGCAACTAACTAGTACATGGAACTGACTATTAACTAACTGCAATTCTTTCAACTAAGAAACACTTTTCTCACAAATCCACCCTTGTTTATTAAAGCATGGTCGATCATTCCAGCCATTACAATGTGGATCCCCAACCTCACCACAGTCTGCATTATTGTAATTATCTGGTTGTGTTGTATCCCAGTACCTGAAACAAAAAGAATCCAAATCAGTGTTCAAGTGTTGAGTCAACTTTTCACTCAGATTCCTTATAAATTATCACAATGAAATAGTTATACTGTGTTTCGGTTAAATCTGTCCGATTCATATGTTTCCTCTCTAAAAAAAAGTGCAGTAGATTTTATTAATTTCTTGTGAGGTTCAATGAGTTTGTTCACCATGGCATTTGAAACGATAAAATAAATTACAAATATTTTTATAAAAAATTGTGTCTTTTATGCACTTATGGTGGTCATTGGAAATGAATGGGTAAGACTACAATCACACACACCACACACACACACACACACACACACACACACACACACACACACACACACACACACACACACACACACATACCCTTGGTATTTCCCTGTTTTGCTTTCATGGCAACCTGCATGGGAACCTAACAACAACATCATTTTTACCATAGCTGTTGAAAAAACAAATTACAACATTGTTTCAATCATACATCTTTTTTGCAGCTCTGGTATAGACAGCTTTTTGATGCCGCACAAAAAGCTGTATATATTTTAGCAGCACAATGGTCAAGAAATATACTGCACGTGACGCTGTAACCAGGTTGACTGTGAGGAGGGTTTCAGAAAGAGTCAGAGGTTGAGGAAGACACAGAATATAACTCGAGGAGGAAGACTCTGACACTGATGAGTGAGAAGTTGTGAAGCTGAAGTTGTGGTCTCCTGATACTGAGAAAAATCGGGAGAATTGATTTGACCCCTGGGGGTCCTAGAAAAGACAGTAAGGCTGTTTCAAAATTGCAAATATGGTCATACAGTGTATGGGCCAAGCATTATATTTGTAATATAGTTTTCCCTGTGTACATTTCAGCTTTTGTTTTCAATATATCATATCGATCAGTTTTGACCGGGAACACAAAAGTTGTTATGTTGTGCCACAGTTTTTAAAAAATGAACAAAAAATTGACATAACACTTCAGTGAAGTACTCTGTGATACATAGTAAAATAGGTTTCATCTTACTATTTGTTATAGTCAAAATATTTTTTTTAAATGTTGATTTTCCTAAAAAGTGAATGGCATGAGCTTAGGTACAGTAGATAAGGCCTGCAGGACATACACAAGAAATACAAAACTTGTAAAGTTTACAAGAACTGAAGTTAATAAAAATATCTAATACAATATTAGGTGATAATACAGTATATATATTATTGTGGATTGAAATAACATCAGCCAGTCAAAAGTGACCGAGAACATTATATATATATATATATATATATATATATATATATATATATATATATATATATATATATATATATATATAAACAATAATATACTTGGTTTATTCATATGATGCACTCTCAAACACAGAAAATTAAACTATAATTGTCATTCAGGTTGACTATTAATACGAATCGGTTTCTTACGCGGTGGTTAGTGGTGTTCCATCTACCCATTTCCATTCTCCCTCTGTTTCTTCGTCACTCAGTCCAATCCAAGTCCGACTGCCAAGTCCAAGGTAACAAAGTTGATTAATGATGAAATCCTGTGTGTGGAAGCATAAAAAGAAATAAGCACTTTTATTTATTTTTTTTATTAACCCCCCAACACCCCCCCTCTACACACACACACACACACACACACACACACACACACACACACACCTGTTCCTCTCTGCTGTTTATGATCACCAGGTCTGCTCCTCTCTCTCTGCAGTCCTGTCTGCTCTCAGTCCAGTTATTCCTCTCAACAGAAAGGTAGTAAATACTTGATCCAAAGGTTTTCCATCTCAGCTTCTCCTGCAAATCTGATCTCATAGTAAGACATATGCAGTAACACTCAGAAAATCTCCAGATATTGTTTTAGACAAAACATAGCACTGAAGGTTAATGGATTGTGATAAATGAAAGTAATATGTACAAATAATAAGAGGCTGTAAACAATGGAATATATGAAATGTAGGTTTAAAATTCCTTTCAAGTTCTTTCCCCACCTAAAGCATCCAATCTTTTCTGAAGACTATCTTTCTCCTGTTGTAACTGCTTGTTCAGGTTTTGAAGTTCATCTCTCTCCTGCTGGGACTGCTCGTTTAGGTTTCTCTCTGTAAGTAATTTCTTCCACAGCACTGTGATGGTGATCAGCAGGGGAACACACAGCAGCAGCAAAAACACTACAGTCAGTCTGTTACATCTGCTCCATGAAGTGTTGAGTCCTAGAAGTGATGTTTAGCTTTTAATTCATGTATACATTTAAAGATAATACTTGGATTTTACCTCTAGAACAGAGATGTTTAAATGTTTTGTAGCCAAGGAATCATTTGACGGTGAAATAAATTACAAATATTTTTTTATAAAAAATACACTTATATACACTTATGGTGGTCATTGGAAATGAATGGGTAAGACTACAATCTCACACACACACACACACACACACACACACACACACACACACACACACACACACACACACACACACCCTTGGTATTTCCCTGTTTTGCTTTCATGGCAACCTGCATGGGAACCTAACAACAACATCATTTTTACCATAGCTGTTGAAAAACCAAATTACAACATTGTTTCAATCATACATCTTTTTTGCAGCTCTTGTATATACAGCTTTTTGATGCCGCACAAAAAGCTGTATATACTTTAGCAGCACAATGGTCAAGAAATATACTGCACGTGACGCTGTAACCAGGTTGACTGTGAGGAGGGTTTCAGAAAGAGTCAGAGGTTGAGGAAGACACAGAGTATAACTGGCGGAGGAAGACTCTGACAGTGACGAGGAAGAAGTTGTGAAGCTGAAGTTGTGGTCTCCTGATACTGAGAAAAATCGGGAGAATTGATTTGACCCCTGGGGGTCCTAGAAAAGACAGTAAGGCTGTTTCAAAATTGCAAATATGGTCATACAGTGTATGGGCCAAGCATTATATTTGTAATATAGTTTTCCCTGTGTACATTTCAGCTTTTCTTTTCAAAATATCATATCGAACAGTTTTGACCGGGAACACAAAAGTTGTTATTTTATCCAATTCTTCCTCTCAATAGAAAGGTAGTAAAGACTGAAAAGATCTAAATCTTTTCCATCTCAGCTTCTCCTGCATATCTGATCTCATAGGAAGACATATGCAGTAACACTCAGAAAATCTCCATGTTTTAAACAAAACATAGCACTGAGGTTTAATGGATTGTGAAAAATGAAAGTAATATGTACAAATAATAAGAGGAACCATTTGATGGTGAAAATAATTTTACAAAGCCTGTCAGTACTGAATGAAATCCACATTCCCTTTATTTCTTTATATTCTCTACAGCGAAATGCTGTGCTGTCAACTTTCATAATTCACCCACATTTAAAAATTATTTCAGAAGGACAACTTAGGACTCTTTGCAATAATGGCAAAGTTTATGATGAATTTTCTCCAAACTCATTTTTCATGCTGCTCTGCATGATTTAAAATAACATTTTCTACAAGACTGGCTCGATGCTTGTAGGTATTTCTGCAGGATGACATACCAATCATTAAAAAATGCAAATGAATGAAGCTAGTGATTAAAATTTTATATATATATATATATATATATATATATATAAAATAATTAATACAAAAATATTAAGAAAAATAAAACAGATTAACCTGCACTTTAATTTTGAAAAGAATCGCAACAGAGCAGTGTTTCCATTAGAGACAGAGAGAGAGAGAGTGTTAGTGTGTGTGAAAGCGAGGGGAGGAGGGGTGTGTGTGTGTGTGTGAGAACGGGCACGGTGTCCAATGACCAATGTCCAAGTGCAGGCTGATACACAGAGGGAAAGAGAAACCTCTCTTACGAGACTTCTTTTGCTTTACACACACGCACCATGTACACACATGCATACAAACACAAAATAAAAGATGTTTTATGTGCACATACGTGGTCAGTGTTATAGTAAACAATACATGTGCGCACGAATGTTGATTCCAGAGAGAGATGAGCACTAAGATGAGCAGGGGAGACTATTACCTACAATTCCTCAGCACAAAAGAGAGAGAAAAACCATTGGCTCAGTTGTGATCACGTGACGCTCAGCGTCAAAACAAGAAGCGCATGTGTGATACATGATACTGGGTAATCGCAAACCAAAACTTGTTTGTTTTCCAAGTCAAAATTTCTCAAAAATCTTTGCTCGTCTTGCAAAACGTTCGCAAACCACATTAGTCACAATCCAAGATTCCACAGTATTTGTAATGATAAACAGTCATACAAAAAGATGGACAAAATTCATACATTTTAAGTTTATTATACTAACATAACAAACAGCTATAAATAATAAGTCTGCTCAGACAAGTCTGCTAATTATTATTTACAGATACTTCTGATTTTTCTTTCAAACCTGGTCCTTTCTTCAGACAAAGCTTTAATTGAGAGAGACTTAGAAAATCCAGAAGACCCTCTGAGAACAGCATTTTTGTCCATTCTAGACACAGTAAGAGTTAATCAATGCATAACAGGACCCACTCATAAGGCTGGTCACACATTTAATCTTCATGTAATTTTACGTTTCCTCTCTAAAAAAGTGCAATAAATTTTATCCATTTCTCATGAGGTTCAATGTCACACAGGACATTTTAATACATAAAATACATTTGAAATATTTTAATAAAAAAATTGTGTTTTATGGAACTTTTATACACTCATGGTGTTCCAGGAACTGTTAGTGATCAAACATCGGAGGCTGAAAACCGAGGCATACCTCAAATGGGCTTAGCTCGGTGGTGGATGAGACGTGAAGATTGTGGGGGAGTTCAGCCCAAATGAGATAGCGGGCCCAGGAGCGCTGTCGATCGGCGATGAAGCATCTCAGATAGTGCTCCAGTTGTTGGTTGATCTGTTCCGTCTGACCATTAGTCTGAGGGTGGTATCCAGAGGAGAGACTGCAGGTGGCATTGATCAGACGGCAGAAGGCTTTCCAGAACCGGGCAGTGAACTGAGCACCGAGACGATGTCCTTCGGGAACCCATGCAGGCGGACTACATGCACTAGTATCACCTAGGCTGTGTATTTAGCTGACAGGAGTCTGGCGAGGGCCACCAAGTGCACGGCCTTGGAGAATCGGTCGACAATGGTCATGATGGTGTTCTTTCCCTCTGAATCCGGCAGGCCCATGATGAAGTCAACAGCAATGTGTGTCCAGGGCTGGCGGGGAACCAGGAGTGGTTGAAGTTCCCTCAGTGTTGGTGGTTGGTATTTTTGGCCCTGGCACACACTGCGCACGCCTGGACAAATTCCTGAACATCCTTTGTCATGGACGTCCCGCTGAATAAATTGGAGGGTGCAGCGAGTACCCGGATGTCCGGAAAGGAGGGAGGAATGACCCCATTGAAGGACTTCCGTTCTGATGTTGCGGGGTACGTAGAGTTGTCCAGGCGGCGCACCTGCCGGTTCGACCTCGGCGACCTGGTGAACCCTTGTTTCCAAGTCCCACTGGAGAGGGGCAATGATCTTTGATGGTGGGAGGTCCGCCCGGTGAGCATCCTCCTCATGTTGCCGGGAGAGGGCATCAACCTTGGTGTTTTTGGATCCCGGGCGGTATGACAGGGCGTTTTTAGGTTCCGGATAGTGATGAGATTTTGATGGTCGGTCCAAATGATGAACGGCTTTCTGGCGCCCTGGAGCCAGTGACGCCATTCCTCCAGAGCCCACTTTATGGCCAACATACCCCATATCGCTGCTGAGTGGGGTCAAATTTTCTGGAGAAGAAGCTACATCTACATCTACATCTAGGCATTTGGCAGACGCCCTTATCCAGAGCGACTTACATTTTTTTTTTATCTCATTACATCTAAGCAATTGAGAGTTAAGGGCCTTGCTCAAGGGCCCAACAGTGGTGGTTGTGAGGTTTGAACCTGGGATCTTCTGAACCGTAGTCCAATGCCTTAACCACTGAGCTACCCCTGCTCTAACAAGGGTGCAGCTTCTGATCTGGACCTCGTTGGGAGAGAACGGCCCTGGCGCCCACATCCGAAGCGTCCACCTCCACAACGAATGGTTTGCTCGCGTCTGGATGGAGGAGAATTTGTGCGATGGTGAAGCGGTGACAATTCCTGGAAGGCGGAGATGGCGGCAGAGTTGAGGGTGAAGGGGTGAGAAGATGGTTGTGTCAGGGCAGTTAAAGGAGCTGCAACCGTACTGTAGTCCCGGAAAAAGCAGCGATAGAAATTCGCAAACCCGAGAAAGCCACACCCTGGGGTGAGATAACAAAACCCAGGAACGTGGTGGAGCACTCGTGAAAAGCGCACTTCTCCAACTTACAATACAGTTGATGGGCCGAGCAATCTCTTGAGGACCGCCTTGACATGTTCTTCAGCAGTACGTGAGTATATGAAGATGTCATCCGGGTACACAAATGCCCACCAGCCTAGCATATCTCTGAGGATGTCGTTAATAAATTGTTGGAAGGCGGCGGGCGTGTTGCAGAGTCCAAATAGAATGACCAAGCTCTCATAGTGTCCTGTTGGGGTGATGAAGGCCGTCTTCCACTCATCGCTCTCTCTGATGCGCACCAAGTTGTAGGCGCTCCGTAGGTCCAACTTTGTGAAAATGGTGGCACCAGAGAGGGTGTCCAGAACCTGGCTGGAGGTCAATCGCCAGGTCGTAGGGGCGATGAGGAGGAAGGTGAGTGGCTCATCTCTTGCAAAACGCTTCAGCCAGGTCCCGGGAGGTGGCAGGGATTGCGTTGATGTCGACTTCGGGGGCCTCGGAATCCCTAGAGCATTTCCCAGCCGAGGCCCACAGGCAAAGTTCGGTGCAGGTCGGTCCCCATTGCAGAATTCGATGTTGTGTCCAGGAGATGAGCGGGTCATGTTGTGGAAGTCACGGGTGCCCGAGGATGATAGGAGGAGATGAAATGGGGGTGAGATGGAACCGGATCTGCTCTTGATGTTGGTTGATTATTAGGATGATTGGTTGAGTCTGGGTAGTGCTGGGGCTGGAGGAAAGGGGCCGACCGTCGACAGATGTAATCGGAACAAGCTGGGATAACGCCTCGAGCTCCTCCCCCAGTTCTTTGGCATAGGCAGAGTCAATGAAGTTGCCAGCGGCACCGGAATCGATGGACGCCATACTTCTGACCCATTTGTGGCCAAACTGGAGGCGTACTTGCACTGTGAGACGAGAAACATTGGTGTTGGTGGCAGAGAGGTGGAGGGGGCCCGGCGAGTCGCTCTCCTTACTCACTGGGCCTGAGCGTTTCCCGGGTGCAGATGGCAGATAGCTCTGTGGTGCAACTCCGACCCACAGTAGGCACAGAGCCCCTCCCTGAATCGCTATTCTCACTCTGCAGCGGTCAAGGAGGCGCGTCCTAGTTGCATGGGTTCCCCGGCTCCGGTGTCAACCACGGCGGGAAGTGGAGAACTGACAGGTCCAGTGGTGGTGGTGGAAAAGCGGTGTACTTCGGGAACTGGGGCGTAGGGCAGAAATGTGGGTAACTGGTGTGTGGAGTATCTGGTGGAATTAAACTCAAACACAAGATCCCGTGCGGTTAGGAAAACACTACACTTCCCATCTGTGCCGTCCCATTTATCCAGTAAAGCTAAGTACACATCGGAGGGGGGAGGGGGTGGCGGTGGCCTAGCCGGCTGAGAAGCCGCCTCGCGGAGCGCCGAGTTCTCCTGCCGCAGCTCCACTACGTCGCGGCGCAAAGCCGCAACGTCTTGGACGCTAGAGCGAAGAGCTGCGACCTCACCGCTCAGCTGCTCAATGAACCGGGCATGACCGTCCACCATATCGCAGAGGTGAGCGTAATCCGCTGGGTTTACTGCTGGCTCAGTCATTCTGTCACAAAGCAACCGGAGGATGATCAGAAGACTAGCAGTTAGCCCGTGTAGCACGGATGGTAAACCCAAACGCGGAAGTAGCGCGAGCAGGCAGGATCTATTATTAGGACTCTATCACGTAGAGAGCAAGAGTTTACACAATTAAACCTGCATTCTAACAACACACACTCAATCAGGAATATAACCCAAAATGGTGAGTACTCACAAAATGGAGGAGATAGCATCAGAGACAGCATGGGTAGATTCAATGACTGAACAATGTGAAGCGTTATCTTGTTTCCTTTTATGCTTCCTTAAATGCGACCGTATTACTTCCAGGTCCTAGTGCTGGTAGTGTTACGAGTGTGCATGACACCGATATGCCATATCATGAGTGGACTTTTCCCCACGGTCTCCATTGTAACCGTTATTATGAACATGACAATCCTGGAGGGGAGACATGTTTATGGAAACACCTGGAAAAAGTTGGCCCGGTGAATATTGAAACCTAAATGGGTGTGTTGATCTTATGTGGTGTCTACAGATCATGCAGTGCATCTGCATCCAGTTTATAGAATGCAGATACTGGTCAGGCAATTTTTTACATTACAATGTCTTTGCTGACCTTTCATATCCTGTCGCGTGTGATTTGCTTTGATGACCACCACAGAAGCCAGAAAACCACAGGCTGAGCTGGGATGTTTGGCAAAAGTGGGTGGACCACCTGCCAATGATTTACAAACCAGGTCTTGACATCACTGTTGATGAGCATCTCGTCGGTTTTAGGGGATGGTGCCCATTTCAGCAGTATATGCCAAACAAACCATCTAAGTATAGTATAACGATATGGATAGCAGCATGTGATGTGAAGACATGTTATACCTGGAACATGCAAGTGTACACAGGCAAACTGGCTGATGGTGAGAAAATCAAAGGAAGTGGCAGGGTCCTAGACATGACTGTAGGGCTACTTTAAAGTTGTAAATATCTTCATACTGTATATGGGTCAAATATTATATTTGTAATAAAGTTTTCCCTGTGTACATTTGGGCTTTTGTTTCCAATAAATATATCATACTTATTGAAAACAACAATGAGACGGCCTTCCTGAAGAAGATTGGAAATCTAGAGAACTGGTGCCAGAGGAACAACCTCCTTCTAAACATCAGTAAGACAAAGGAGTTGATCGTAAACTGCCCCGTTTGCTCACCGGGCCTGAGCGTTTCCCGGGCGAAGTGGACAGAGGGCCCTGTGGTGCGCCGCTGACCCACAGTAGGCGCAAAGCCCTTTTCTGAAGCGTCGTTCCCGTTCTGCAGCGGTCAAGGAGGCGCGTCCTAGTTGCATGGGTTCCCCAGCTCCGGTGTTAACCACGGCGGGAGGTGGAGGTCCGACGGGTGCCATGGCGGTGGTGGTGAAGGAGGGACGAATCTCAGGAACCGGGGCGTGAGGGTATGAAGGTGATGTAGTGGGTGGCAGGGTCCGGGGGGCTGGCCTCGGACGAGAGAACAGGCGCTGGTCAATTCGAAGGGCGAGCTGAATCAGTCCTTCCAGCGTGGCGGGAATTTCTCGCCCGGCGAGTTCATCTTTAATCCGTGAGGCCAGTCCCTCATAGTAGGTCGTCCGGAGGGCGGCGTCTCCCCAGGTGGTCTGCACGACTAGAGTACGAAGGTCCGCTGTGTAGCGACTCACGGACGACCCTCCCTGCCGCAGATGATATAATTTGGTGTCGGTCTCCACCTCAGCAGCAGGATGTTCAAATGTTAGTTTCAGTTGATGGGTGAACTCTCCGTATGAGTAGGCCGTGTCTGAATCTGATCTGAGAACCGCCGTGGCCCACTCAGCTGCCTGCCCGGATAGCAACGAAACGAGAAGCGCAACACGCAGTCGGTCTGTGGAGTATTTGGTGGAATTAAACTCAAACACAAGATCCAATGCGGTTAGAAAGACACTGCACTTCCCATCTGTACCATCCCACTTATCCGGTAGAGCTATGAAAACATCAGAAGGGGGGTGGGGTGGCGGTGCCGCAGCCACTGCGATGGGCGTGGCAACAACCGAGTGAGCAGCCGCCCCACGGAGGGTCGCGTTCTCCTGCCGTAGCTCCGCCACCTCGCGGCGCAAAGCCGCGACGTCTTGGAGGTCCTTTTGGAGAGACACGACTTCTCCACGGAGCTTATTGATCAGCTCGGCATGCTGATCAACCACATCACAGAGGCGAGCAAACTCCGCTGGGTTTACTGCTTTAGGCTCAGTCATTCTGTCACGAGCTATCGGAGGGCAAGCACAGAAGCCTTAGCAGTTAGCCCGTGTAGCGTGGATGGTAAACCCAAACGCGGAAGCAACGCGAGTAGGCAGGATAACCACGCAATTTATCTAAGAACTCTCTTACACAAAGAGCTAGGATCTACACAAATAAATCCGCGTTCTAGCAACACACACTCAATCAAAGAAGCAACCCAAATAGGTGAGTACTCACAGAATAGTCGACAAGGCATGGGCGAACTCAATGACTGAGCAATGTGAAGCGCCATTTTGTCTCCTTTTATGCTTCCTGAAAACCCGACCGTATTACTTCCGGGTCCTAGTGCCGGTCGTGTTACGAGTGTGCATGACAGAAATTGTGATTTTGGCGTTTTGATATTTGGGTGTGTATTCTGGTTTTGACTTTTTGCCTCCCATTGACTTTGATTATTGCTTTGCCCCTTTGGTTTGGTTGCTCTTTGTATATATTTGTAGATAATGTCACTGTATGTTTGTGCACTCACCAGTAGTAGGGGTGTGGCTGCCATTTATTTTGAGAAGAGGGAATTTATTCATTGTTTTTGGTTTAGGCAGGGAAGGTTCCTGTATTTTTGTTTGTTTGTAATCTAACTACTAAATATAAATACCATTTTGTTTATTATTTTGTCCTGGGTTCACCCTGAATCTGATGCTCCTCCTCCTCCTGTTGTGTGTGTGTGTGTGTGTGTGTGTATTTTTTTTTTTTTTTTGTGAAGCGATACAAACCTCACTATTTCATCAGTTAATGACTGGATCTTGTTCTTTCTGTCATATACCACCATTTCCATACAGTTTAAAATAGAACCCTGAACCATTCTTTTGCTGTTCGGCCCGACACTAGACTGGGACGTAACACCATTTTAAGTGACCACTTTGATTTTCAAGCACAAGAAAGACAACAGCTTTATTATGCAAAGGTGTTCCTTCAGTTAAAAACAACTAGCTTGAGATTTATATCTGCTCATCTTTTTTGAACTACACTAAAATGCCTCATCCCACCCCAGCTGGAAAAAAAAGTAACTCGGGTAACTTTTGTAAATTTTTTATGTCTGTTGAGGTTTCTCCCCTTCCACTTCTCCTAAGTTTGTCTTTGTTCTTTTGATGTAGTTCTTAAAACTCAAAGCATTTATTCATACTGAAAAAAAATAAATATGGGTCACATAAGTACAAAATAGCATAGATACATATGATCAAGTGTTCAATGGTTGATTTCGTGTTTGTTTCTATGACCAAAAAAAATTATTATTATTATTTATTATTATTATTATTTTATTATTATTATTATTATTATTATTTATTTTATAGCCCAACTCTTTGACTATTTAAAACAAAGTTGTCTCCTATTTTAGCCCATTGATGTAGTTGGTTCAAGTAAATGTTTTTTTTTTTTTTATCAAAACAAATTGGCCCAACAATACCCCAACAATTAAAACACACAAATACGACGTAAAAGAACAAAAGAAGAAACTTTATTCTTCCAAAACTAGCTAAAGTTAAAACAGTAATTTGTATAAAACAGGTGAATAGAAGTTAGTAAAATACCTGGATAACACCAGCTGCTTATCAGTCTCAATCAATCTGTTTTTTTTTTTTTAAATAGAAGTATCCATTAAAAAAAAACTATAAAATATGGAGCAGTTTAAGTCTTTCATTCCCCCAATGTGTAGACCTGACCAAACCAGACCATCCTATAACTGGTAAACAGTCACTAAGGCCCTCAAAGACTCCAGGTTCTTCATGCTCCTCCAGTAGCTTCAAAAGGCCAGCCATCACCCCTCTTAGCCAATCCTCCACTGCAGATCTCTGGTTAAAGAGAACAAGATAATTTATTAAAGACAAAGATGAATGAACTTGACAGAATATCTATTTTTGAAGAAAAATTAAAAACATTAATAGGCCTATATACCACCAGAGTGTGTAAAATACTGTTTTAGGAATTTTGGAATGTAAATAAACCGTTGAACCTTGTTAGCGTTAGCCACTGTCTGTTTATATTACTGTCTGCATTAAATTAATGGGAATTTACTTAATGCGATATAACACTGTATATGAGCATTAGTGCAACTCTGAAGCCAAACGACCGTCGTGGCCAAAAGTTTTGAGAATTACATAAATATTGGAAATTGGAAAAATTGCTGCTTAAGTTTTTATAATAGCAATTTGCATATACTCCACAATGTTATGAAGAGTGATCAGATGAATTGCATAGTCCTTCTTTGCCATGAATATGAACTTAATCCCGAAAAAAAAACTTTCCACTGCATTTCATTGCTGTCATTAAAGGACCTGCTGAGATCATTTCAATAATCGTCTTGTTAACTCAGGTGAGAATGTTGACGAGCACAAGGCTGGAGATCATTATGTCAGGCTGATTGGGTTAGAATGGCAGACTTGACATGTTAAAAGGAGGGTGATGCTTGAAATCATTGTTCTTTCATTGTTAACCATGGTGACCTGCAAAGAAACGTGTGCAGCCATCATTGCATTGCATAAAAATGGCTTCACAGGCAAGGATATTGTGGCTACTAAGATTGCACCTAAATCAACAACTTATAGGATCATTAAGAACTTCAAGGAAAGAGGTTCAATTCTTGTTAAGAAGGATTCAGGGCATCCAAGAAAGTCCAGCAAGTGCCAGGATCCTAAAGAGGATTCAGCTGCTGGATCGAAGATGGCCTGGTGTCAAGAAGGGCAGCACAGAAGCTACTTGTCTCCAAACAAAACATCAGGGACAGATTAATCCTCCGCAAAAAGTATGGCAAATGGACTGCTGATTTTGCTGCTGATGATGGATTGCTGGGGCAAAGTCATATTCTCGGATGAAGCCTCTTTCCGATTGTTTGGGGCGTCTGGAAAAAAGCTTGTCTGGAGAAGAAAAGGTGAGCGCTACCATCAGTCCTGTGTCATGCCAACAGTAAAGCATCCTGAGACCATTCATGTGTGGGGTTGCTTCTCATCCAAGGGAGTGGGCTCACTCACGATTTTGCACAAAAACACAGCCATGAATAAAGAATGGTACCAAAACACCCTCCAACTGCAACTTCTTCCAACAATCTAACAACAGTTTGGTGAAGAACAATGCATTTTCCAGCACGATGGAGCACCGTGCCATAAGGCAAAAGTGAGAACTAAGTGGCTCGGGGACCAAAACGTTGAAATTTTGGGTCCATGGCCTGGAAACTCCCCAGATCTTGATCCCATTGAGAACTTGTGGTCAATCCTCAAGAGGCGGGTGGACAAACAAAAACCCACTGATTCTGACAAACTCCAAGAAGTGGTTATAAGAAAATGGGTTGCTATCAGTCAGGATTTGGCCCAGAAGTTGATTGAGAGCAGCCCAGTCGAATTGCAGAGGTCCTGAAAAAGAAGGGCCAACACTGCAAATACTGACTCTTTGCATAAATGTCATGTAATTGTCGATAAAAGCCTTTGAAACTTATGAAGTGCTTGTAATTATATTTCAGTACATCACAGAAACAACTGAAACAAAGATGTAAAAGCAGTTTAGCAGCAAACTTCGTGAAAACTAATATTTGTGTCATTCTCAAAACTTTTGGCCACGACTGTATAACTTACCGAGTATTGCAGCGGCCCTACTGCTTACCTACTCCTACTATCTGTTAAACACTTCAGGGTTTTTATCCAACTTTGGTTAACTAAGCGCTCGTGCTACCGTGTACAAGTCATGGCCAGTGTGGGGAAAAGACAGACATGGTATTGAGTGTTTAACTCGCTAGCTCCGGTACACCTAACCACAGCTTGTGTCCCTCGTGGACTGCCTGACATTATATTCCAGTCACAGAAATAACCTGCAAATTAATTCTTACCCAAAAGTAAATTAATGCTGAATTTATCTAAATCCAGAGAACACTCTGACTCAGATTCTCTCAGTCATTTTCAGAGGGCACAAACTCTCTCTTTAGAAAAATACCCTGAGCTCACAAATCTCTATATTAATCAGTTTCTCGGGTAGTGCAGCCTTTGTAATAGCTTTGTAAATACTAAGTTAATAGTATTACCAAAACTTTTGCATCTTTTTGAGGGAAAGAGTGACATTTTGAGTTTGTGACCCTGACAGTAAGCTGTAACACCAGACTTGGTAAACAGATGATTAAGTTACCTAAAGTCACATCTGACCGCTGCTGCCGCTTCCAGAAGAAAATAATAAATAAACTGGTAACTAAACTGTAAACTAACCCATACTAATTTTTATAAAAAAATAAAATAAAAAAGTCACCACTTACCCTGAATAAAAAGTCCATTAAACTGTCATCTTCATCTCCATATTGCAATTTGCTAGTGTCAGTCCGGCGGGGGTGGGGAGGATTAAAATCACGTGATTGTTACTCAGCAGCTAAATTGCTGGGTTCTGTTAACGTCTTCTTGAGAACAAATTGCCATCCAGTGGTAGCACCCGGTAAATGAAAAAATAAGGCTTCATAGGGCATGTTTACTGTGAAATTTTGACACGCCTTTCTGGCAGGAGAGGGAGGGGGATCGCGGCAGCCACACACCAGCCATATGTTATTCACACGCCAGTTGCCCGACCCCGGTAATTTTGAGTGGCTACATCTGTATATACTGTGAGCTGGATATGCCCACAACACCAGTCCTCGGCCACTGGACTATTCCCCTTCGAATGTCAGTTGGGTCAGGGGTGGGTATACCCCTCCATTGTTTCCTGAGGAAGAGGAGCAGGTGCACATTTCAATTGCCCAGCACTTTGTCCAACGCTGTCTGCAAACCTGGAAGAAGTCTAGATGCATTCTTCTTCGATCCTCCGAAAAATAACAAAGTCAAAAATAACAAAAATCTGCCCTTCTGGGTTGAATCCAAGAAGCATTCTCAGACGTTTTTTGGCACCTTTCACTTCACCAGGAAAGTTACCCCTGGTTTTTTATCATTTATTTCTTTATCACTGTCCTATAATTAACCCAACTTTCCATGTCTCTTTGTTAAAACCAGTTTTGTCTTCTCCCTTTGCCCGCCCATGTAGACCCGCTCCACCTCCCAGAGCCACTGACGGTCAGCCGAGTGACATGGTCCGCTGGATACTGGACTCGTGTAGGGTCCAGAACTGGATGACTGGAGGTTGTCAATATCTAATGTGGTGGACTGGAAGAGCTACAGGATGGAGGAGCGCTCTTGGGTTCTAGCCAAGGACATCCTGGATCCACGTTTAATCCGAGAGTTAATCCGGTGATCAGGAGGTTCTGGAATTAATGCCAGGAGTCATTCCTAAAGGAGGGAGTCCTGTCAGCCTTCTGTTCCTCCTGTAGTTTGTCTCCAGGCCTCTAGATGTCCTTTGTGTTCCCATTAGATCTTCCTTGTGTTTCCTTGTTAGGGTTATTCATAACACCTGTGTCTTTTTTTCCCACCGTGTAATTAAGCTGTTCTTCTTTCCCCGTTACTCACATGGTTTTGGAGTCCCTGGTCTGTGTGTAATGCTGAACCCCCGTTAGCACTTCAAAGTTCCCCTTTGTAAGTTCCTCATCCTATTTTTATTTTTTTTTGGTTGCCTGCTTTATATCCTACCTTTTTACTCCCTTGTGGAGGTTTTGTTTTTCTCAAAGGTTCCTTTTGGTTCTGTTATCAAATCCTCAAGCTAAGAAGAGTGGATATTTTGTTACCTTTTTTTACTCTACAGATGGTCCTCAAGCGGTGTTCTAGTTTTACCACTGCGCCTCACGGCGGCAGCATTTGGGTTTGTGCGTTTGCTGGCTTTTACCGCTGAGTGGCACTATATAGCTATAGACGCCTCAGGCCTTAGTTCATTTTCTCAAGGATTAATGAACCGCAGCTCCTTTAGAGCTGCACATAGTAGCAGATAAATAAAGTAAAACATTGTAGTTAAACAAATTCCTAATCACAGTAATAAAACTACAGTACAATTTTAGAATTTAAATTAGATGAAATCTTATTAGGATCAAATTTAAGCAAAGTAAACATTAACATAGTGAACCTTTAGATTTTATCATGTGTAAGTAGAAAAGCTACACGTGTAGATTTTTTTGTCATCTTATATTTTGTTCTTTAAATTTGTAGTAGATTTCTTACCTGAAATCAATATAAAATACAATTGAAACATTAAATGACTTTACAATCACAGTATCAAAAAAGTGATGAAAATGTCACTTTGCGCCACCTGGCGGTCATTTCATGAATGACACGAAATGTGATCGATTTATTTTGGCCGTTGCCATTTTGCCACGACAGAGAGCACGGCGGTAATAGACATTCCCCTTGACTAACAACTGTACCTGGGAGTGCTTTCAGTTGGGTCCAAAACTAACTTCTTTGTGGCTCAGTGGTTCAGCCATTACTCCGGAGCGCTTATTTTTCACCTAGGTAATACTGCTGGGCGAAAGACAAGAGTTAAAGATGACTGACCATGTAATGTTCCGTCACTGTGCGCACAAACTACTACTGATACAGATGGTACTCAACCAGAATAATGGCGACAGCATTAGGGGTGTGCATTTGCTGTCTTTACCGCTATGTGGGTAATGAGCCACAGCTCACGTAGTAGCAAATAGAAACATCAAATTAATTCACAGTCACAGTACTAATAAAATTTAAATTAAATATAGGCATTTATTATTTGCATCAAATTTAAGCAAAGTAAAGCCTTGAGCCACAGTGAGCCTTTAGATTGTATTATATGTAACACCAGCATAGCCAGAAAACCGAATCTGGGTGTGCGTCAGAAAAAGTGGGTCTGCCACATTTATTGTCAGATTAATGTGCAAAAACTACAAAAAATAAAGAGAATACTAAAATAACACATCCTAGATCTGAATGAATGAAATATTCTTATTAAATACTTTGTTTACTTATTAAATACATAGTTGAATATGCTGACAACAAAATCACACAAAAATGATCAAATTTCAAATTTATTTACCCATGGAGGTCTGGATTTGGAATCACACTCAAAAGTGAAGTGGAAAAACACACTACAAGCTCATCCAACTTTGATGTAATGTTCTTAAAACAAATCAAAATGAGGCTCAGTAGTGTGTGTGTGGCCTCCACGTGCCTGTATGACCTCGCTACAACACCTGGGCATGCGCCTGATGAGGTGGCAGATGGTCTCCTGAGGGATCTCCTCCCAGAACTGGACTAAAGCATCTGTCAACTCCTGGACAGTCTGTGGTGCAATGTGGCGTTGGTGAATGGAGCAAAACATGTCCCAGATGTGCTCAATTGGATTCAGGTCTGGGGAAAGGGTGGGCCAGACCATAGCATCAATGCCTGCTTCTTGCAGGAACTGCTGAGACACTTCAGCCACATGAGGTCTAGCATTGTCTTGCATTAGGAGGAAACCAAGGCCAACTGCACGAGCCTATGGTCTCACAAGGGGTCTGAGAATCTCATCTCGCTACCTAATGAAAGTCTCCAGATTCTGTCACGTCTGTCACATGTGCTCAGTGTGAACCTGCTTTCATCTGTGAAGAGCACAGTGTGCCAGTGGCGAATTTGCCAATCTTGGTGTTCTCTGGCAAATGCCAAACGTCCTGCACGGTGTTGGGCTATAAGCAGAACCCCCACCTGTGGAAGTTGGGCCCTCATACCACCCTCATGGAGTCTGTTTCTGACGATTTGAGCAGACACATGCACATTTGTGGCCTGCTAGAGGTCATTTTGCAGGGCTCTGGCAGTGCTCCTCCTGTTCCTCTTTGCACAAAGGTAGAGGTAGTGGTACTGCTGCTGGGTTGTTGCCCTCATACAGTCTCCTCCACGTCTCCTGATGTACTGGCCTGTCTCCTGGTAGCGCCTCCATGCTCTGGACACTACACTGACAGACACGGCAAACCTTCTTGCCACAGCTCGTATTGATGTGCCATTGTGGAACAGCTTAACTACCTGAGCCACTTGTGTGGGTTGTAGACTTCGGCTCATGCTACCACATGAGTGAAAGCATTCAAAAGTGACCAAAACATCAGCCTATGCAGGTCACCACCTGCATACCCACTCCTTTATTGGGGGTGTCTTGCTAATTGCTGGACAACACTGGCACACATACACTCTCTCTCAGTCACGCCTACACACATACACTCGCGCTCTCTTCCACACATGCGCGCGCGCACACACACACACACACACACACACACATACACTCTCTCTCTCACACACACACGCGCACGCTTACCGCTAGAAAAAAAATAATAATCACGTTCATTCCCCTCCCGCTGTTTCTGCCGCCGGCAGCGCACGGCACATGGACATTGTGGACATTACACCCGTGTTCATAATTCTGGACATTTCACACTCCGATGTCATTTTTTTTTGTAATATCTTTTTTTTTTTTTTTTGGTTAAACTGTGTGTAACCAGGTGTGCGAGGGTCGGCACTCCGGATTCGGCCAAACAGAGCAGCCAGGCGGCGGGCAGTTATGACGTCACTGACTGCGCCGCGCCGGCACAGCGCACCGGAGTCCGGCCGTACCATTATGTCATTTCAGGAGGGGTGCCTGAATGTGGGGGTTTGCAAAAATGCATCTTTAAACAGAATGATACATAATGGAAAGCTTATTTTATTTTACTTTTTTTTTGCTAAACATATGCCAGTTTTGTATTAAAAGTGATGAACCAGACAATAAGAGTAAAGTAATGTGGTCTTGCTGAATTGTTTTACCGTATAAGATGAGAAGTCCCAGGAAGGAGCGGAGTCTGGCCTATAAAAGAAGAGACCAGACTCCACATAATTGCTTGTTTACCAAGTCGAAGCGAGAGTGCAACGGTGGTGCCTCGAGCTATTTTGCGTACATCAGTATATTGTGGATACAGGTTGTATATACTTCTGGATTTGTTCCCCCCTTTATTTTGCTGTTTTGTATTTTTTTGGTACTTTGTTTTTTTTTTCTCCCAAATTACAGGACATTGCCAAATTACAACAAAAAGATGAGTCTTTAAAGTCGCTCTTTGAGAAGGCTGGCTGTAAAAATGCAACTAACTTGTGCAATGAAAAGTGTGTGGTTTTGAATGGAGTGTTGTATCTACTAACAAACAATGTGATGCGTTTAGTTGTTCCAACTTGCTGCCGTCAAATTGTTTTACATTTAGCACACACTGTCCCCTGGGCTGGCCACCTTGGCCAGCAGAAGACATACGCACGCATTATTTCACGGTTTTACTGGCCCACACTATTTACTGATGTACAGACATATTGCAACACATGTGCCATCTGTCAAAAGACCAGTGTTGTTTCCCAGCGGGGAAAAGCACCCCTGCATCCTCTCCCTGTGATCTCTGCTCCGTTCAGACGCATTGCCATGGACATTGTAGGCCCACTTGAAAGGAGTAGTGCAGGACATCGGTACATCCTGGTGGTCAGTGATTACGCTACGAGATATCCATAAGCCTTCCCATTACGATCCATTACCACACCTAAAATTATTCATGCTCTCATCCAACTTTTTTCCAGGGTGGGCATCCCAGAGGAGATCCTGACGGACCAGGGAACCAATTTTACCTCACGGCTAATGGGGCAACTGAACCGTCAACTGGGCATTACTGCCATCAGAACAAGCCCTTATCATCCACAGACGGATATACTGGTGGAGGTGTTTAATCAAACCCTGAAGAGCATGCTACGTAAGTTCGTTGCAGACACAGGACGTGATTGGGACAAATGGCTGCCTTTTGTACTTTTTGCTTATAGGGAAGTACCTCAAGCCTCAACCGGTTTCTCACCATTCGAACTCCTCTATGGCTGGCAAGTCCAGGGGCCGTTGGACCTACTAAGAAACGCCTGGGATGACCCGGCATCTAGACCTGAGGGGAGTGGCATAGTGCAGTATGTGCTAGAGATGCGGGATCGACTTGAGAAGTACCGGGAACAAGCAAAAGAAAACCTACAAGAGGCACAAAAGGCTCAAAAACAGTGGTACGACAAGCATGCAAGGCTTCGAGAGTTCCAGCCGGGGCTGAAAGTACTACTCCTACTACCAACATCAGCAAATAAACTGTTAGCAAAGTGGCAAGGAACGTACACAGTGGTCCGCAAGATGGGGCCAGTGACTTACGAGATTCATCACCCTGACAAAGGTAAAGCCAAACAGACTTACCACGTGAACTTACTAAAAGAGTGGAAAGAGTCGACCGGTAAGGTGCCAGAGACATCTCTTCTGGTACGGAAGGTGGAAGACGTGGAGGATGATGGTTCAGAGATAAGAGCTCAAAGACAACCGTCAGTGGTGAGCTTGGACCACCTGGATGACACAAAAAGACAAGAGCTACAGAACCTCTTGAACCAGTTTCCTGCTTTGTTCTGCCAGAGGCCTGGGCAGACCAAAATGATCAAGCACGTCCTACACCTGACCGACCCAACACCTTCAAGACAACGGCCCTACCGTGTACCAGAAAGGCTGGTGGAACCTCTAAGGGAGGAGATTAAGATGATGTTGGAGCTAGGAGTAATAGAGCCCTCGGTGAGTGAATGGAGCAGCCCCATGGGAATCGTCCCAAAGAAGGATGGGACCCTGCGTGTCTGCATCGACTTCCGTAGATTGAATGCCCAGTCGAAGTTTGATGCCTACCCAATGCCACGTATTGATGATCTGCTGGAGAAAATAGGACGAGCCCAGTTTATCACCACCCTGGATCTGTGCAAGGGTTACTGGCAGGTGCCCCTTGATCCAGCCTCCAGACCATATACAGCATTTCGGACACCGCTGGGGCTGTACCAATTTACTGTCCTGCCTTTTGGCCTGCATGGAGCACCTGCCACGTTTCAGAGGCTGATGGATCGAGTTCTCCAAGGCTGTGAAGAATGGTCTGCTGCTTATTTGGATGACGTAGTCATCCACAGTAACTCCTGGCTGGAGCATCTACAACATGTGCAGCAGACCCTGAGAAAGATACAAGCGGCAGGATTGACACTGAACGTAAAGAAATGTGAGTGGGCGCGTCAGGAAGCTAGTTACCTTGGATATCACCTGGGTAATGGCCAGCTGCGACCACAAATGGACAAGGTGGAGGCAATTCGGCGAAGCCCAAGACCCAGAACAAAGAAGGAGGTGAGGTCTTTCCTGGGGTTAGTGGGCTGGTACAGAAGATTCGTGAAAAATTTTGCCTCGATTGCAGTGCCCCTGACTGACTTATTAAGTAAATCAGTGCGCAATCCAATTTCATGGACGGAGAGCTGTGAAACAGCATTTAATATTTTAAAAGAAAAGATGTGTTCTAGCCCAGTCCTACAGAGCCCAAATTTCTCACAGCGGTTCCTGGCGCAAGTAGATGCCTCCACCACAGGACTTGGAGCAGTGCTGGCACAAGGGGATACAGGAGAAGAAAAACCTGTTGTTTACCTCAGTCGCAAGCTGTTGCCAAGAGAAACCCGATATTCAGCAGTAGAGAAAGAGGGTCTCGCCATCAAATGGGGCCTTGACAGCTTACGTTATTACCTCCTTGGCCGAGAATTCGATCTTGAAACCGACCATAGAGCACTGACCTGGATACAAACGATGAAAGATCACAATGCCAGAGTTACAAGGTGGTACTTAGCTCTTCAACCTTACAAGTTTAAAATACGTCATCGACCAGGCAAACAGAATGTAATTGCCGACTACCTGTCCTGGTTCCCGGCCAGTCCAAAGCTGGACTAAATGTCCCTGCTGGACAACACTGGCACACATACACTCTCTCTCAGTCACGCCTACACACATACACTCGCGCTCTCTTGCACATACGCGCACGCGCACACACACACACACACACACACACACACACACACACACACACACGCTTACCGCTAGAAAAAAAATAATAATCACGTTCATTCCCCTCCCGCTGTTTCTGCCGCCGGCAGCGCGGGTGCACACGCGCTTCCGACGGCACATGGACATTGTGGACATTACACCCGTGTTCATAATTCCGGACATTTCACACTCCGATGTCATTTTTTTTTGTAATATTTTTTTTTTTTTTTTGGTTTAACTGTGTGTAACCAGGTGTGCGAGGGTCGGCACTCCGGTGAGCAACGCTGAGTCGGCCAAACAGAGCAGCCGGGCGGCGGGCAGTTATGACGTCACTGACTGCGCCGCGCCGGCACAGCGCACCGGAGTCCGGCCGTACTATTATGTCATGTCAGGAGCGGTGCCTGAATGTGGGGGTTTGCAAAAATGCATCTTTAAACAGAATGATACATAATGGAAAGCTTATTTTATTTTACTTTTTTTTTTTTGCTAAACATATGCCAGTTTTGTATTAAAAGTGATGAACCAGACAATAAGAGTAAAGTAATGTAAGCGAGTGGTGGTTCTCGCTTTACCACACCTATAATTTCCACGTGTTTTCTATTCCATTTGCACAACAGCATGTCAATCAGTGATGCTTCCTACGTGGGCAGTTTGATTTCACAGAAGTGTGATTGACTTGGAGTTACATTGTGTTGTTTAAGTGTTCCCTTTATTTTTTTGAGCAGTGTATATTATAATAACTATATAAGCTACATAAACTTTCTAAGACTCTACTTTTAACCGCACTAACAGTGACGACTGTCACAAACTGTAGGGTAGTCCGGTCTGTTATCATTGCCAAGGGCTTAAGTAAGGCAGGCATAGGTGCAGAGAGTTGTTTAAATCAAAAAAGTCTTTTAATAACCAAATCAAACAGGACATCAACAGACAGTAACAAACACAGAAACTCACCTAACTAAAAACACAGTCTCTACTTTAACTAAAACACATAGGCTCCTTCAAAACAAACAGACAGGTATCACAGAAAACACACAGGCTCCTCCAATCATGACCAACTCGCGCCCCTACGGGCGACACGCACACACTCGCGCCCCTACGGGCGACACGCACACACTCGCGCCCCTACGGGCGACGCCACACACTCCGCGCTCCTACGAGTGGCAGACACACACTCTGCGCTCCTACGAGCGGCAGACACACACTCCGCGCTCCTACGAGCGGCAGACACACACTCCGCGCTCCTACGAGCGGCAGACATACACTCCGCGCTCCATGAGCGGCAGACACACACTCCGCGCTCCTACGAGCGGCAGACACACACTCCGCGCTCCTACGAGCGGCAGACACACACTCTACGAGCGTACCCGGGCTTAGAGCAGGCACAAATGGAGAACCCACACACAAGCTGAAACACACTCACACAATCAGGCTAAAACACACCCACATACAGGCTGAAGCCCACTTACATACAGGCTGAAGCACACTCACACAGGCTGGAACACACAGACAACTTTCAAATCATATGGAGCCTTCAAAACATGAAACCAAACTCAACCAAAACCAAAATAAACCACAAAACCAAAACCAAAACACTTAATGCCCTCATAACATAATTAATGCTCGACTCAGTTTCCCAGAATAACGAGCTATTTATAACTACTCTAATGAGCAACCTCGGTTCAGGTGAGCTTAATCACCTGACCGAGATGCCTTCTGGGAAACTGAGTCTACAAACAGAACTACAAAAACTAACAAACACATATCCACAGTGCCCTCTAGGGACAGTCCCTTACAACGACAAAAAAATAAAAAATAAATAATGAAAGTAAACATGGTGCAATATTTTGTACTGATTTTGGTGAACTTGAGTGCCTCAAAAATGAACCTTTTGAAAATATATACTTATAGAAAGCGAAATGTCTGATTTAACATAAACTGAGCGAAAACAAAATTCAGATTATGTAATTCATGTGAAACGTGAATCCACGGCTGTAGACAGGATGAGATGGCATGATTACCTTCATCACTACAGCTGAGAACAATGACATCACTAATTTATCAATTAATTATTAAAATGGTCAGAGTTAGTCTCCTTGCTGTTTTTCCCCCCAAGACATTTTTGATCATTAGTCTATTTCTGCCAGTGCGCTCTAGAAAAACGTGTGCGGTTGAGTGCTGATTAGACTATGTAGGAAATTAAAGAGGAGGATCATGATGCTAGCTCAACATCCTGGGGCCCAAAACTCATTTAAAGTACATTAACAAATAGTGTACATAACGAACAATAGCCCAAGTTTAGAAAAGCAGTTTTATTTAGACTATAAAAAATAATCCTGCATCTATTTTTGCACTGATAAAAATATCCAGCCTGATCTACTTAAAAAAATGAAGGTAACTTTTTTCATCAGATTATTATGTAGTTCAAGCAAGACTTTTCTTTGTATTTACTACTTACATTTCTTTATGTAAAAAATAGTTCTTGCTAGTTAAGTCTACTTAATTTTGCTAGTTAAGTCTATTTAATTTTGCAAGTAAACCCTACTTAATTCAATAAGTTCCCTAGGCATTGTTTTGTTTCCATGTTCTACTTAACTTTAAGAGTTTCAAATATGTATTTTTAAATGAAATTTAACTTCTTTTTTTTTTAGGTTTCCATATTACTTGGAGTGGGGCCTACTTTGTTTTATTAAATGTCCTAGTCTCATTTTAAAGTTACATATACTCGCATTATCTAGTTAGCAACTATAGGCGTTTGTTATATATTATAGTTAAAACACCAGTTTTGTAATTTTGTACTTTGAAATGCAACTTCACCCACCAAAAACTTGAAGTAAGAACACTTTTTATTATGTGCATACACTCCTGAACATCCACAGTTTCTTCAAAGTGCATTTGGTCCTGAAACATCCAGAATGCTCCAAAGAGTTGTTTCCTACCGCGATGAGGCTTGGGTTGTTACACCTGTGCCACCTCAGTCCCGGGGAATAAGATCTGGTTCTCCGGATTACTGAGTCGCCTCCTTGTCTCCCCCTAGTGTGTCTACGTGTGTATATGTTTCACGTTAGCACTAAATTAAAATCACCTGTGTCTCCCTAATGTGTCTCACTATTTAAACCGGTCGAACCCGTAGCACACTGTTCGCTCACCGTTGTGCACATTGCTTATGCTCGGTGTCGCCCATGTTATTTGTATATGTCTATTTCTCCCCAGGACTGAGCAGTGTCTGCAGAGCAGATGGTCTTTTCAGTTCCTAAGGACCGAGGGCAAGGTCAAGGCTGAGAGGTTCTTAGCTTTCTCTCTGTTTCCGTTTCCAGTAAACGGGTAGTTTTTCTATCCTTTGTTTTCTTTCGAGAACAACGTATCCAAACCGCCTGCAGACCCAGCTGGGGAGTTATTCTGGTTTTGTTTTTTTGGTTCATTTATGGTGTGTTATTTTGTTACGTGGACTTAAGTCTGCAATATTCAAGAAAAGAATAAACACTTATCTTGTTCTCCCTGCATCTGCGTCCGCCTTACAGAGTCATGACATGGGTACACTTTTAATTTGATACGGGGTTTCCCACGCTTTTTCCATGGGGAGGCAGTTTTATTTAAACAGAGTAAAATTAACAAGCTTATTGCTTGTTGTGTGTGTGCACTTAAAAAGATTCTCAGGGATTACGTAAAAAAAATGTGTTAAGGAAAATATGCACATTGTCTTGTATTCTGAACAAATGCAGATTAATTTCTAACTTAGATATGTTTATGTAAACGTTCAAACTCTTCGTCTGGGTAAATCGTTTAGTGACAACCCTGTAAGTTTCATGTAAAACAGGTACATGTATGAATAAATTGTTTAAATGTATGTATCATGAGCTACGGCGGCACGTGGTGTAGTGGTTAGCACTGTCGCCTTGCAGCGCCAGGGTCCGGGTTTGATCCCCGGCCAGGCTTGATTCCTGTCTCTGTGTGCATGGAGTTTGCATGTTCTCCCCGTGCTTGGTGGGTTTCCTCTGGGTACTCTGGTTTCCTCCCACAGTCCAAAGACATGTAGATTTAGACTAATTGGCATGTAGATTTAAACTCATGTAGTATGTATGTGTGTGTGTGTCTGTGCCTTGCGATAGATTGGTACCCTGCCATGTGCTCTAAGTCTCCTGGGATAGACTCCGTGACCCTGAATACAAGATAAAGCGGTATAGATGATGAGTGAGTGAGAGATCTGATCATTGATTTATGTAAATGACTCTGTTCAGATGTAAGTGATTGCTCATTGCTGCTCTGTTTTGGGGGAGTGACGTGCTAATGATGTTGGGTCTGCTTTTTAAAATTAAATATTAAATTAACATATTCTATAAAAATACCAAAGAAAATTATTGTGTATAGAGTGATTAAAAAAACAATACAATGCATGTTATGATAAGGAAATTATCTATTCCAGGGATTAAAAACGGTAACAATGTCTATTTAAGAATCTAGAATCCATAAGATTCGAAAGATTTAAGACAAGGCCTGAAGCACGGCAGGTTTTCGGAAAGACCTCAGACCTCAGAGAGATATTAAAAGTAATCCTTCTCCCAGGAGCTGACATGAGTTAGCTTAAAGGGTTCTGCTCACATCCAGTACAAGCTCAGAGAGAGAGCAGAGAGAGAGGAGGAGAGAGATGAGGATTCAGCAGATAATACTAGCATTAACATTGAATTCTTTCCAAGGCTCGCTATTGTACTGGTACAAAAGCAATAGCAGAAGCAATCAGTTAGTTTAATGCCATAGACATGGACTTCTACTGCACTACAGAAAATGGTGGATTCACACATGATAGCTAAACTGGGGCATAATAGAATTCAAACAGTTTTGCTGTGATAGAACTAAAACTGACACAAACATGTTACTCAAGTCTCCATCAGTCAACAGTGTGTGTGTGTGTGTGTGTGTGTGTGTGTGTGTGTGTGTGTGTGCTTTTTCTTAATTTTAAACAATTGTTTTATAAATATATTTTAGTTATGTATAGTTGTATTTTACACAAGGTAATTAAATCAAATACACATATTTATGAGTGTTAGTGCATTTTACCTGAACTCTCAGATTGCTTTAAGCTTCTGGCCCTATGGGTCTCCAGCTTGTCCTCATTAACATAAACATCTTCATACAGGTTCATGCTGTCTGTGGAATCAGCTCTGCTGTCTTTTGTAACTTCTGCATTTTTATAAATCCCATCAGTCATCTCCATTTTTTATCAGTCTGTTCAAACACACTTTTACTAGTAGTTAATTGTCTATAACTAAACTTGAGTGGCTGTCAGAAGGAGCACTGCGTAACTGACTGGATGTCTTGCTGCTATATTGAAAGTCTATTTCCTCTTTTATTCATTCTAAACATGTCACAAGCAACAAGTGAGAAACTGACACTTTGAAGATACTTAAGCAGGATGTACTTAATATGGTCACTATGCAGTCACTACAGTCATGTGACTACCAGTTGCCCTTAGTGTGTGTGTATGTGTGCGTGTGTATGTGTATGTGTGTGTGTGCATGTGTGTATGTGTATGTGTGCATGTGTGTATGTGTGCATGTGTGCATGTGTGTATGTGTGTGTGTGTGTGTATTTTTTCACATACTGATGTGTGAAAGGGACCAGTGGTTAATGCTGATCGTAGATCAGTGGAACTTCTGTTTATTTTATAAGCAATAGGAGAAACTTTTAACAGCGTTGCAGAATGACATTATAATGAACAAAATATGATGTATTGGTGCCATATATACATTATAATAGCACAATTATAACATTATTTTGGTATTTTTTATAATTGCTGTATTTTAACAAGTATGTCTGGTGTATGTTTGAGTATCAAATGTCAGCTCAAATGTCTCACACATTGACCACAAGAAGCTACTGATGCCCTTTCTTCTATTTCTTCTTTTTTTTTTTACTTCTTTTACTGGCAGCAGCACATTTAATTTCATATACAGAGTACAGAGTGCCAGGCTGTCAGTCACATTTACACAACACATTTTCAATGCCCACATGCCCAATTTCATGTTTTAGTGCGTCTTTTATAGATTAAGTTCTTCATTGGTTTTCTTCTGAACATGATGAAATTATATTAGTTACATATGAGATTCCAGGCAATGCATGGTGGCTGTTTTTTAAATTGTTAATATGGTCATAGGAGTTGTATGCTGACATAATTTCTCACTAATTTCTGGTTTTAGTTTAGTTTCTTTTTTATGGTTAGGTTGTCTCACATCTTTAGATTTTTTGTTAGCTGCTGTTTTTTAATTGAACATGAACCTGAGCCGTAGTCATAAAAGCAGGATTGTTGGATTAAAGCCGTGAAATCCGTCAATGTTGCAAAAGTGCCAAAAAGTGAACCTGAGCCATAGTCGAGCTGGGTAGTTTAAGATACATTGTAGCTGGGACACATGAAAGGTGCGGAAAATGTGTCACATAGAAGAGCGGAGCAAAAGTCGAATGGCATGTTTGTTGCCTATGTTGGTCACAGTGAAGGGGCAGAAGAAATGAGGTGTGAGTCTTGGTGACTGTGTTTTTAGAGAGATGTCCCTGGTGGAGAGCATACCTCTGTCTCCTACATGCTACTTGAGGGCCTTTGTGTGATGGTGATTCGCCTGTTTTTTTATGCAAGATGGCGGTCCGTAGCATGCTTCATCTTGCCCGTAACCATGTCTGTTTGCAGCAGTGGACAAAGTGTTGTGCCAAGAGAGCGTCCACTTCTGCTGAAGCACTGGAATGGAGACAGCCCCGTGGAAGTGGAGGGAGTTTTGTCCATACTTGACCCACAGGAGGAACTTGCTCCAGGCAGTAGCATCCCAAATGGTCATGCACTGGAGAAAGACCTCCAATGCCTAATTCTTTCTCTCTTTTTGTCCATTGGACTGGGGATGGAAGCCTGACAACAGGCTGGGAATGGCCCCAATGAGCTTGCAGAAGGCATTCCAGAACTGTGAGGTGAACTGTGGTCCTCGATCTAAGCCAACATTGCGCAGAGGCCATGAAGTTGGAGCACATGGACTGTTAGTTGCTCTGCTGTCTCCTTTGGGTGGGTGGCTTGGGAAGTGGAACAAGGTGAAAAGTCTTGGAAAAGCAGTCAATGATGGACATGATACAGACATTGCCATCAGACAGGTGTAGACTACTTACAAAGTCCAGCGAGATATGGGACCATGGATGGACACCGGCTTGAAAACACAGAGTTTCCACACAGATTCAGTGAGTTTTCTGCGCGTTTGGAAGATTGCACGCAGTATAACGCCGAGGAAGCTCTTCAGAATGTTCTGGACAGTGAGAGGAGTTTATCTTTTCCTCAGAAGATGATTACGACTCCGACGACGAACGGGAGCATTTTGAAGAGAGAATAGATCCAGCAGAGGATTTTCAAGCAAGCTGTTATGACAATGGGTAAGTTATTAAGTCTTTCTCTTATTCTGATAATATAAAGCTAATATCATATTTTCCTCACTTCGGCCAGCTTATGCCAGCTTATGTGAAACTTTTTCTTTCAATGTCACTTGTTTGTTAGCATGTTTATCATGCTAACATGCAGCTTTATGTAACTTAGCACAAACATGTTAGTTCAGGTGGCTAAGCTAACGCCTTATGGAGTTTACAGATGTTTGTAAATGTTTTAATGTATTTCACCTCGTTTTGGATAGCTTTAGATTATTGTTGCTAATATATATTTGGCTCAGTTTTGGTTGGCTTATGACACTGCTATCGATAATGTTATTTAGCACAATCATGTTAGCTACAGCTGGCTAAAATAATGCCTTATGCAGCTTAGAGATGTTTGTGAACATTTTCTGTGGTGTAAATCTTCACAATAGCTTTAGTTATTTACAAGATCTGCTCAGGTGTAAATGTTTAGAATGTGTTAAATGTGTATGAAAAACATACCTGGTGCCTGGCATCATGCTAATGTCTCGAGTGTAAATGTTTGAGCTGCACTACATGGTCTGTGGCCCATCAACAGATATTTGTCCAGCCTATTGCCCATCAACACATACAGAGGGGCACAAAAGTGTTATCTGACAGTTGTTATCTGTGCTCTTTTTAAAACTTGATTGAATTATGTCAGCAGAGTAGTGTTATGTTTCCTCCAAAGATATCAGTATGCATTTTTGGGGACTCTCTGTATAATTTGTTTTAGTTTGCTTGGAACAATACAGGCTAACAAGAATTTATTTTCATTTTTTTAAGGAATGTGTCTGCATCACCCTTGCCTTCACCAGCACCGCACAGTGTGAGTAAGTGCACACATTTATATATATATATATATATATATATATATATATATAATAAAAAAATGTGTGTGTTTGTATGTATGTGTGTATATGATGATGATGTACATTAGTTTCTTTTATTGTGTTATATGCTCATGTTTTTTTTTCTTTTTTTCAAAATAGTTGTGACAGTGAAAAATGATCAGCCACCTGTCCCCCCAAAAAAGTAGAGGCAAACAAGCAGGCAAGATGCAGACAAAATCATGGAAAACACAGACTGATGACACAATTCCACAGATTCTGCGATTCCTGCCTGCACGGGAACCTGGACCTCACCTGCCGTCTGCTAACTCCTATTCTCCCATGAGTCACTTCAAACTGTTTTTTTCAGAGAACGCACATGGGGGGCGTTTTACCTGTCTGATCAGCTGTTACAGTACTACACCACACAGCACAAAACAATGAAGTGGTCCAGTAAGATTTTTTTACACTTCTTGGACATTGCTGCCACCAGTGCTTTCATTGTGCATAAAGAACTATATGGTAACCTGTCCCATGAAGAGTTTATGGAACAACTCATCAAAGAGCTTTGTGGTGTCTCACAGGAAGTAGCACCAAAACGGACAAGTACTGACCATGTACCAGTTCCAGTAACTGTGCTGACCTCAGACGCCAGAGATGCTGCCACTGCAAGTTGCAGGTTGTGTGTGCATTGCAAAGCAGTCCATGGCAAGCGGCAAAAAACTCCTTGCCAGGAGATGCCAGGCATGTAACGTTCCCCTTTGTCTTCAGTTGAGCAGGAACTGCTTTCAAGAGTGGCACAGGGATGTGTGACTGTAGACACCATAAATCCATTTTATCTTTCACTGTTCCTGTTTGTGTAGCAGGTATGCCTTTAAAACAGTACTTTGTGTTTCCACTTGCCATGACCATATTTGGATTTCCTGTGACCACATGCTGTTTTGGGGAGTGTTAACCTTTAGCTTCTTCCCAGTCTGCATGTGAATTCACAGCGGTAGGTCACAAAAAAAAGTTTAGTAGTGGTTCAGTTAGATGTTTTATTCTAATAACCGATGATTTCACACTACATACTTGTATAATTATGATTTTAAGTCCCTCAGTGATGTACACACGTGTTTTCTTGGTTATTTTGTTTTTGTTTGATGAATGTAGTTTTATATGATTTCACACTGTTTTAACTGCTGCACAAGTCCTCAGCTTGCCTGTTTGTGTTGTCCAGGTATATGATCTATTATAATAGATTCTTAAATGTGTTTGTGTCTATATTTTGCCCAGTCTACATGTGAATTCACAGCGCGCGCGCGTGCACGTTGAGCATCGCTGCCACGCGCTGTTTTAACTGCTGCACAAGTCCTCAGCTTGCCTGTTTGTGTTGTCCAGGTGTATGAGATTCAATAAACGAGGACACGATGGCAAGAATGTCGGAGTATTGAGATTTTTCGCATGACACAACGCAGATTACACACCGCTACAACTGGTGCCGTGACCGTTGCTTCACTCTATGTGGGACCGAAGCTGCACGCGAGTGGTGGCGTGACCGAGGTGATAGAAGAGAGAGTACACCGCCGAAGCGTGACTGAGTGGATGGAGAGGTTCGCCATTTGCAAATACTAATTGTGAACTGCAGTAGATCTGATTCGTGTGGACTTTTGACCTACTTAGTGGACTGAAATATTTTGGTATTTGAATCGAAGTAATTTCTTGAAAACTTTAAAATGTTATATTAGAGTATTTTATAGTGTTTACTATTAGAACTCTGATGTTTTATTATTTATGAAAAAAAGGCAATTAAAAGAAGCATTGTGGTTTGAATAATTAATTCTAAAATGGAGGGTTTTAATATTCAGAACAGTGTGGGAAGAGGGAGAGGTGTGCTGGGGTTTGCCCATACAAATCAAATGGTTGGGGCTGATAAAATTGGTCCACTCTTTTCCACCCCTGTTCACACAAGACGTGCTAATGTGCAAACACCTACTGTGTCTCAGGCTTGTGCAGGTTCTGACAATTCTGTGCACTTATCTGAGTTAAATACTGTGCCAGTTAGCCTGATTAATGACATTGTAAAACAGATAGGCAGTAGCATTGGCCAGAACATTGTCACCTGTCTTGAATCTGGAATTTTTGGCCAAAACAGACAAAATGATTCAACTTTCAATGTGAATGAACTATCAAAAGTTAGCTTATTCGTTAAGCCTGATGTTAATGACCCTAAATGTTTCAGAGGTGATGGGGAAGAGAGAATTTCTGTTGATGAATGGGTAGAGACAGTAAAAGTGTACTTGAGAAAACGTGAGGTGCCCTTGAAAGACCAAGCTGATGAAGTAGTGACTAAATTGCGGGGCAGAGCACGTGATGTAGTGAAAGTTGGGCTGAGAAGTAACCCACTAATTGACCTCAGTAAAGGTCCAAAGCCAGTTTTTGACCTACTTAAACAACATTGCAGTGACACTGTGTAGTCCTGTATGCCTTTGGCTGATTTTTATGCAACATTACCCTTGCAAAACGAGAAGCCATTCGACTATTGGATCAGGCTGCACAATGCTATTGACATCGCCGGGGAAGGACTTAAAAGACAAGGAAAAACCCTAGATGATCCCTTTCGTGAAGTTACTGTAATGTTCATCCGGAACTGTCCTGATCCAGAGCTGTCCCTTATTTTTAGATGTAAGCCGCTGGATGAATGGACTGCAGCAGATGTGCAGATTAGATTGGATGAGTATCAAAGGGAGAATAAGCTTAAACAACGTAAATCTAATCCACACGTGAGTGGCATAGCATGCCATTCTCAGGCAGTAGACGTTTTGTGTGCTCATGGTCATGCTCTGGAGACAGCTGTTGCTGTGGTGGCTCCACCTCAGGTTCCTGAGCAGTCTACTCAGGATCAATCCTTGAGTCGTATGATCCATCTTTTGGAACGAGTTTTGGATCAGGGTTATCAGCAGCATGCAACAAGACCTAACAAACAGCCTAAGGTGAGCGGTGGCGTGACCAAACAAAATGTAATGTGTGAAGTGTGTGGTGATGCAAGTCATGATACAATGGCACACTGCCGTATAAACCGGCTTTGCTTTAACTGTTACTCCACTGGCCACAGGGCATCATCTTGTTCTGTTAGGACTGCTCAGAAAACTCAAGCTCAGCAGAGCAGCCCTGACGCTGGTCAACAGGAAAACTAGATGGCCCACACGAGGAGGGGATTAGTGGAGGGCCATGCATAATGTGCCCTAGTAGTGAAGACGTCGATGTGGCATCTATTTATTCAGAGTTTTGCAGTAGTGTTGAAGACAAAACAAAAGTGATTTTTCAAAACATACAGAAACTTAACACAAATGATGATTTGTTCTTTACTGATGTTATAGTACAGGATACTGTTCTGCTTCGAGGCATGCTTGACAGCGGTTCTATGGCCTGTACTATGAGTACATAGGCACTGTCTAGACTCATGGACGTGAAAGCTCTCACCTCAAATGACATAGCCCCAACAATGTTCACACTGATCGGCTGTGGTGGGCAAAGCACAAGCCCTCTGGGTATGTGTGATATACAGATGAAAGTGTATGACTGCTCTTTCTATGTACCAGTTTTAATTGTAGAAGGGCAGGATGCCGAATTAATTCTGGGAAGCAATGTCATAAAACATCTTATCCATGACATGAAACTAACAAGTGACTGCTGGAAGACAACATTAAATTCAGGAGGCAAGAATTCCAATACAGAAGCTTTGATCCAACTTCTGTGCAATGTTGAATCATGGAAAGGGGCAGATCCGCCTACCAAAGTGGGAACAGTGAAATTGAAGTGCGCTGTCACATTGGAGCCCATGAAAGAGCATATAGTGTGGGGAAAGCTGGCTAGTGACAAAAATCTTTCCGCAGGCTGTACAGTTGTTGTGGAGCCCAGCACAGCGCGCACTGCACCAAGAAATGTGTTGGTGGGTAGGATAGTTGTGTCCTTGTGGGGGGATGGAAGTACACCTGTTAAAGTTATCAACCCATCAAACAAGCCTGTCTGTCTGAAACGCAACAGTAAGCTAGCTGATGTGTACACTTGTATGGCTCTCGAAGACTTTGACTTTGACTGCCTTGGCATGTCTTTGCATCAAACAGAAGATTTGAGGCGTAATGAGGTGAACACTAGCAGCCAGGCAAATTGCAGCAGTGAATTATGCGAGATGGAAAGACAAAACTGCAAACTACAAGGTCTTACTAGTGCAGCATTGTCTAGGCTGGGGCTCCAGGATATTGAAATAGACTCAGACTCTTTGACACCTTACTGGAGAGGGAAGTTGACCGAACTGCTGGTTAAGTACGAGTCAATATTTTCACACCATGGACTGGACTGTGGCAAGGCCAAAGGTTTCGTTCATAGAATATGTTTAAGTGATACTAAACCTTTCAGGCTTCCCTACAGACGATTGTCACCTTCACACTATGTGAAACTGCGTGAAGCCCTGGATGACATGGAAGAGCGAGAAATAATCAGAAAGTCAACAAGTGACTATGCATCGCCTCTTGTGTTAATTTGGAAGAGAAATGGTGATCTGAGGCTATGCACGGATTTCCGCTGGCTTAATGCACGCACTATTAAGGATGCACATCCTCTTCCGCACCAAGCGGATGCTCTTGCGGCTCTGGGTGGTAGCGCTTTCTTTTCCACCATGGATCTAACATCAGGATACTATAACGTGGAGGTGCATGAGGATGACAAGCGGTTCACTGCTTTTACTACGCCATTCGGCCTCTTTGAATATAACAGGCTTCCTCAAGGACTGTGCAATAGTCCGGCAACATTCATGAGGATGATGATGAGCATATTTGGTGATCAGAATTTTATGAGCATGCTTTGTTATCTTGATGACATCCTTGTTTTCGCCCCTGATGAACAGCTTGCCTTGGAATGACTAGAAATGGTATTCCAGAGACTTCAATCACATAATTTGAAACTTTCTCAAAAGAAGTGTCATTTTATGAAACCTTCTGTTAAGTTTCTCGGACATGTTGTGAATAGTGAGGGAGTAGCTACAGATCCTGATAAGATTAGAGCTATTGTTGACATCACAGAACAGGATCTTATGGAAGATGGCACTAATATTCCGTCACAGGTGAAAATTAGGTCGTTCCTGGGGATGGTGGTTTTCTACCAGCAATATATCGAAGGCTGTTCTCGCATCGGTAAACCCCTTTTTGCATTAACATCAGGCATGAGGAAACTGAGATATAGCAAAGGACAAAAACGTGCAACGACATGCAGAAAACTCACGCCTGCAGATTGGACACAGGAATGTAGAGATTCGTTTAATGCCTTGAAACAAGCTTTGCTGGACAGAGTTGTTTTGGCTCATCCAGATTTTAGTAAACCCTTCCTGCTGTCTGTCGATGCCTCTAGTAATGGTCTTGGAGCGGTGCTTTCTCAAGTGGCAGTGGGTGAAGAGGTTGCCCGCCCCATTGCCTTTGCTAGCAAGTCATTAAACTATGCCCAATCGAAATATCCAGCACATAGATTGGAGTTTTTTGCCCTCAAATGGGCAGTTTGTGACAAATTTAGTCACTGGCTAAGGGGCCAGCAGTTCTCAGTGTGGACCGACAACAACCCGCTGACCTACGTTCTTACGAAGCCCAAGTTGGATGCGTGCGAACAAAGATGGGTTGCAAAGCTTGCTCCATATAATTTCGACATCAAATACATTCCTGGGCCTAAGAATGTAGTTGCAGATGCCCTTAGCCGTGAACCATTTGTGCGACCTAGTTTGTTCCACCGACTTACTCGAGTGCCCTATGCTGCTCTTCTGGAGGAGTCTCAAGCAGTGAATCCGGAGAATGTCCAAGACGTGTTTCGCTGGTCATGTCATCCTTTCGAAAAACAAGCACAAGACAATCCCTGTTCAGATATTGAGGTGAATTATGTTGCTCTCTCTAAGAAATCTTTTGTCTCTCAGGAGGATGTGTCTGCCATTCTGGACAGCAGTGGGCAACAAGAAAATCAGGTTCGGCCATTTGCGTACCTGCTTCCACAGTTGATTGAGTCGATAATTCCATCCCAGCTGTTGGATCATCCAGTAATGTCACGACAGGAGCTGACAGAATTGCAACATGCTGATCCTGTGCTGAGCAGAGTGTTTAATTTTGTCGAGCGAAAACGTAGGCCATCAAGGAGGGAACGGAACAAGGAATCACCTAGTGTTCTTCGATTTCTGAGACACTGGAACAAACTGTCGGTAAGAATGGGTTTGCTATACCGTGTATCCAAGGATGCAGTCACAAACACTAAGACTTTCCAGTTCATTGTGCCTGTTGCCCTGAGAGATAGAGTCTTAAAGGGAGTACATGATGAAGCTGGACACCAGGGTCAACACAGAACACTCTACCTGGCTAGACGTCGGTTCTACTGGCAAGGGATGGAAAGAGATGTTAAACAATATGTGCGGTGCTGCAAAAGATGTGTTGTCAGTAAGTCACCGGAACCTGAAGCCAGAGCTCCTCTTGAGTGCATCAGGACATCAAGGCCTCTTGAGCTGGTTTGTGTAGATTTTTGGTCTGCCGAAGACTCCTCTAATAAGTCTCTGGATGTCTTGGTCGTGACGGACCATTTTACCAAGCTAGCTCAAGCTTATCTCTGTCCCAACCAATCGGCTAAGGCGGTTGCTAAGCAGCTATGGGACAATTTCTTTTGTATTTACGGCTTTCCTGAACGAATCCATTCGGATCAGGGAGCCAATTTTGAAAGCAACCTGATTTCTGAAATGCTCCAGCTAGCAGGTGTCCAAAAGTCCCATACGACACCATACCATCCAATGGGTAATGGGACTGTTGAAAGGTTCAACCGCACACTGGGAAACATGATTCGTGCTTTACCACCTAAAACTAAGCACAGATGGCCTCAGATGTTGAAATCTCTCACATTCTGTTATAATGCGACAATTCATGAGACCACCAGTTATCCTCCTTTCCAGTTGATGTTCGGTAGAACTCCAAGGCTGCCTGTTGACATGATGTTTGACTCTGTGCTGCTTGATGACCGGGTGGTGGATTATGACCAGTATGTGCTGTCTTTCAGAGATGACCTTGCACAGGCTATGAAATTGGCCCAATGCTCTGCTTCAAAACAACAGCAGAGGCAAGCAAACCTCTACAATAAGAAGCAAAAAGGGGCTCCAGTGGCTATTGGCGACAGAGTTCTCCTGGCCAATAAGGGCGAGCGTGGCAGGAGGAAAACTGCTGATAGATGGGAGGGGAACATCTACATTGTGACAGGAATGAACAGTGACATTCATACATTTAGAATCAGAAACTGTGTAACAGGTGCTGAGAAGATTGTTCACAGAAATCTCATAATGCCAGTGAACTTCCTGCCTCTTCAGAATGAGGGTGCTGAAGTCGATACTTGCGAGGATATTGTCTTTAGTGAGTCAAGTGTGACTGTGAGCGATGATGACGATCCAAGCAAACCTGTCAATGAGTCGCATGAGAGGACTGTGGCATGGGTGTCTGAACTTCCAGTCTCTGAAAAAGTTAACCTTTCAGTGTCTGATTCTGATCAGTTGAATGTAGATGAACCGCCTATTACATTGATTGCACCATGTCCTGCAAGCCTAGATAAACAGTCTTTAGAGATTGACAGATCCTTGACATGTAAATCCAGTGTTAATAATAGGACAGATCAGGCTGATACAACTGAACCCCTTGTTTTTTCAGACACTGTCCACTCACCACAAGGTTCTAGGACATTTTCCACTCAGGGAGGTTCGTTAACTGTCAGAACGAAATGTGGGAGGATTGTTAAGCCGGTCATCAGACTGATCCAGAATATGCACCAGAAGGTTTTGTCTGGGTTGTAATGTTCTCATGGTTAATTGTTTATAGGGTCTTTCTAATAGTGTAGGTGTATGTTATGATATAGGGGAATGAGCAAAATCTGTCATAGTATTTTGAAGGCGGTGATGAAATTGTATTCATGTAATACTGTGTTTACGTGGACACTGAATGAATGTGATATGTAACAGGCATGTTATACCTATGGGTGTTTAGAGGCTTTGCAAACCTCTGTCATTTCTAGTTCTGGAGAGGATAGTCTTACGACTGGAATGTTTAGTGGTCCATGCACTTTACAGTATAATTTTTCGGTACTTCGGTGCAGAAATTTTGTTTGTTTTCCTCTATTCTATTGTAAATATGGTTGCATGTACCTGGTTGTTTTTTTTTCTCTGAGTGACTTTGTAGCATTTTGATATCTCATGTTTTGTATTTTCTTTTGTTTTTCTTCTTCCCTTTGTCATGTGCAAGTGTAAGTCAGCTGGGGGGAGTGTAGCAGGTATGCCTTTAAAACAGTACTTTGTGTTTCCACTTGCCATGACCATATTTGGATTTCCTGTGACCACATGCTGTTTTGGGGAGTGTTACCCTTTAGCGTCTTCCCAGTCTGCATGTGAATTCACAGCGGTAGGTCACAAAAAAAAAGTTTAGTAGTGATTCAGTTAGATGTTTTATTCTAATAACCGATGATTTCACACTACATACTTGTATAATTATGATTTTAAGTCCCTCAGTGATGTACACACGTGTTTTCTTGGTTATTTTGTTTTTGTTTGATGAATGTAGTTTTATATGATTTCACAGCGCGCGCGTGCACGTTGAGCATCGCTGCCACGCGCTGTTTTAACTGCTGCACAAGTCCTCAGCTTGCCTGTTTGTGTTGTCCAGGTATATGATCTATTATAATAGATTCTTAAATGTGTTTGTGTCTATATTTTGCCCAGTCTGCATGTGAATTCACAGCGCGCGCGCGTGCACGTTGAGCATCGCTGCCACGCGCTGTTTTAACTGCTGCACAAGTCCTCAGCTTGCCTGTTTGTGTTGTCCAGGTGTATGAGATTCAATAAACGAGGACACGATGGCAAGAATGTCGGAGTATTGAGATTTTTCGCATGACACAACGCAGATTACACACCGCTACATTTGCACCATTTTGCTTTGAATGTCTGTTTCAGTGGTTTAGTTATTTTTTTCATCTTGGAGCACTTTTCTCACCAAATGTATTTTTTTTCAGTTTATTTTGTTCTGTTCTCGTTGCAGTTTTACCCTGAATGTCTGTTTTTACGCATTTTATTTATCTCAAACTGTTCTAAATAAACTACAAACAAAGAAATGTGTTTTTATCCTCAAATTATTTTCTTGTAGCACTTCCCTCTGTCACATACCTGACTGAAAGGGGTGTTTATGCAGATCATTATTCAGGTCTTTGTCTTCTCTGGTGTGAAGTAAAGCATTATTCATGATCATTCACGCCTCCTCACATACGGCCTTTCCAAAACAAAAGTGTCTTAGAAAATGTAAATGAATATATTGTTTTCTGTGAATGAGTGATCAAGACGATTATCACATCATTTTGAAGTAAAAACTCTAGACTACAAGATCCAGGTAACAAAAGTCTTGTAAATAAATCTCCTGTGTTTTGTGAACTTATTTCAGTGATATTTTTTTTGTTTTGTTTTCAATAATCACGCATAACTGTTATTTTCTCAAATACAAACTTGTATATACATTCTGCTCACGTATTACTGTAGCCCAGTTTGTGCTGAATACAGTGTAGTTAGCCTTTAGACATTTAAATGTTTATAAGTAACTGAAAAGTATACAAATGTCAAGACATGTCAAAACCTCTTCAGGGCCCAAAACACCCTAAGACTACTAAGGGTTTTAAAAGGGCTCATAGATTTTCGCTGAGGGCATTTAACTGTAGAGCAGAAAATTTAATGCTAAGTCTATCTACTTACACAAATGTCCTCAGGTATCCTTCTCCCTCCCTCGCTAACTGGCTTTTCTCGTTAGTCAGGGAGTTGGAACTGTTCTGTAACTGGCTTTTCTCATTAGTACGATTGTTGGAATATATCTGTAGCTGCATGTTTTCTGTGTTCAGGATGTTGAGTTTGATCCACAGCACTGTGATGGCAGTCAGTAGGAAAACACACAGCAGCACCACACACACTACAGTCAGTCTGTAACACCTGCTCCATGCAGTGCTTTTATTGGTTGGTATTGGTAATATCAAACCATTAGCGGTGAGCTGGAGAACATCTCAGCAACTCTATCAAGCCAACACTTAATAAATAAATGAATACATAAAGCTGGCAGGGCTTTGGAGGAGTTTTAAATAAATTGTTTTGCAGATCTGATTCATATAATCTGCTCTCCCTCTACTCCATAATGACTGCATAAGCCAAATGTAGTAAAGATTTCCACCCAATTTATATAAAACACTTTTTTTCTTAATTGTCCATGTATGTTGATCATCCGTAACATGCAAAGCATATTCTATGGAACCAAATTAACATAATAATTATTTGAATTATATCAGCCTTTGAAAAATACATTTTGAAATTTAATCACTGTTGAATTGTTTCGGTGCCTAATTTCGGTGCCACTTAAATGCCTGAACTGTCGATTAATATATTTGTTTTCTGAGGCTATGATGATGACACAGTTGTAATAAGCATTAGATTCATCAATACACAATATCGCTAGTAAAATTTAAATACTGCATTCATGGGGTGTCAGAAATGATCGGAAAAATAAATTATTTCCTTAATTAGAAAACTCTTGACGTTGGAAAGCTTTGATAATACAAATCCAAAACATTGTTGCAGTAATACTACTGTCCATATTTTTGTAGATTAAAAGTTTATTAGATTAGATAAAAAAAAAATTAAAGCACAAATCATCGGGAAATGAGACAATCCGAGATGCGCGTGATTGCATCTTGCGTTACACTCGCTCTGACTGCAGCAGGTGATCTATCACTATCTTAACTTGCTAAATTAACATTCGTTAAAATGCCTAAAACTAAAACGGTCGAAAGTGTGGCTATATTTCACAAGAAAAGATTCCGACACCGCGACGTGCAGTAAATGTTTTACAGCAGTCGCGTGTAAAGGGGGAAACACATCACATCTAATGAAACATTTGAGCGCAAACGGAATAAAGTTAAAAGCAGAGGGATGCGCCGTGTTTGACAGCTTACAGACAACAGCTGGCACTATTGGGGTGGACGACCCCAGTCCCGGTCATACAAACCATAGCAAAAAGGAGTCCACTGATTTATGATGATTACAGCAGCCTTTCTGCAGGTTAGTAGTCGGCTAATGTAATGTTAATTGCAAAATGCTAATCTTGCATTCATGCTAACAAATGGTCAAACAATTTGTAAAATACTAATGTAACATGGATTCTGTTTGTAATTATGGCTTTCCAGTTAGTACTTAAACTTTTTATATATTGTTCAATTTTAAGCCTTTAATATTTTGTTCAATAAAAATGTATTCTTGAGTCATCCACCATAATTTTGTGGCTTTTGCAAAGTATCGTTTTGGCACCGGTACCGGTTTAAAAGTATCGATTTGGCCAAAAAAAAAACCCCAAAGGATACCCAACCCTAGGGGGCAGTGACCCCTAAATTGCATTACCTGCTCATCAATGGTGACATTAGTTTTATGGGCTCTAAATTAGGGAAGGTGGTGCATCCACCTGCCTCACACTGTCCTGATGGCAGCTATCTTGTCTCTCAGCCCTCAAACTGTCTGTTGTCTCAGTTATCAAAGCGAAGAATCCTGGAAAATATGTGGAAATAAATATATTGGGGGGCGTACAGGGTGTGGTCATTGAAAATGTGTTCTGATATATGCTCTACACAATGAGTCTGAGTTTGAAGAAATAATTGTATCATTTTTCTTCCAATAAAAAAAGTAAAAACCATCCCACAGATTCGAACACTATACAATGAAATATACTGTACTAGTTGCAATATGCTTACACACCTAGAATGTCAAGATGTGCTTGATAATGAAAGAAGTAAAATATCTCAGCTTTTCTGTGAAACTTCAGTTTTCTGCCTAAAAGAATTGCAAAATACCTGATCAGTTTTCCTGTTAATGACCCCACAAATATTTTGCGTCCCCTAAAAGAAACAAAAGCAAAAGGTGCAGCCTCATCTGATCCTAAATATATTGTCTTGGATAATATTTAATTAGCGAGTTGGACACATTGGGTATATGCATAAAATGTACAGAGATGTGGTTGAAAAAAAGACAAAACATGAATGGAGATCACTTATGTATACACAATGTGATGAGACCTCACAGGATTGGAACTTTCTATGTGATGTGATCTGAGTCCAGATTGAGCCTATTCCAGAGTGATGGGTGCTTCCCGGGTAAGATGAGAAGCACATGAAGTGATGCACCCATCATGCATTGTGTCCACTGTACAAGTGTCTGGAGGCAGTGTTATGATCTGGAGTTGCTAAACAGATTTATCTCCCATTCTGCTCAGATGACCACACCTCCCTCTACTGTTTCCTAAGGTTGTGATGTTTTCTGTTAGGATGCTCTCCATGGTGCAGTCTAGTGTTGATTGTTGTGGAATTGGTAGTGGCCATGCAGTCATCTGTGTACCGTGAGTACAGCAGGGGACTCAAGACACAACCCTGGGGGGCTCCAGTGCTGAGGGTGAGAGAGGATGATTTCTACCCATCCTTACTGTCTGTGGACTGCCAGTCAGGAAGTTATCCCTGGTCCAACAGCTTGGTGGTGAGTGGAGGGAAAATTGTATTTAAAGCTAAACTGTGGTCTGCAAACAGCTTTTTTTTCTTCATAATTCCCCTTCTTACTGACCAGGTGAGTTAGTGTGTAGAAGGTGGGAGGGGGCATCATCAGTTGATAGGTTTGGATGGTAAACAAGTGGTAATAGGTCCAATGAGTCAGATAGTCAAGTGATGATAAATACTTTCAAAGCACTTCAGCACAACTGAAGTCAAGGCTACAGGACAGAAGTCACTGAGACAGGCAGGATGGGGTTTCTTTGGGATAGAAACAATAATGGACTCTTTGAAGCATGTGGAGATTACTGTTTGGGATGAGAGGTTGGATATTACCGTGAACACAGATCTACCAGATCTACCCTGTTCCAGAGTCATTTTCCATCATGCCTACTGCCTAATCTAGGCTTATCTAAGTAAACTAGTGAGCAAAGTTCAGCAAGAGTAAATCAACTAGTTTTAGTATTCATTCATTGTATGTGCAATTTAAATACACTACAGTAGACTTCACTTAAATGTTTTTCTTTCTTCTGTGCTACATTTAATCTACACTCTCAGATATCCACCATAATCTTCATTCACTCTGAAACATAATGAAACACACTAATCTCACTCACTCACTCACTCACTCACTCATCATCTATACCGCTTAATCCTGTATTCAGGGTCACGGGGGCCTGGAGCCTATCCCAGGAGACAGGGCACATGGCAGGGTATACCCTGGACAGGGTGCCAATCCATCGCAGGGCACAGACACACACACATACACTCACTCATTCACACACTACGGGCAATTTTGGGAACGCCAATTAGCCTAACCTACATGTCTTTGGACTGTGGGAGGAAACCGGAGTACCCGGAGGAAACCCACCAAGCACGGGGAGAACATGCAAACTCCATGCACACAGAGACGGTAATCAAGCCTGGCCTGGAATCGAACCCGGACCGGTGCAAGGCGACAGTGCTACACACTAATCTATAAAAGCTTATTTAAAATTACTGCATCTCCCCCTTTTAGCCTTGCAAACCTAAACACTTACCCATAAAATACTAAATTACTGAGTCTCTTTTTGTGCACAAGCAAACTGCTGCACTTCCTTTCTAGTGTACTGTACACTACATTAATGTGCTGCTGTCAATAAAGGAGGTTACAGAAGAAGGACATCAGTGTCTTCAAAAGTGGGAAGACTTTTGAGCTGCAATATTCACTCATACATGGCATTCTGTAAAATTCCAGCAGTTATATACAGTACATAAATAATATACTGTAGTATTATGTTATAAATGAAGTGTATATATACCAAATGCTGTATATATTGCTCCTTATGCTATTTTAAGGTTTTTCACCTGCTGCTTTTAAGATTAATTTATTTATAGCCCTGTTGATTATTTATTTTTGTTGTGTGAAATAGTCAATGTGTTCCTGCAGTAGATCTGGAATTATTTGTCGATTTACCTGTTCAGAGACCTATGCAGCTTTATTGTAAGCTTTTAAGACAAAAGTGTTACTGGTCTAAGATCAACGTTAACCTCAACTCTCCTTCACACGTCAATATGTGAAAAAATAAAAATAGCTCGCAGCAACAGCATAGAACACACACAGGATGTACATCACACATGTTGTGCAGCTTCACACATGGACATGCAAAAGGGGTCAGGACCTTTAACTGCAAGTTCTCCACTGTTGTGTTTTTATTTTATTAAATTTGAAAGACAAAAAAAGAGAACCCGCTGGTGGAACAACATTTTAAATTTAAACCTAACAATAGTTGTTTAAGAAAAATTGTGAAAATCCCATTCATTTTATGTGTTGGACATGACACTGGAGAAGCAGTCCCTCTGTGCTGTTATAATAAGCTCCACTCTTCTGCAGGGCTTTACACTAGATTTTAGAGTATAGCTGTGGGGATTGTTTTCATTCAGCCCCAAGAGGATTAGGCCAAGTCAGGCATGCATATACATTTGTCCATGTAGTTTATATGTAATATCAGTTTACAGACATGCTATTTACATATATGATTTATTAATGCATTTACTATACAGGTCATAGCAATTTTGGATATGTATCCTGCTGTAACTAGTCTAGCGCTTTTCGCTGGTTGAATCTCAAATCTAGTGGTTGAATAGTGAACGTCTCGGGTTACTTGACTGTAACCCTGTTCCCTAATAAAGCGGGAACGCGATGCTGCGTGAAAACGCTATGGGAACATCTCTTTGTTGCCCGGTTGTGAAGCCTGTGCATGTCAAACCCTCCGAATACCTTCGGCTTATAACCTGTGCCAGGCATGACGTCACCAAATAAGGTACACCTGCAGGTTATAAATAGGAGTGAACCGGAAACATCCTCAGGTCAATTTTGTCTGAAGGACGTCCAGGCACGCCAGCAGTGCGGCATCGGAACGCAGCATCTCGTTCCCGCTTTATCAGGGAACAGGGTTACAGTCAAGTAACCCGAGATGTTCCCTTTCAAAAGCTACACTCAATGCTGCGTGAAAACGCTATAGGAACGAGAATACCAACGCCGCCGCACTGCAAGTGTCTGGACCCCCAGGTTGTGTAGCGTGTGGGCACAAGCCGAGGAGGTCTCAGACCTAGCTCTGGGATGCTGACTGAAGGATCCGTGAACCCGGAGTAGCATTGACATCCAGACTATAAAATCTAACAAACGTGTGTGGAGAGGACCAGCCCGCCGCATCACACACCTGCTGCTGGGGGACGCCTCTTGCCAAGGCAATCCCCCTGGTTGAGTGAGCCCTGATTCCCAGAGGCGAAGTGTAACCACGCGCCTCATAGGCTAGGGCAATGGCATCTCTCACCCAGTGTGACAGAGTCTGTCTAATGGCAGACCCCCATGGCAAATAAAGAACTGCTCTGACTTACGCCACTGGCTAGTGTGGTGGACGTAGATCCTAAGCGCACGTACTGGAGCCTTAAGAAAAACCATCTTAAGAGGCAGAAGCCTGACAGGCGCTGACTCTAGTGGTTCGAAAGGGGTGTCGGCCAGGCCTTCGAGTACGATAGTTAAGTCCCACAAAGTGACCGTTGCTCTAGTGGGCGGCTTCAACCGTTTAGCTCCATGAATAAAACGAGCAACTAAATGGTGCTTCCCCACAGAAACCCCATCATTCAGAGCGTGACAAGCCGAAATAGCAGCTACGTACGTTCTGAGCGTACTAGGGCATAAGCCCTAGGACAACCTTTCTTTCAGAAACTCCAGCACTGAAACAATCTGGCAGTGAACTGGGTCTACATGTCTTGCCATGCACCAATTTTCAAATCCACTCCATTTGAGGGCATAAGTTCTCCTAGTGGAGGGAGCCCTGGCACTTAAAATGGTTTGAATTACGCTGGCTGAAAGCCCAGCATGTCTTAGTTGGTCCGTTCAGGGGCCAAACGTGAAGGTTCCAGAGCTCGGGCCGGGGATGAAGTATTGTCCCCTGCGCCTGAGACAGAAGATCCCTCCTCACTGGAATCACGCAGGGTGAGCTGTCGAGGAGAGATATAAGATCCGAGAACCACACTCTGGTCGGCCAATGGGGCGCTATCAATAAGAGGCGCAAGCCGTGTTGACGGACCCTCGCCAGGACTCCTGGGAGCAGAACTATAGGTGGAAACGCATAAAGGCGTAATCTGGGCCACGTGTGGGCCATTGCGTCCAGACCCAGGGGAGCTGGAGGAGTCAGAGAGTAGTAAAGGGGGCATTCTGCTGCCTCTTATGAGACAAAGAGGTCCACCTCTGCTACGTAAAATCTTTCCCAGATTGACTGACTACTTCAGGGTGGAGTTTCCATTCCCCATGTTTTACAGCTTGTCTGGATAACAAGTCTGCTCCTACATTCATATGCCCTTGAATGTAAATCGCCCTGAGGGACAGGAACTTGTCCTGTGCCCAAAGCAGAACCTGGTGCGCTAGCTTGTTCAAGCGGCGCGAGCACAGTCCACCCTGGCAATTTATGTACGAGACTACCGCAGTGCTGTCCACCCGCACTAGGATATGGTAGCCTCTCAACTGCTGGAGGAAGTGTTTCAGGGCCAGAAACAGAGCCATCATGTCGAGGCAATTGATGTGCCACGCGAGAAGATTACCTCTCCAGCTCCCTTGTGCTGGACGGCCATCCAAGACCGCACCCCAGCCCATGAGGGAACCGTCTGTCGTTAGCATCTTGCGACGACAAGACGGACCTAGAGTGGGACCCAAAGTCAGAAACTGGGGTCTGAACCACATAGAAAGGGTACGAAGCCCCCGGCGCGTAACCCTTATTAGCCTCTGGGGGTTGGCCCTTGAATGAAACCCCTTGGCTCTTAGCCACAGCTTAAACGCTCTCATGTGCAGAAGGCCCAAAGGTATCACCGTGGACGCAGCTGCCATGAGGCATAAAAATTTCTCAAAGTGATGAACAGTGACCTTCTGGCCTAGCTTGATTTCCTTCAGGGTGTTGAGAATGGATTCGACACGAGCAGGAGACAACTGTGTCCGCATTGTGACCGAATCCCATGTGACACCCAAATATGTTGTCCTCTGAACAGGAAGGAGAACGCTTTTTGTGGCCTTGAGTCTCAATCCTAAAGAATGAAGATGGGCTAGGACGACATCCCGATGTCGAAGCGCTAGCTCCTAAGACTGGGCCAGAATCAGCCAGTCGTTTATGTAATTCAAAATACGGATGCCCTGGAGTCATAAAGGAGCCAGAGTTGCATCCATGCATTTTGTATATGTGCGGGGTGACAGAGCTAGGCCAAATGGAAGGACCCGATACTGGTAAGCTTCACCCCCAAAGGCGAACCTCAGGAACTTCCTGTGCTGTGGCAATATTTCTATATGGAAATATGCGTCCTTGAGATCGATTGTCACAAACCAATCCTCTAGTTGGATTTGAGAAACAATCATTTTGACAGTCAAACTTTTGAATCTGGATTTCTGAGATAGCGGTTCAAGCCGCGTAGATCCAAGATCGGACGCAGCCCTCCCCCTCTCTTGGGCACCAAAAGGTACCGACTGTAGTAGCCCGACTCTCTGTCTGGGAGGGGAACATGTTCTATGGCCCCTTTGCCCAGCAGAGTCTGTAACTGCTGGGCCAGCAGATGTGCTCGATCCGGTTTCACGGAAGTGGAGACCACGCCGTTGAAACGCAGAGGACGATGTGCAAACTGAATCCTGTAGCCTGTGCCTACAGTCCTTTATACCCTAGGAGATACACCTGGCAGTAGTTTCCACGCTGCCAGCTTCTCCGAAAGGGGCACGAGCTTTGACACTTCGGGTAGATGGGGGGGGGGGGGTGTTAGGTGTTGGGAGATGAAGTGTTGCAGGAGATGCCTGAACACCCAACTTTTCATTGGAGACCGGCGCTCCCTGAACACCAGTGGTGGCGGGGATTGAACACCGGCCTCCCGGGAGTGCCAGGGAGAAGACCCTGTTTTGTGATGAAAATCCTGTGTGTGGTGCTGTGTCTGGGTCTCTCTTTAAGTCACTGCTTTCAGGGTTGGAGTCGTGACCTATAACAGCATCTACACTCTCATAGATATCCACCACTATTTCCCTTTGTGCAGGAGAACGCTGAACCCTCTCTAAACTGATTAAACTGTAAATTACAAAGTCTGTGTGTGTGCAGAAGTAAACTGCAGCACTTTCTAGTGCACATTGAATTGAACATGCTGCTGCGAGTATAGGAAGTTACACATCAGAGGAGGAGCATCAGTGGCTTCTTGTGGTCAAAGTGTGAAGACATTTGAGCTTCAATTTTCACTCAAACATGACATTCTCTTGTTAAAGTCCAGCAGTTATATACATATTAAAATAATATTGTTGTGTTGTAATGAGTAGTCAGAGTCAGCTGCTGAGATGATAATGAGATAAAAATGTGGCAGTATAAACATAAATAAATAAATATTTTATATTATTATTTCATGTTTACTGATTTTACTTCTTTCACATCCATCATTAGATCTAAAATCTATAATGTTATTTTACTTAGTGAAATGGAGTGTTATGTGGAATTTATATGAAATGAGAATAAAATTATCCAACTGGAGCTACAGAAAGATCATGTGTCTCCACCTGTCTCTCCATCGCCTCCTGCTTCTGATTCAGATTCCAGTGAATAAACTTTGGCTCACATCAACTGCCTTTGTCCATCATATATATTCTTTGTCTGGCTGTAAAGGAAAAATTATGTTTGTCTGCAGACAGTGTGTTAGTGAGTGACTTTGGTTTTGCTAACACAATACACAAACCACCATCATTGAACCTCATTTAGCAAATGTTACATTCAACAGCATTTAAGTGAAGAAAGGAGAAGTTATCATTTCCGTTTGAGATACTGCAGTAGTTTGCGGGGTGTTAAGCAGCGCATCAGTAACAGCAGTGCTGTGTGAGTGAGGCTTCAGGTGCAGTATAGAGTGCAGCTCACCTACACCATGAACATGATCAGAGCCAAATACCAGCATTTTCTCTCAGAAACCAAAGGGAAGCCAGGCCTCCCCGGGTTTTTCAGACTGTATTTGTTAAAATAATAATAATAATAAAAACTTTGTTTAACGGTTTTGTTTCAGTAATAATCTCCTCTGTGCTGTTGTTAAATGTCACGTCGTCTTTTTTTTTCCACTGTTTATTTTTAGTGAGTGAAACAGCGCCCCCAAAGTGTATGTGGTGAGTGCGTGGTGAAACTTGGTATTGCACATTTACACACACGTCTGAAGGAAGGCCAGGTCGAGTTAGATTTCCTTTTTTAAAAAATAATAAAAATCGAAAGGTTAATCAGTCAGATAATACTATCTTCGTAGCGTCGACAAATTGTGATTTGTCACGAAAAGTCAAAAGGAGTCCAGGGTGAAGTTGGCTTCCCTTTGTAAAAAATAATGGACGAATAACCTATCAAAATTCAAATTAAATTTTCATTTGTCCCATACACAATTATACACAGTATGATATTTTGTTAAATGCTTACATGACTGTTTGTGACCTAAAACGAAATAAGAACTTGCAAATGCCACTAGAAAAGAATGCAAAATATAAAATATTGTACCTAATGTAATCAATGGTGAAGAATTTGGGGAATTTTGAAGAATTTACTGGAGTGGTCATTTTTATGGCTGGGCTCAAAACACAAGCAAAAGTGTACACAAGGCTGATGGAAAATCACAGCAATAAATAAAATAATTAGGTAACAAGAGGAATCTTCTTAGTTCCCTCTAACAGTGTGTTGTAGGACTTCAGCTCTGGTTCAGAGGTGAATCGAATCTTTAAGGATTCGGGTCAATTTTATTAAAACTGAATAAAAATTTATAGCGTACACTTTATCAACTACCCGACCAGCGTTTAGTATGATTTAGTGTAACTTTACCAGTTCTGCTTATCACGTGGCCACCGATGATAACCAAAATCTAGTATTTGACAATTATGAGCAAGGTAACTTAGGATCTGGGCAAATGTTTAAACTTAAAATTATTGGACCAGGACAACAGATCTTTATCAAGAAACAAGAATTTATTTGACTATACTACGATACATGAACCTAAGCTATTAAACACACACACACACACACACACACACACACACACACACATAATGCAGTTCAAAGGATGAAGTTGACATAATTTTCTAGTAATGTTCACTAGACCTGAAAGTCACAAGAGCAGAGCCTTGGGTTTAATCTTACGGTTTGTTATGACGTGAGCACCAATTTCAGCAAGATATGAAGCTTTTGTTTGTTTACTTGCGTTGCGCTGCGGTCTTCCTCTGTGATTCGTGTTCGGTGTTAGGGAATCACGGCGTTGCTGATTGGTGCTCTAGCGCTGTGATGAAGTCTCTCTGGGAAGCCCTTCGCTGATGCGCTGGTTGCTTGGTTACTGACGGCGGAGCTCTGACGCTTCTTCTAGCGGAGCCTTTGTGGTGTATTTGAAGTTCTGGCGCGAAGTTTCGTGCCGCCATGGAGAGCAGATCAGCTGTTAGCTTGCCGGTCAGACGCAAGGCGAAAGTCGACGGTGGACAAGCGTGCTTCAGATGTGCGGATGGTCAGTCATTGGATGACGTGACATTGGAAGACGTCGTAGCGCTCACAAGGGCCGAAGCCCGAGTGGCACTTGCTTCCTTCAGATGGTCAGTCGCTGGATGATGTTGGAAGACGCTGGAAGACCCCGATGTGCTCGGACCGTGGCGTTTTAACCCTTTGTTATCGGTCCATCCCATGAGTGATTGCTCCAATCAGAGGGGGTTGCAGGATTATCCCCGCCTCACATGTTTCCTCCCCTTGTGCATACATTAGGCCAGGTTATATGGCCATCACGTGGTACTTATCCGGTTGGAAACTTTTAATACCTTTATGAATTAACTTTACACATGCTCTGTTCATGTTACTAGTAATTCATGTACATAAGCATTCCTTGAATAGGATAAGCTTTCCGTAGATACCACACATCGCATGTCTCACACATTCATTCATGCCTTCATCTAGTTAAAAAGACTTTATAACTGCTGGTTACATGTTCTATGACAGGTAGAGTCAACAGAGATACATATAGATATTAACATGATAATACAGGTGATATGATATAATATGATACCTATTTATAGGTGTCAGTTTGTCCCATTGGTACTTTTAGAGTTGATCGGCAGCAGTGTCTCTGCCATGTGTCCCTTTGTTCACGAAAAGGCCTCTCTGGAGGTCAAAGGGGGTATCAGTAAACTTAGGTTAGGGAGGGTGTTTCCCCCACTCAGAGGTGTAAAGATGTCTCCCTTGTTTGCCGGATGGCCAATTTACAGGTTGGAGGTCGAGTTCTTTGGGCTTTTACAGCTTCCAGGTGTGGCAGGCCCTCTTCTCCAGGGCCTCTTACAAGTCCTGCTTCCAGATAAGAGAGGGACTTTATTGTCGAAGAAGACAGATAAAAGGAGGAGCTGGAGTCATGTAGTTTACTAAAAGGGGACCCCTGGGGTGCAATAAAGTGATAGCCCACTCTGCGTTCTGTTCATTCCTACAGTGTACATTCTCACAGATATCCACATCATCTCCACTCACTATAATAAAACACTGAATTACTGCACCTCTGCACTTTGTAACACTTTTGGCCAAGCAAACTTAAACATTCTGTACCTGTGTGTTGTGCTTCTTCCGCATCCTCCTCTGTGTTGGGGTCATGACCTTCAACATTGTCTGAAATCTTGTAGATAACCTTGATCATCTCATCGTGCTCAGAAGAACACCAAAACATCTTTAATCTATGAAATATTGAAAGTCTCTGTGTGGACGTGACTGACAGTCTGAGTCTCTGTACAGGAAACTAAATGTGGTGCTGTCAGTAAATGAAGTTGGAGGAAGTTACACATCAGAGCAGAGACATGTGAGCTGCAAAACCCATGAATATTCCATATGTCCAGTAGGTATATAAAAATCAAAATAATGTGATAATTGTATATAATAATGTATATGCTGCACCAATGCATTATATGATTGTTTCATATAATGTCATTTCCTAAAGCTGTTAGACTGATATTTTTTTTTAATTGACCCAAGTTCCACTGATCTAAGATCAGCATTAACCACCACTCTCTTTCACACTTCAATATGTAAAAGAAAAAAGTTCACAGGAACAACCACGTACACAAACATGATGCACACACACTAGCACACTCACACACAGACATGTGAAAGGGGCACAAATTTTATTTAATATTAACTTAATATACATTTGCCTTATGTGAGCATCTTCAGAACAGATCTGCATTGTGAGTTTAAACTGACTATATGACCATAAGCATGTGAACACATGACCATTTTGCCCATATGTACTTCTTCCTCAATATGTTGCCACAACGTTGGAAACACTATATAAAATTCCTTTGTGTCATAATCTTGCAATTTCTCTTTACTAGAACTAAGAGATCAGAACCTGTTCCAGCATCTGACAAACCTGACAAACTGTGGTCATGGTTTTCTAGTATTTGTGTGGAAGAACTCAAGGGTCCTGCACAGACACTGAACACTGTTGGAATGAAAATAATCAGCAACATGGATACTAATGAATACATTTCAAAAACCAATCACTAAAATGTCATTTTGCACACACCTGTATTTAAATAGTATTCCACTTAGTGTTTTATTCCTTACTTATATTACTTAAATATTATTCTATTTTTTTTAACACTACGAAAAAAGATGCAAATCCAGACACTCATAAACCATGAGACAGTGCAGGCAGAGGAGAATGACGTAGCTGTGAAAAACAGAGAGAGAGAGAGAGAGAGAGAGAGAGAGAGAGAGAAATTGAGAAGAAACTGATGTGCTGCTCATCAGTGCACAAGATCTAACCTAGGCTCCAGGCTTCCTGTGACTCTGAACAGAATAACCGGTATAGAGAACGAGTGAGTGAGAGTGGAGATAGTGTTGGATTATTAATTAGGAACTTATAAGGAAATAAAAGAAAACTGAAAGCACAAAATGAACAGAGCTTTGCTCAAACAGACAAAACAAAATAAACTAAAACAACAAACTCAAACTATAATTAGGGCTCAGGGCAAACACAGGAAAGGATCTGAACACAGGGAACCAGGAGCTGACACAGGGAACTGACAGAAGGAAACATGGAGCTGGAGCTAACTAAGGACACATAGGGGAACTAGAGACGAGACAGGGCTAGAGAGGAGAGACAGGACTGGAGTGGAGAGACAGGGCACAGAGATAGGACTAGAGACCAGATGGGTTAGTGGTTAGTGAGTTTAGTAGCTACATGGAATATGGAGACACTGGATGCTGACTTAACCGGATTAGTATCTAAGGGAGTTAGTGGCTAACCGGGTTAGTACTGACCTAATAGGGAAACAGAACACAAGAAGCAAAGCACACATGAGGCTATTCCAAACTAGCGGCTAACCTACTAGTGACCAGAATCACTAGCAGTCAATCCCACTAGAGGCTAGCCTACTGGAGGCTAACCCTACTAGCGGCTAACCCTACTAGCAGCCAAGGCCTACTAGCGGCTAACCCTGCTAACGGCTAGGCCCTCATGTGGCTACACAAAACTAAACAGACAAAGAACTACACCAGAAGGCTGACACTGGGGAGACACAGAACAGTACTTACACAGGAGGAGATGCAGCCTAACTAAACACTGAACAAGGCAGCTTCATGAATCCACTCACACAGAATATAAAGTAAACCAAAAACATAGCCCTAATAAAACCAAAGTTACAAAACATAAACCAAAATATAAACTTAAAGAAACCAAACAAAACAGAATGCCCACATGACTGATATAAGGATATATACAAACATATACACCAACAAACAAAAAAACAATGCTTAACCCAGTTTCTTCGTCTTTGGTGTTTTCCGGCAGTTGGCATCCATCATGTTGCATTACTGCCAACTTCTGGTCATGGTCTCTTTTCCTTTTCTAACGGTTGGCATCCAGCTTTATTGTGCATTACTGCCTCTCTGTTCCGGAGTGTGGCTTGGAGAGTAGGTAAAAAAATAAATAAATAAAAAACCCTATACCCCCACTTCCCATCATCTTGGACTTCCTTCTTCTATTTATTCCCCACTCTTTCCTTCAAATCCTATTCATTACCCCTGTTTCTCATAGATAAGCTAGCACTATCCTGTTTTTCCTTCCATTCTCTGCCCCTAGCACCTCCTCTAGAGTGACCTGCACCCCTATTTCCCTCAGTCTATCCCTCATGACCTCCCTCTGTGCCTCGTAACTCCTGCACCTCATGATCACATGTTCTACTGACTCCTCTTCCTGACATCTGTCACACAGTCCTGTTTGGTGTTTTCCTATCATTTTGAGTGTTTTATTAAATAAATTATGCCCCAGCCTTAATCTTGTCATCACTACCTCTTCCCTCCTTTTCCCCACTCCCACTCTTTCCTTGTTCACTTTTCCTTGTATCTTATACAAGTGTCTTCCTTTTCTATCTCTGTCCCATCTATCCTGCCACTTTTGGATAATTTTCTCACATATGATGCTTTTCACCTCTGTTTTACTCATTTTAACATTTACCTCTACTTTATCTCTTGTGAGTGTTCCCTTTGCTAATTTATCTACTATCTCATTTCCCTTAATACCTATATCTAATTTTCCTCTACCCATTGTATGGCGTACAGTATTGCCATGATCTCTGTCGTATAAACTCCTATTCTATCAGATGACCTTTTTCCCCCTTCCACTTGTTTTTCCGGAATTGCCACCCCAAATCCTGTTTTCCCTGTTTGTGGGTCTTTGGATCCATCTGTATACATTACTACATATTCTTTATACTTTTGACTTACATGTATTTTGTATAATATCTTTAAGTTTTCTTCATTGTTCATTTTCCTTTTTTCCGCCACTAAATACCAATCTACTTCAGGCCATTCCATCTTCCATGGAGCCATTTCTGGTATAACTGTTGTTTCTGTCACTTGTAGCTCAGAGATTTCTAATTCTTTTGCTATTCTATTTCCTATTCTACCAAAGTTCTCTCCGTGATTTCCCCCATTTTCCCAGGATTCTTCCAAAACTTTTTTTGTAATATGTGTTTCTTTATGACCTTTTAACCCTACCCAGTAGTTTGCCATTAGCTGCATCCTCCTTAATTCTAATGGCATTTCCCCGACTTCCACTTGCACTGCCGCTACTGGTGAGGTTCTAATAGCACCACAGCACACTCTCAAGGCTTGTGATTGTATCACATCCAGTTTTTTTAATCACGACTTGGCTGCTGATCCTATCACTATACTTCCATAGTCTAGTACGGATCTTATCATTGTCACATATATTCTTCTCAAAGAAGACTGACTAGCTCCCCATTCTCTTCCTGCCAAACATCTCATCACATTTATTACTTTTTTGCATTTGTCCTCCATTTTCTTTATATGTTCTGCAAAATTCAATCTTGCATCAAATGTTATTCCAAGATATTTATAGTTCCCTACTCTCTCCAATTCATTCCCATACATTTTTAGTTTTATCTATTGCTTCTTGCATTCTCCTTTTTATGTACTCTATGTTTCTGCCTCTTTTCCATAATGCTCCATCATCTGCAAATAAAGACCTGCTAATATCACCTGGAATTGTTGTGAAAATGTCATTTATCATAATAATGAAGAGTATTGGGCTTATCACACTTCCTTGTGGTGTTCCATTTCCAATTGTGTATTGGTTTGACATTTCTGCTCCTATCCTTACTTGAATTCTCCTTTCATACAAAAAATATTTTATCCAATTAAACATTCTCCCACCAATTCCTAATTCATTCAGCTTTATTAATAACCCCTCCTTCCATAACATATCATATGCTTTTTCTATGTCAAAGAATACCGCCACTACTGACTCTCTATTTGCTTGTGCCTTTCTTATTTCAGTTTCTAATCTAACAATTGCATCCACTGTATTCCTCCCTTTCCTGAAACCACTCTGATAGTTTGCTAGTATCCCTCTTTTCTCTAAGGTATATGTTAGTCTTTCTGTTATCATGCGCTCCATTACTTTACACAAGTTGGATGTCAGAGCTATTGGTCTGTAACTTGATGGTTTTGTTGGGTCTTTGGCTGGTTTCCTGATTGGAATCACTACTGCTTCTTTCCATACCTTTGGTAATTTTCCCTCTCTCCAGATTTTATTATATACCTCAAGCAGTTTCTTAATTGCTCCATTTCCCAGGTGTTTTAACATAACATAATTGATCTGATCCTTTCCTGAGGTTGTTAGCCGGGTTCTCTTGATTGCTCACATCATTTCTGCTATTGAGAATGGGTCATTTAGGATTTCACTATCTCTTCCTCTTTCCTGTCTATTGTTTGTTCATATTGGCCTAGTGTTTCCATCCTTCTCCTTTTCTCTTCTTCGGTCAAGTTTTCTGAGCTGTGTATTTTTGAAAAAGATTTAACCATCTCTGCTTTTCCTTTGTTAGTTACTGCTACCTCTCCGTCTACTGTCATCACTGGATATTCCTACTGCCGATTATGTCCTCCCATTCTCTTTATCATTGTCCATATTTCATCACTCACGTGTGTGGATGTTCCTATTTCACTACAAAATTCCCTCCAGCTGTCTCTTTTAGCCTGTCTTACGTTCCTTCTCACTTCTGCCTGTGTTCTCTTATACTCAATCAAATTCTGCATATTGTTTTTTGGTTGCCTGCTTTGTATCCTACCTTTTTACTCCCTTGTGGAGGTTTTGTTTTTCTCAAATTTATATATTTTCTTACTGTCACAGGTCTAGCTGGTTGTAGTGCTAGACCGGCTGATGGTGTTGCCGTGGGCATGAAGGTAGGCATGAAGGCAGAGGGGTGTGCAAACAGAAAGTCTTTTATTTAAACAAACACAACTCAAAAACAGAACAAAGGAACTAAAACAACAAACTAGGGCTCAGGAAAAACACAGGACCAGGAGCTGACACAGGGAACCGACAGAGAACTAGGGATGAGGAAACATGGAGCCGGAGCTAACTAAAGACACAGAGGGGAACTAGAGACAGGGACTGGAGAGACAGGGCTAGGGGCACAGAGACTGACAGGAACTAGACTAGCTGGGTTAGTGAGGTTAGTAGCTACATGTTGTACTGGGGACACTGGAGGCTGACCTAACCGGGTTAGTGGCTAATGGGGTTAGTACTGACCTAGGGGACCGGAAGACAAAAGGCAGGGCACACATGAGGCTATACCAAACTAGCGGCTAACCTACTAGTGACCAGAACCACTAGCAGTCACTCCCACTAGAGATTAGCCTACTGGAGGCTAACCCTACTAGCCATCAAGGCCTACTAGCGGCTAACCCTGCTAATGGCTAAGCCCTCATGTGGCTACACATACTAGGGAAAAGACCAGAAGACAAAACAGTACTTACACAGGACACAGGAGGAGACACAGCCTAACTACACAGTGAACAAAGCAGCTCCATGAATCCACAGACACAAGGAACATCAAGAAAACAAAACTAGAGCCCTCTGAAAACAAAGGTTACAAAACATAAACCAAATATAAACTTAAAGTAACAAAAATGAATGCCCACATGATGGTAATACGAACAACCACAATGCTCGACCCAGTTTCCCAGAACAAACTGCTATTTATAGAAGGTTTTAATGAGCCACCTCAGTTCAGGTGAGCCTCATCACCTGACTGAGGTGCCTTCTGGGAAACTGAGTCAACCAACAGGAACTACACAGAAAGACAGACAGACATGAACAGTGACCTCTAGTGGAGGTTCCTAACAGTTACTTTTTTCTACTCTACAGTTGTTTCCATGCTCTACTTAACTTTTAAGAGTTTCAAATATGTATTTTTAAATGAAGTTTAACTTCTTTTTTTTAAGTTTCCATATTACTTGGAGTGGGGCCTACTTTGTTTTATTAAATTTACATATAAAGTTTACTTTTATAAAGTTACATATACTCGCATTATCTAGTTAGCAACTATAGACATTTCTTATATATTATAGTTAAAATACCAGTTTTGTAATTTTGTACTTTGAAATGCAACTTCACCCACCAAAAACGTAAAGTAAGAACACTTTTTATTATGTGCATACACTCCTGAACATCCACAGTTCCTTCAAAGTGCATTTGGTTCTGAATTTACAACATCCAGAATGCTCCAAAGAGTTGTTTCCTACCGCAATGAGGCTTGGGTACACTTTTAATTTGATACAGGGTTTCCCACGCTTTTTCCATAGGTAGGCAGTTTTTTTTAAACAGAGTAAAATGAACAAGCTTATTGCTTGTTGTGTGTGTGCACTTAAAAAGATTCTCAGGGATTACGTAAAAAAAATGTGTTAAGGAAAATATGCACATTGTCTTGTATTCTGAACAAATGCAGATTAATTTCTAACTTAGATATGTTTATGTAAATGTTCAAACTTGATTAATTATTGTTAAGTACACAGATTTAATAATGCTACATTTACAACATCTCAGATTAATTTTTTTCAATGTAGGTTTGCCAGCTGCCACTGCTCTTATATGGCTCTTCCCGTCTCTGTGTGCATGGAGTTTGCATGTTCTGCCCGTGCATAGTGGGTTTCCTCCAGGTACCCCGGTTTCCTCCCACAGTCCAAAGACGTAGATTTAGACTAATTGGCGTTCCCAAATTGCCAGTAGTATGTGAGTGAGTGTATGTGTGTGTCTGTGCCCTGCGATGGATTGGTACCCTGTCCAGGGTGTACCCTGCCATGTGGTCTAAGTCTCCTGGGATAGACTCTGTGACCCTGAATACAGGATAAAGCGGTATAGATGATGAGTGAGTGAGAGATCTGATCATTGATTTATGTAAATGACTCTGTTCAGATGTAAGTGATTGCTCATTGCTGCTCTGTTTTGGGGGAGTGACGTGCTAATGACGTTGGGTCTGCTTTTTAAAATTAAATATGAATTTACATATTCTATAAAAATACCAAAGAAAATTATTGTGTATAGAGTGATTAAAAAAACAATATAATGCATGTTATGATAAGGGATTACAATCCAGTGATTTAAAAACGGTAACAATGTCTATTTAAGAATCTAGAATCCATAAGATTTGAAAGATTTAAGACAAGGCCTGAAGCACGGCAGGTTTTCGGAAAGACCTCAGACCTCAGAGAGATATTAAAAGTAATTCTTCTACCAGGAGCTGACATGAGTTAGCTTAAAGGGTTCTGCTCACATCCAGTACAAGCTCAGAGAGAGAGCAGAGAGAGAGGAGGAGAGAGATGAGGATTCAACAGATAATACTAGCATTAACATTGAATTCTTTCCAAGGCTCGCTATTGTACTGGTACAAAAGCAATAGCAGAAGCAATCAGTTAGTTTAATGCCATAGACATGGACTTCTACTGCACTACAGAAAATGGTGGGTTCACATATGATAGCTAAACTGGGGCATAATAGAATTCAAACAGTTTTGCTGTGATAGAACTAAAACTGACACAAACATGTTACTCAAGTCTCCATCAGTCAACAGTGTGTGTGTGTGTGTGTGCTTTTTCTTAATTTTAAATAACAGTCTTTTTAAACAATTGTTTTACAAATATATTTTAGTTATGTATATTTGTATTTTACACAAGTTAATTAAATTAAATACACATATTTATGAGTGTTAGTGCATTTTCCCTGAACTCTCAGATTGCTTTAAGCTTCTGGCCCTATGGGTCTCCAGCTTGTCCTCATTAACATAAACATCTTCATACAGGTTCATGCTGTCTGTGGAATCAGCTCTGCTGTCTTTTGTAACTTCTGCATTTTTATAAATCCCATCAGTCATCTCCATGTTTTATCAGTCTGTTCAAACACACTTGTACTAGTAGTTAATTGTCTATAACTAAACTTGAGTGGCTGTCAGAAGGAGCACTGCGTAACTGACTGGATGTCTTGCTGCTATATTGAAAGTCTATTTCCTCTTTTATTCATTCTAAACATGTCACAAGCAACAAGTGAGAAACTGACACTTTGAAGATACTTAAGCAGGATGTACTTAATATGGTCACTATGCAGTCACTACAGTCATGTGACTACCAGTTGCCCTTAGTGTGTGTGTATGTGTGTGTGTGTGTGTGTGTGTGTGTGTGTGTGTGTGTGTGTGTGTGTTGTTTTCAGACAGAGTCTGTGTAACATGTAATGTTTCTCACATTGACAACAAGAAGCCACTGAGGCCCCTTTTAACTTTGTTTCCTGGCAACAGCACATTAAATTCGATATACAGAGTACAGAGGCTCAGCCTGTCAGTCATGCATTCACCAAAGGGAGGTACAGGGCTGCTCCAAAGTAGTCAGAAGTAATGTGCTACATGTGGCCTCCTGGCTACTTAAAACTGGCAGAAACTGTTGTCTGTAAGTTTAAATAATCATGTTAAATTTGTTAATTCTACAGTTTAATCATCCTTCACCTATGGCCTTAAGTTGTGACCTCTCTGCTCACACCAGGGATGATCTGAGTTGAACATGACCAAATGCTGAGTTTCCTCTCTTCAGCTCCTTTGCCAGGCCTTTACTGGAGCTGCCTTCAGCTACTGGTCCTGAGAAACTACAAAGCTCAAACTCCGGAGCATTCCAGAGTTACAAAATTCTCACATAAGGCAAAACCTACTGTTACATAGTTTATATTAAATAAAAGCCCATGCCTGTGTGTGTGAGAGTGTGTGCAAGAATGTGTTTGCCTTGTGTGTGTTTTATGTGGTTGTTGCTGTGAGCTATTTTTTCACATACTGGTGTGTGAAAGGGACCAGTGGTTAATACTGATCCTAGATCAGTGGAACTTTTGTTTATTTTATAAGCAATAGGAGAAACTTTTAACAGCCTTGCAGAATGACATTATTACACATTTTCAATGCCCACATGCCCAATTTCATGTTTTAGTGCGTCTTTTATAGATTAACTTCTTCATTGGTTTTCTTCTGAACAGGATGAAATTATATTAGTTACATATGAGATTCCAGGCAATGCATGGTGGCTGTTTTTTTAAATTGTTAATATGGTCATAGGAGTTGTATGCTGACATAATTTCTCACTAATTTCTGGTTTTAGTTTTGTTTCTTTTTTATGGTTAGGTTGTCTCACATCTTTAGATTTTTTGTTAGCTGCTGTTTTTTTAAGTGAACATGAACCTGAGCCTTAGTCATAAAAGCAGGATCGTTGGATTAAAGCCGTGAAATCCGTCAATGTTGCAAAAGTGCCAAAAAGTGAACCTGAGCCATAGTCGAGATTGGTAGTTTAAGGTACATTGTAGCTGGGACACATGAAAGGTGCGGAAAATGTGTCACATTTATGTGTCACATAGAAGAGCGGAGCAAAAGTCGGATGGCATGTTTGTTGCCTATGTTGGTCACAGTGAAGGGGCAGAAGAAATGAGGTGTGAGTTTTGGTGACTGTGTTTTTAGAGAGATGTCCCTGGTGGAGAGCATACCTCTGTCTCCTACATGCTACTTGAGGGCCTTTGTGTGATGGTGATTCGCCTGTTTTTTTTTTGTGCAAGATGGCGGTCCGTAGCATGCTTCATCTTGCCCGTAACCATGTCTGTTTGCAGCAGTGGACAAAGTGTTGTGCCAAGAGAACGTCCACTTCTGCTGAAGCACTGGAATGGAGACAGCCCCGTGGAAGTGGAGGGAGTTTTGTCCATACTTTACCCACAGGAGGAACTTGCTCCAGGCAGTAGCATCCCGAATGGTCATGCACAGGAGAAAGACCTCCAGTGCCTAATTCTTTCTCTCTTTTTGTCCATTGGACTGGGGATGGAAGCCTGACAACAGGCTGGGAATGGCCCCAATGAGCTTGCAGAAGGCATTCCAGAACTGTGAGGTGAACTGTGGTCCTCGATCTAAGCCAACATCGCGCAGAGGCCAAGAAGTTGGAGCACATGGACTGTCTCCTTTGGAAAGGTAGCTTGGGAAGTGGAACAAGGTGAAACGTCAAACGGGAGCATTTTGAAGAAAGAATAGATCCAGCAGAGGATTTTCAAGTAAGCTGTTATGACAATGGGTGAGTTATTAAGTCTTTCTCTTATTCTGATAATATAAAGCTAATATTATATTTTCCTCACTTCGGCTAGCTTATGCCAGCTTGTGTGAAACTTTGTCTTTCAATGACACATACATGGTTTAGGTCAGCATGGTAATCATGCTGCTTTATGTAACTTAGCACAAACATGTTAGTTCAGGTGGCTAAGCTAATGCCTTATGGAGTTTACAGATGTTTGTAAATGTTTTAATGTATTTCACCTCGTTTTGGATAGCTTTAGATTATAGTTGCTAATATATATTTGGCTCAGTTTTGGTTAGCTTATGACACTGCTATCGGTAATGTTATTTAGCACAAGCAGGCTAGCTACAGCTGGCTAAAATAATGTCTTATGCAGCTAAAAGATGTTTATGAATATTTTCTATGGTGTAAATCTTCACAATAGCTTTAGTTTAGCAGATATTTACCATATCTGCTCAGGTGTAAATGTTTCGAATGTGTTAAATGTGTATGTAAAACATACCTGGTGCCTGGCATTATGCTAATGTCTCGGGTGTAAATGTTTGAGATGCACTACATGGTCTGTATCCCATCAACAGATATTTGTCCAGGCTATTGCCCATCAACACATACAGAGGGGCACAAAAGTGTATACACACTGACAGTTGTTATCTATGCTCTTTTTAAAACTTGATTGAATTATGTCAGCAGTGAGTAGTATTATGTTTCCTCCAAAGATATCAGTAGTCCCCTATTGTTGATGCTGTCATGTGACCATCAGAGGAGATATTATTCATGTTGAAGTGTTTATACATTTTTGGGGCCTATCTGTGTAATTATGTTCGTTTACTTGAAACAATACAGGCTAACATTTTTTTATTTATTCGTTTTTAGGAATGTGTCTGCATCACCCTTGCCTTCACCAGCACCTCACATCGGGAGACATGAGACGTTCAGTTTTGATGGCAATCGAGAATCATATTGAGTAAGTGCGCACATATATGTGTGTGTATGCATATATATATAATGTTTATGTACATTAGTTTCTTTTATTGTTATCAGCATCCTCATGTTTTATATGAGGATGACAGTGAAAATGATCAGCCACCTGTCCCCAAAAAAAGCAGAGACAAACAAGCAGGCAAAGAACACAAGTCCAAAGTTCCTAAAAGACTTGCTTTCCATGAAGTTTGGTGCATGTGGGACTTACAGAGACAACACAAAGACTATTCCATGTCCTGTACCTTTGACGTACAACCAGCACATGGGGGGCATTGACCATCAGTTGTTACAGTACTACACCACACAGCACAAAACAATGAAGTGGTACAGGAAGATTTTTTTACACTTCTTGGACATTGCTGCCACCAATGCTTTCATTATGCATAAAGAAATATATGGCAACCTGTCCCATAAAGAGTTTATGGAACAACTTACCAAAGAGCTTTGTGGTGTCTCACAGGAAGTAGCACCAAAACGGACAAGTACTGACCATGTACCAGTTCCAGTAGCTGTGCTGACCTCAGACACCAGAGATGCTGCCACTGCAGGTCGCAGGTTGTGTGTGCATTGCAAAGCAGTCCATGGCAAGCGGCAAAAACACCTTGTAGATGCCAGGCATGCAACGTTCCCCTGTGTCTTCAGTTGAAAAAGAACTGCTTTCAAGAGTGGCACAGGTATGTGTGACTGTAAGACACCATAAATCCATTTTATCTTGCACTGTTCCTGTTTTCACCATTTTGCTTTGAATGTCTGTTTCAGGTTTTTTTTTATCTTGGAGCACTTTTTTTACACTGAATGTATTTTTTCACTTTATTTTGCTCTGTTCCCGTTGCAGTTTTACCCTGAATGTATGTTTTTGTAGGTTTTTTTTTGTATCATACACTGCTTTTGTTTGCATCATTTTACCCTGAATGTCTGTTTTTACGCATTTTATTTATCTTGAACTGTTCCGGAGATTTTTGCAAGTGAATCTTGTTTACACTAAATAAACAAACTCAAACTAAAACTAGGGCTCAGGAAAAACACAGGAACAAGAACTGAACACAGGGAACCAGGAGCTGACATGGGAACTAGGAGCTGCCACAGGGAATTGACACAGAACTAGAGATGAGGAAACATGGAGCTGGAGCTAACCAAGGACACATAGGGGAACTAGAGACAAGACTGGACAGGACGTGACTGGAACTAGAGATGGGGCGAGGACTGGAGAGACAGGACTGGAGAGAGGGCTAGACAGGAGACAGGACTGGAGACCAGATGGGTTAGTGGTTAGTGAGCTTAGTAGCTACATGGAATAAGGAGACACTGGATGCTGACCTAACCAGGTTAGTATCTAAGGGAATAGTGGCCAACCAGGTTAGTACTGACCTAATAGGGAAAAAGAAAACAAAAGGCAGGGCACACATGGGGCTATACCAAAGCAGCGGCTAACCTACTGGTGACCAGAACCACTAGCAGTCAATCCCACTAGAGGCTTGCCTACTGGAGGCTAACCCTACCAGCCGTCAAGGCCTACCAGCGGCTAACCCTGCTAACGGCTAGGTCCTCATGTGGCTACACATACAAGGGAATAAACCAGAAGACAGAACAGTACTTACACAGGAGGAGACACAGGCTAACTAAACACTGAACAAGGCAGCTCCATGAATCCATCAGAACAAGGAACATACAGAAACAAAACTAGAGCCCTCTTTATACAAAGGTTACGAAACATAAACCAAATATAAACTTAAAGTAACAAAAAGGAATGCCCAGATGACGGTAATACAAACAAACATTCAACAAACAAACAAACAATGCTCGACCCAGTTTCCCAGAACAAACTGCTATTTATAGAAGCTTTAATGAGCCACCTCAGTTCAGATGAGCACTCATCACCTGACTGAGGTGCCTTCTGGGAAACTGAGTCAACAGACATGAACAGTGACCTCTGGTGGAGATTCCTAACATAAAGAGCCAAATACATTTCTTCAAAATAATATGTAATCATCACACAAATCTAAAACACAAAAAAACCTTTTAAGGTGATGTTCACCTCACATAAAAGTGTTTAAGGCCTTCTTCATCAAGAGACTGCTGCTTTATGGTGGAGTTCGTATTTGCCGTTCCTAATCACCGCCATGGAGCAATGCAGTTGGGGTGTCAAGTGAAAATCCACTTGACACCTTTTGCAAGCAATGTTGTCTCAATCTTGTCATTATTCAAATTTTGTATAGCCTTTCGCAACTCCTTTTCTGCTTCAATTCGTTCCATTGTCAGACCTGATTGTTTGAACTTGGCCCCTTCTAGAAATTAATCTCCTTAGCGCATGGATACAAGAGTCAGTATCCAAAGAGCTAGCAATCTCAATGTGAACAGCTCTTATTGTCAGGCAAGTAAAGATTACCCCATACTTCTTAACTAATGTATTTCCTTTTTTTTTATTTCAAATGAGGATGGGTTCCCTGTTAAGTCAGGTTCCTCTCAAGATTTCTTCCTACTGCCATCTCAGGGAGGTTTTCCTTGCCACTGTTGCCGCTCCCTTTACTTTAACTAAGGGACCAGAACCTGTTCTAGCACGACCTCAGTGAGACCTCAGTTAATCAGTACTTTTCTTAGATTCCCTTATCTCATTCTGTTAAAAGAAAACCCATAATTCCAAAATTACAAAGCAGACCTGTCCTGAAGATTCTCCAATAAGGCAAAACTGACTGTTTTTATTAAATAAAAGTTCTGTACCCTTTCCATGCCTGTGTGTGTGAGAGAGAGAGTGGGTGTACAGGGGTGTGTGTGCACCATGTGTCTTTATGTGGTTATTTTAACTTATTTAATTTAAGTTATTGTAAGCTATTTATTTCACATACTCATGTGTGAGAGAGTGCATGGATTAATGCTGATCTTAGATCACTGACTTTAAAAGCATTAGTCAAAAAGTCTAACAGCTTTCCAGAATGGCATATGGAAAATATCATGCATTGGTGTGTACACTATTATGACACAATTATAACATTATTTTCATTTTATGTAACTGCTTTAATTTAACGTGCACATTTGCGATATGAGTGAGTTTTGCAGCTCAAATGTCTTCATGCTTAAAATACAAGAAGCCACTGATGCTTCTGCTCTGATGTGTAACTTCCTCTAACTTCATTTCCTGACAGCAGCACATTTACTTCCCTACACAGTATACAAAGTCTCAGACTGTCAGTCACGTCCACACAGATATGCAATCATTTCATGTTTCAGTTAGACTTTTATAGATTAAAGATGTTTTGGTGTTCTTCTGAGCAGAATGAGATGGTTGAAGTTATCTACAAGATTGCAGACAATGTTGAAGGTTACAACTCCGGCGCAGAAGAGGAAAACACTGACACTGAGACACGCCAAGAAGCAAAATACACAGGTACAGAATGTTTAAGGTTGTTTGGCAAAACAAAACCAGTTGCAGTAATTCAGGCTTTTATTACAGTGAGTGGAGGTGATGGTGGTTATCTGTGAGAATGTAGATACAGAACTGCTGCTACTGATGCATGGCTTAACACGCACTGCAAGCTGCTGCTGTATCTCAGGCTGAAGTGAGCATTAGTCTATGTGAATTTGTGTTCGACTACATCAGTTACACTAAGTTACATGTGACATCAGTAATGAGGATTTTTATCTTGTCTTAGCCAATAGTAAAGTCACCTGTTATATGCAGTTCATCACAAAAATTGCAAATAAACAGGCTGTTGAAGATTCTATCTAAAGCACAGAGTCTGCACATGGACATTGTGTCTCTCAGGGAGGTTTTCCTCTCTTTTGCCAGATAAATGTGTCTCATCCGCTGAAATACACCGCCATAGCTGATAATAAAAAGAAGTCATGTAAGAGTTTGGTCTTGTTCTTTTTTTTTTTTTTTCTTAAAACAATGGGTCCCACAACACATAAATGAGCTGATTTTACAAAATATTAATCAACACCTCAAATTTATCCAATTTTGGACTTAATCAGTATTAATTACCAGTACTGTACAGATGAAGCAGTTTCAAACAGCCGGCTGGTCCGTGAAGGGACCCTTAACTATCCGTTAGGATTCCATGAAGGGTCCGTGAATGGAACGAAGCCACGCCCCATAAACGCCCCTTTGCGTTGTTCTAATAAGATGGTTGCAATGCTGTATAATTCCGCCAGGTGGTGCAGTGACTGATTCAGTTAACTGCAGCGCTTGCGTTGTCCACACATTTGTATGATTAAATCAAGCGTGTCATTTTGGAGATATACAGTATACAGTACAGAGTACCGGTCCCTAACGATGCTTTAATGCTCAGACCTTTCATGCATAAGACATCGGGCCACTGCCACTCTCATATACTTTCAAAATAATAATATAAAAACATTAGAATGTCAGCCGAAATGTATTTTAATGCTGCACCAGTCTGTTTTACATAAATAACTCAGCTATGTATGGGCTATAGTCATTTCATTCTTACGAGAGGTCATGAGTAATTAAGAGTGTTTTTTTTTCTTTCTTGAACATAGTGTGTTACAATGTATAGCGACGCATAGTAACACGATGCAACTTCACACCTGTGGACAAAGAGGCGCACATTCACAGTCAGCGAACCCCACAACTTCTCATGTGGTGAAATGCTGAAAGCAGCTGTATTGCAGGGCGATCCCGTTTAGTTTGGTTTTACGCAGTTTCACGTGCTGTGTGTGAGCTTATATTGTGGATTACTACTACTACTACTACTACTACTACTACTACTACTACTACTACTAATAATAATAATAATAATAGTTGTAATGTAAATTAAACCCATGGGTCTCAACCATCACTAAATCAGCCAATGTCTACAGTACACTTATTATTTGCCCTACTTTCATTTGGTTTTACGCGATTTCATGTGCTGTTTGTGTGCGCGAGGGAGAGAGGGCTTATATCGTGATTTGTCCTAGGTTACTAAAGCCTGGCTTACTACTACTAATAAAAAATGTTTCCATGTAACCCATGGGTCTCAATCACAAAATCAGCCAATGCTGTAATCAGATGATACAACAAATTATATACTCTGAAAATCACGTTGTGTTTGAACATGTAAATATATATATATAAAAAAAACAAAAATAATATAGCTGAGTTTTATTAATATACTGTAACGCTCCTATGCTCTTACACCGCATGTTACAGAAACTGATCAGTTGTATTAATCACATAACGCACACGTCGTAGAGGAGTTCTCTCTCTCTCTCACACACACACACACACCGCGCACAGGCTCCAGGATTTGTTTAGTAATATCGGATTTCTTTATATATCGCTTTTAACAGCGGTTACTATCGCAAAGCAGCTTTACAGAATTAAAAGACAATGAAATAAATGAGAATGAAATGTGTGAGGAAATAAGCATGAATCAGAGTGACCAGAGTGTTCAGAGTGACCCTGAGTGACCAGAGTGACCAGAGTGACCCTGAGTGATCAGAGTGACCAGAGTGACCCTGAGTGACCAGAGTGACCAGAGTGACCAGAGTGACCCCCAGAGTGACCAGAGTGACAGAGTGACCTGAGTGACCCTGACCCTGAGTTTCACTTCCAAGCTTAACTTTGCAGATACAGAATGTGTCGTTTTCTCAAACATGATTTTCCCAACCTGGCGTTTATACGGATTCAGTCAGATTGAATTTAGGAAAGCACCCCAAACGACCTAAACACACACACACACACACACTGCAGAGGAAAGCAGAGACGTGCATTCACACCTCTGACCGTCTTTTGTCTTGTAAATGAGATATTCTTCGTGTAGGCTGGGGGGTTACACACACACACACACACACACACACCATTTTAATCACCGGACTTCATAACGTACTAAGAATGATAGTGAAAAACAATGAGGAGGCTCAGTGGGAAATATTTCAATCCCCACACACTACGTTTGTACTGTACACTGTAGCTGTGTTTGTTAATGGAGGTGTGTGTGTGTGTGTGTGTGTGTGTGTGTGTGCTCCTGGATTTATCAGTTGGATTTAACACAAACGCATTTGCGCGCCGGCGAGTCAAAAGATCTAAAAAAAAAACACAGAGATTCTTGATGCATCACAAATACGTGCTGTCTTGGTCACAGATTCGCCAGCAAGACGCACCAACAATTTGTCTGTTACTCTGCTAATGAAACCTTCACGCTCCGCTCTTACTGCTGGAATGTGCAATCAATGAAGATCGGCCACCAGGCTGGGCAAAATTAGCCATGAAACACTAAACTGGCCAGTGTTTCAGTTTCATTATCCAACCTCTGTATGTCGTTAATAGTTGCCGCCCCTCCCCCAGTGTGTGCGCTGCGGTGGTGTGTGTGTGTGTGTGTGTGAAGAGTCACATCTTATTTAAGCGAGCACTTTGATTTCAAGTACTATACTGCAGTTACCCCCCATCCCCCCCACAGAGCAATTAGCACCATGTAAGTCGGTACATTTCTCTCTGTTGAGGTTTCTCCCCCTACACTTCTCCTAAGTTTGTCTTTGTTCTGTTGATGTAGTTTTTAAAACCCAAACATTTATTTATATTGAGAAAATGACATAAATCACATAAGTAAAGAAAAAATAGCATAGATACATATGATTTAAGTGTTCAATGGTTGTTTGTTTGTTTCTATGACCGTAATAATAATTATCATTATCATCATTTATTTGTTTTATAGCCCAACTTTTTGACTATTTAAAATAAAGTTGTCTCATATTTTAGCCAATTGATGTAGTTGGTTCAAGTAAAAAATATATCAAAACAAATTGGCATAACAATACCCCAACAATTAAAACGCACAAACATGATGTAAAAAAAAAAACTTTATTCTTCAAAGTTAAAACAGTAATTTGTATAAAAACAGGTGAATAGAAGTTGTATCACCAACTGCTTTTTTTATTATTATTAAAGTATCAATTTATAAAAACTTTCAAACAGTTCCTTTGTTTCCCCCGATGTGTAGACTCAAGGTCGTTCATGCCTCTTCAGTAGCTCCAAAAGGCCAGCCGTCACCCCTCTGAGCCAATCCTCCACTGCAGAGCTCTGGTTAAAGAGAACAAGAGAATTTAAAATGGCCATTGTCTCAAAGTAGCTTTACAAAATCAAAAGAAAATTATAAGAAATTAAAATTATATTATATATAATTATATACAAATGAAATGATATTATATAAGCGAAGCATTGTAAATTAAGTTGTATTTCTAGTTGTATAAATATCAAACAAATATTATAGCATTTATTTTTTATTCAATTAAGTATTAGTATGTACTAGTTTTGTTTGTCCTTTGTGTGTTTTTATTTACTTATCTAATTATCCATATAGCTCATCGTTAGACTACATGGACTAAAATTCAAATCGGGCAGAAATTAACTGGTTTATTTGCGCAGCCCAAATGGATCGCTGCGCGACTTTGATAGAAATAGACCCCGTCCACCATCATTTTACATTTACCCAGAATTCCCCGTTGGGATCCGCAAATACAAAAGAGGCATGGCAGCGGGAAATTGTGGGTAAATGTAAAGTTATGGCGGACGGGGTCTATTTCTATCAGAGTCCAGTGGGTCGTGCAGGATTGTGATTCGAGCAGCGCTGCTCAAGTTGGTCCGCGCTGCGCGATCCCCAGGGCTGCACAAATAAACTTTGACGAAAGCGTACAGGCACAGTCGAGCGCGCACAGAATCGAGAAGTCAAGCGTGTGCTGAGAACATGTTGGGCGAGCAAGGGAGACACTGCACGCGCAGAATTGAGCTGTTGAACGCGCAGTGGAGGCACTGCACGCGCATAGAGTGCTTTGTCTGCTTGCTAGCTTGCTTTGTCTGCTTGCTAAGTTTAGCTTGCTAGCTCCGGTACACCTAATCCCAACTGCAGATTAACTCTCACCCTTCCCCAAAAGAATGTTGAATTTCTCTAAATCCAGAGAATACTCAGTCAGATTCTCTCAGTAATTTTCAGAGGACACAAACACTCTTCTTATAAAAATACACTGAGCTCACAAAACTATATTGATCAGTTTCTCGGGTAGTGCAGCCGAAGTTAATAGTATTTCCGAAGTTTTAGCGTCTTTCTGAGTGAGAGAGTGACGTTGTGAGTTTTGTGACACTGACAGTATGGTGTAACTCCAGACTTGGTAAACAGATGATTAAGTTACCTAAAGTTACATCTGACTGTTGCAGGCGCTGACAGTGATTTTGAAATCGGCCAATTAAAAATAATTATTAAACTGGGAACTAAACTAACACCCAAACTTTATATAAAAAAGCCACCACTTACCCTGAATAAGAAGTCCATTAAACTGTCATCTTCATCTTCATATTGCAGTTTGCTAGCGTCAGTCCGGCGGGGGGGAGGAGGGTTAAAATCACGTGATTGCTACTCAGCAGCTAAATTGCTGGCTTCTGTTAACGTCTTCTTGAGAACAAAGCGCCATCTAGTGGTGGCGGACGGTAAATGAATAAATATGGCTTCAATGGGCGTGTTTACTGTGAAATCTGGACACGCCTTCTGGCAGGAGAAGGAGGGGGGATTCACGACAGCCACATGTCAGACATCCGCCAGCCATAAGCCATTCACACGCCAGTTGCCCGACCCTGGCTGTTTTGAGTTGCTACATCGGTATATGATTGCATAGTAATATTCATGAAATACTGTATGTAGATAAAGCAAAAGCAGTTCTACACATATACTGTATTTTAAAAAAAACATATACAGCGGAACCTTGGCATATAAATGACCTCCCTTAAGAATTTTCACCTTTTTGCAAGAAATTTGCATCAATGAAGGGGTTGGTGCATTACTATTATTATTATTATTATTATTATGATTATTATTTCACTCTACATTATGATTTTTTTTTCACTTCCCATATTATTGAGGTTAAATCATTTCCAATGTCTGCCCAACCGCCTGCCTTTAGGGATGAGATTCTGGCAGTGCCATACTGCTTTGAGAATAGTGTGCTGGCATCAAGTTTTTTCCCATTCACTGATAATGACCTTAGACAGGACACGCCAGGGTAATCTACATACAAGGGCACGCCCCCAAAACACACACACACACACACACACACACACACACACACACAACATACACAGTAGAGCCGATAAGTTTCCTGCGTGTGTGGAAGATGTTAGGTACTGTACAGGTTTCTGAAGCTCTACAGAATGTTCTGGACAGTGGGAGGAGTTTAGATTTACCTCAAAACAACACTGAGACTCCAACAGAGAATGAAGGTGTAGAATACAGCAAGCTGTTACCTTGCACCGCCAGGGTCCGGGTTCGATCCCCAGCCAGGCTCAATTCCCCTCTCTGTGTGCATGGAGTTTGCATGTTCTCCCCGTGCTTGGTTTCCTCCGGGTACTCCGGTTTCCTCCCACAGTCCAAAAATATGTAGGTTAGGTTAATGTGTGCCCTGCGATGGATTGGCACCCTGTCCACGGTGTAACCCATCTAATGCTATTAATAATAGCTATCCAAATTAACTGGGCAGACTTATTCATGGCTATGTTTGTTTATTTTAAATAATGTGTACAAATTTATGTACATGTTTTTGTGAAATGGTTAAAAGAAACCTCATTCTCTACCAGTTAGACAAGGCTAGGGCTTATGTAGCTGAATCCAGAAAGACTAGATTCATTTAATTCTACACACTTGCTCAGGTTAATGAAGGTTTCTGTTAAAGACACTATATCAAACTTCTGATCAGTGATATCGATATATTCATTAACAATAAGCGCTTTAGATGTCAGAAATCTAATATTAGACCGATAATTAGACTAGATTCTAAACTAGATTACACTACAAGTGCTGTCTGTACATTTTATGTGGTCTAATTTAATATTGATAAGACTTGCCGAGTATTTCTACAATATTGTTTTTTTCAGGACAGTCGCAATATTGGGGAACCATAGAAATAACACAGACAACTAGCACACAATCGGTTTAGCCTGTTTGTCTCCTCCATGACCTGGGCTCTGGATATTCACTGATTAATTAGGGCTGTTCCCAGACTATGAGATATATTGCAAGAAATGAGAGCAGTACCGTCCTGAGTGGGATAGACACAATCCAATCCTAAAGGCCAACATTGCTGTTGAAAGTACTCTTATTATCTATCATGCCTACACTTGCTGTGAGCTATATGTCAACATCACATGGGGATTGGGCCAGTCAATCAGACATTGTTAGCTTAAAAAAATGATGTAAAACTGTAAAACATATGATTTCCTTATACTCTAAGATTACCTACTACAGTATGTCAGGTGCTTGGCGTAGAGAACACACCTAATGGAAGTTCTCAAGCGTTAGCTAATTTCACATCTTTCAGAACAGAGTATCCTATAACCAGATGAAACAGGTTAAATAAAATTAACCTGCACTGTAAAAAAACAGTCAAATGACTGTCTGTAAACGATTAAAGACCTTCGATAAAGCAACAGAACTATAAATTTAGCAGATAAAAACATTATTTTACAGATTTTTCCTAGATTGATATGAGTTAACATCTTCATTAAAGCCACAGCACTAGAAGTTTAGCAGTGAAACATCATTATTTTACAGAGATATGCTAAATTTACATGATTTAATACCTACAATAAAGTAACAGCACTATAAGTTTAGCAGTGAAACGACATTATTTTTCCCAAATGTATATGATTTAACACCTTCATTAAAGCAGCACTAGATGTGTAGCAGCAGATTTTTTTTTATTTTACAGTTTTTTAAAAATGTATTACACTCAAACACCTTCAATAAAGCAAAAGCATTAGACATTTAGTAGGGAAACATGGTTATTTTACATATGTTTCCTAAATTGAAGATCACACACCTTCAAATGAAGCAACAACACAAAAAAACATGTTATTTCACGAACTTTTCATAAATTCCTATGAACATACTGTATGATAATGTTTGTAAAATAGCCCGTAGAACTGTGACACAGTATAGTACAAGTATGATGAAAAATACAATAAAAAGAAGTTCAGTTTGATAGCATTACAGTAAAATCTAAAATGAAAAACAAAATTTACCATGTCATTCACTGTTGCCGGTTAAAACTCTCAAAAAAGGTAAAAAAAGAAGCCATATCTAAACATGATCCAGAAGCACAGGCGTTTTCTCTGGGCCAAGGCTTTAAAATGGACTGTGGCAAAGTGGAAAACTGTTCTGTGGTAAGACAGAAAAACAGAAAGTGTCCTCAAGTGCAGTCACAAAAACCATCAAGCGCTACAAAGAAACTGTCTCACATGCGGACCGCCCCAGGAAAGGAAGACCGAGAGTCACCTCTGCTGCGGAGGATAAGTTCATCCGAGTCACCGAGTCTCAGAAATCGCAGGTTAACAGCAGCTCAGATCAGAGAGCAGGTCAATGCCACAAGGAGTTCTAGCAGCAGACACATCTCTAGAACAACTGTTAAGAGGAGACTGTGTGAATCAGGCCTTCATGGTAGAATATCTGCTAGGAAACCACTGCTAAGGACAGGCAACAAGCAGAAGAGACGCGTTTGGGCTAAAGAACACAATGAACAACACAATAAAGAAAACTCTTTGAATGAGAAGGTGTGTCCAAACTTTTGGTCTGTACTGTACATACTTGCATCTAGAACTTGTATGTCAAAGTATTATAAAACTAATATGATTTACCTCAAAATTACAAAGAAAAACATTACATTGCATTCATATTAAATATCCAACTGGTTTGTCACAAAACCTAGGCCAATCTATGACTCTGAGGACATAGTGAATTTAATTCTGTCCCTTGAACAGCCACTTGTTCTGAGACGGCAGTGACTGTTTCAGCTATGAGAAGTTCTGTTCTATTTTGGCATTATTATTATTAGTAGTAGTAGTAGTAGTAGAGGTAGTAGTAGTAGTAGAGGTAGTAGTAGTAGTAGCCATCAGGAATTGTCCTCATAACTGAGTAATTACATGCCTTACCTGTTCTTTACCTGGGTGCATTAAACAAACTCAACACATAAAGCTTACACGATTGCCAAAGAAATTTTGCATTTCTGTAATTTCAGTTTTCAATTTTCAGTTCATTTATTCATTTCATCAGTTATTATATAACCATTGGTTAAGAATGTTCACATAAAATGAACATGTTTTTTATCTGCTTTTCTGAACAAGTTCACACTGCATGGAGCAGGTGTTACAGAGTGACTGCAGTGTGTGTGTTGCTGCTGTGTGTTCTCCTGCCGGCCGCCTCCACTGTGCTGTGGGTTAGGTTCAACATTCTGAATATGGAAAATAACCAGTTACAGACCAAAAACAAAGACCTCACCATAGAGAGAGACCAGCTACAGACCAGAACCAGGGACATGAACATGGAGAGAGACCAGCTACAGACCAGAAACAGGGACCTGACCATAGAGAGAGACCAGCTACAGTCCAGAAACAGGGACCTGACCATAGAGAGAAACCAGCTACAGACCAGAACCAGGGACATGAACATGGAGAGAGACCAGCTACAGACCAGAAACAAGGACCTGACCATAGAGAGAGACCAGCTACAGTCCAGAAACAGGGACCTGACCACAGAGAGAGACCAGCTACAGTCCAGAATCAATGGCATTCAAAACAAGCTGACCACTTTAGGTGAGGAAATATTTTATTGCTTCTGTCAATTATTTAAATTAAGGAATTATAGAACAGTACATGGTAATTCAAAAAGAATAAAAAAAAGAAACTGATTTCACTACACAATATTTTATTAGGGAAAAAGTAATACAAAACTCCAGGCAAGTCACAAGTATTTTACTGACAATTAACTTTTAGTTTCTGTCTTACAAGTGACACTGACTCATTCCATAACGATGATTGAGAACTGAAGCAATTAATCATGAAATCGATTCATTATTTTTGAGTTACCCTGTACACACATATATGCACTTGTTCTATTTCAGGGTAAACTGTTTGTTACAGTTTATTTATTAATACACTGTACATTATTACTTGGATGATATGATGAAATCCATTTTAACCTGTTGCCTTTAATTCGGTTAATGAAAAAGGATGGATCCTGTTCAGCTCTAGTTTTTACTATATTTCTACTAAGAGGACAAACTGGACTGAGAGCAGGCAGTACTGCAGAGAGAGAGGAGCAGACCTGGTGATCATAAACAGCAAAGAGGAACAGGTGTGTGTTTATTTGTTTGTTTGTGTGTGTGTGTGTGTGTGTGTGTGTGTGTGTGTGTGTGTGTGTGTGTGTGTGTGTGTGTGTGTGTGTGTGCGTGTGTGTGTAAACTTTCCACACTGTGTTTGTAATTATCGCACTGTGGGGACATCACTCAGGATACACAGCAACATTATGGGGACCGAAACTGTTATGGGGCCAAAGAAACATGTCCCCACAATGGTGAAGCATTCTAACGTGTTGGGAAGGGTGTAAATAAGTGCCTCACCAATTTTTTTAGCTTTGCAACATAAGTGACCCTCTGGGCAGGTGCATTTGTGTGAATGTTTGCTCCACGTCACCCCCTTAAGTCTTGGATTTTTTAAAAATTACTTAGCTCTGCTATAATCTGTACAGTTCTGTAAAAGTTATTATTTTTATTTTTTTTAATAACAAAAAAGAAGAAGACAAAAGAAAAAAAGAATTGTATAGACAGAAAGCCAGGGTATAATAAAACAATAGAACAATCACAAAGTGGAGATTCTACAAACTAAGATGACACAAAGGAAGAATACAGGGAAACAGTTTTCATCGCTTTAGGGTTAACAGAGTCTTGAAGAGTTTTTATATATCTGTTCAGATCGTTTCTAAATACAGAGAAAAAATGGTTTAGCGCCAGTAAATTTTTGTTTATGGATATGATATTTAGCTAGTAGTAAATACAAATTAATTATGTAATATTTGCCTCTCTTCTCTTTTGAGTAGCCAAAAAATCCAAATAAAACATCTTTGAAACAGAAAGAAAAGTCACTCTCAAAATGAGACTGAATGAATATTAAGAATTGTGTCCAAAAAGTGTCTGTGTAGGAACACTGCCAAAACAGGTGAAAAACATTTTCTTCATCAGACTGACAAAAAGAACAATTCACATCAATGTCTGACTTATATTTCCTAAAAAATCTTTGGAGGATAACATTTGTGTATTAATTTGCATGTTATTTCTTTTACTTTATTCGTTAAATGATACTTTTGAGGCAAAGACCATACTTCCTCCCAGGGTAAATCCTCTACAATACCATTCCAATATGATATCACATAAGGAATTGTAATGACCTCTCTCTGGAAGAGGGCTCTGATATTATAATTTCTTTTCCGTTGCTCTGCAGAGAAGCAAACTCCTCCGACCACTGTGTCTGTTAATTTCAAAGAATAAGAGCACGGCCAAGGAAATGTAGAGCCTTGTAACAGTAAACGCACCCCAGAGGATATAGCATTAGAAACAACAGCATATTCATTAGCAGATATAGGAATATTGTATTTTTGTAAAAAGTCTAAATAATTATAAAGTTTGCCATGTGTGTTAAACAGCTGTCCAACTAAAAGAAAGTTCTTCTTGAACCAATTATCAAAGAAATGATAATTTCAAAAGAAGTGATTTATTCTGGTAAAGGACATCCTTATTGTTCCATAAAAAATATCTGTGTGGAGAAAAATTCTGTTTGTATATTAGGGACCAAGCCAAGAGCATCTGTTTATGGAAATTAGAAAGTTTGATAGGGATCTGTGTAATGTTATAATTACAGAGTAGGAGAAAATTTAGGCCACCCACTTTAGAGAAAATGTAATTTGGGATAATATTCCAGAGAGAGATGGGATTATTAATAAAATTCCTAAGCCAATTGATTTTAAAGATGTTGTTTAAGGTAGTAAAATCTAGAAAATCAAGTCCTCCCTTTTTTAGTGGATTCATCAGTACTGATTTCCTAATAAAGTGGGTTTTATTTTTCCAAACAAAATTGTTTAACATAATATCAGCTTTTTTTAAGGTACCCTTATCCACCTCCAAGGAAAGAGCTGCGTAAGTAAGTCTTGATAGTCGTTCAGCTTTAGAGAGTAAGATTCTTCCTCTTATTGAAAGATCTCTCTGTAACAAAGAATTAAGTTTCTTTTGGGTTTTCATTATTAAAGGATCAAAATTTTGTTAACATCTTGTTTTTTGGTCTTTATTAATTACGATACCTAAATAAGTAACTTGATCTTTCACAGGAATATTACAAACAGACTGATTATTACAGCTTTTAATAGACATTAACTCACACTTGTTGATATTTAAATGGAGACCAGAAGCTCTAGAGAAGGAATCAATTCGTTTTAAAGCTAAAGGGATTTGGGAGGCGTGATTCAGAAACAAAGTGGTGTCATCAGCCAGCTGGCTAATAATAATTTGTCTATTGTCAATTATAATTCCTTGTAATTCACTGCTGGAAATATGCAAAGTTAAAAATTGAGAGGCAATAAGAAATTAATATGGAGATATAGGACAGTCTTGTCTTACTCCACGTGACAAAGTAAATCTTGGAGAGGTTCCGAATTTTAACTTAATAGTACTATTATTATTTTTATATAATGTCCTAATAGCTTTACAAGATAAATCGCCAAACCCAAATTTGGTAAGTGCTTGAAAGATGAAATTATGTTCAAGTGAATCAAAAGCTTTGTAGAAGTATAAACAGAGCAAGTAGCTATCATTAGGGACAAGATCCTCATAATCTAAAAGATCCAGGACCAACCTTATATTATTTGTAATGTGTCATTTTTCCATAAAACCTGATTGTGATTCGTCTATAATAGAGTTAATGACATCTTTAATTCTTTTTGCAAAAATTAAAGCCAGAATTTTGTAATCGTTATTTAATAGAGTAATTGGTCTCCAATTTTCTAGACATTCTTTGTCTTTGTTAGGTTTGGGTATTAAGGTAATAATCCCTTGTGTCATAGTTGGTGGAAGTAATTCTAAGTCTAAAGTATTCTCTTTTAAGCTCTTAATAGCCTGTCGAACTTCTGAATGAGATATATTGCTATCATAAGCATTTTTATCTTCTCTTGAAATTACTTTGTTAGAAATAATAGAGTAAAAAAAAATGTTGGCCGAGTTATTGCAAAATCTTGAGGTATACAAGTTATTATAAAAGTTGGAATAAAATATGCTATTTCCTTAGGATTATCAAGAATTCTATCATCTGTACGAAGACGTTCAATAGAAGAATTTAGATAATTTGACTTCTCCAGTCTGAAAAAATAGGCTGAATTTTGCTCTCCTTCTTCCAGCCATTTTTTCCTGGATCGAACATAGATCTATAGCTTTAGATATATATATGTCACCTAATTTATTTCGAAGTTTGGAGTACTCAAGCTTTTGATTCTCTGTCAATGGTTCCTTTAATAAAAGATTGTTTAGTTGTGAAAGAGTATCGTCTTCTAAAATTCTATTTTGTTTCATTAGATTGCTTCCAAATTTTCTCAAGAATTTCCCTAATTCGTATTTCAAAACCTCCCAATTGGATCTATAAGCTTTCTGTAAATTGGCTCTTCCCCAGTAAGACTGGATAAGGTCCTTAATTTGTTTCTTCACCATTTCGTATTTAAGTAGGGAACTATTCAAAGTAAAGCTTTTGGGGCATTGTGTGCTACAATTGGGGATAGATTGACTAAAACACACACACACTTCACACACTCTGTTCAGTCTAATTTATGCAAATTACTGCACTGCGCACGCGCATTATGGCCGTTCACGTAGAGGCCTGTGGGTACATATCTGCACATGTGCAGTCGGTATAGCATATAATAAACACGTGCACGTGCGTACAGTAGAACTGGCTGCATTTACAGTGATGTGGTGACTCTATTAATATTAAATGTGTGTTTATTTATTAACGTTTTTAAGGTTAAGTTAAAAAATAACCAGAGTCTGTAGGTGTGCAAAAAGTCAGACCAGTAAAGTTGTCAAAACAAGATAATATATTCTTTTTATTAAATTAAGTTAAAGAGTGATGTTAAAATATATAATTATCATGTTTTATTCATTTATGTCTTTAACTTTATTCTTTAAATTGTGTCTAAAACTGTGAAATAACGGTGAAATAAACCCCCATAAGCGGTGTCATGGCGGATTTGTAGTCTTTTTCAATATCAACCTGGTTTGGAAACATCGTGTGGGAATTAGAAATGAACTACATTTCCCATCGTCTTCGGATGTTCCCGCCCACCTATTCAACGCGCTTCCGGTTCGACGCGGACGGCAGAGAACATGTGAGCGCTCAGGTAAGCGTTTATGTCAGTATATACACGTTTTAAAGTTTGTTTTTGTGCGTTAGTGTTATTTATAAAAGTAATGGCGATGTTAGAGTGACTTATGCTAGCGGACATGCCGAGACAGTTTAGCACACGCTTGTAACAGAGTGAGGTAAAGTTCAGTAAACTCTTAAAACAGATTAAATGTATTAATTTAGCTCCTGTAGTTGTCATTTATTAGTGTTTAATGTAACACCTGCCTATTTATTTAGTTATTCCTCGTCATAGAGTTAATGTGAGGTGATAAACAGCAGCAGCATGTTTGTGAATAGCTGTATAGTGGTGGATTTGAGCTGTGAGTTGAGTGTAAAGTGTGTGAGATGGAGCTCAGGACTGGAGAGGAGCATCACAGCTCAGTAGTGCAGCTTATACTGGACTTTTATTATCATCTCTACAGTGCTGGGGCGCGGCTGCTGACAGGTACCTGAGATACACTGGGTTTAAGATCAGGCTCAGCTGTGTTCTGGCTGTCAACTGGTTTTACACAGAATAATCGCAAGGAAACTCACTGAACATTAAAATTAATACACAGACATTTTCTTGTGAAGGTAAAATACGAACGAATGATCAGCCGTCTCACAGATGCCATGCAGTGTGACAAGACATCACAGCTCGAACACATCAGTCCAGATAAAGGGGTGTGTGACCAGTGTGATGATTCATGGGCCTCAGTCTAACTGACTTTTAATTTCTTGAATCATCTCTTAATTTTCACACTTTTTTTTGTTTTGTTTTGTTTTTTCGAATCATGTTTATTGTTCATTCATGGTTGTTCTAACATCAGGGTTGCGGTTAACAAGAGTTTGAAGTCAAATAATCTGTTGAAAAAAAAAAAACTGATTATTGAGATTATGAATCAAGTGATTGTATGGCTATTTATCCATCATGTTAATACTCAGCTTATGATTGTTTTTAATCATGTGCTTTTTAACAATAGAGATAAACAACAATAAAGATGAATACTTCATTCACAATCTTTAATAATTTCCTGCTGATAAAAAAAAAAAAAAAAAAAAAAATATATATATATATATATATATTTTTTTTTTTTTTCAATCACCATTGCTTGGTCATTTTGGTTGCACCGGAAAATGAGACGCTATTTTGAAAACCTCTCCAAAATCTCAACTAATTCAAATAGAATCATGTCCCTTAAAAAAATAAAAAATAAATCTAAATTGCCACCCATCTGTGGCCCATTGAAAATGAATGGGAGAAGTATTTGTACCTCTCTCATCAATCCTCCTTCATTTTTGCACACACCATTCTAACCTGTGTCATAATGGAGAGGTCAGTAACAGTGCTACAAAATTATCAGTAACTGAACAGGTAAATCTCCACCATCTTAGTAGTATTGTTTGTTAGAGTGTATCTACGTTTCATTCTCTTAATCACCTGCTTACTGGGTCATGACCACTCTCTATAATGTCAATACATTGCCAGTGTACATGAGAACAAATGTAGAAGAGAAATGTTATTACTTAAGTGACATTTGAAGTGCCAACAGACTCTCCTTTGTGTTGCCGTCTGGACTGTTTCTCCTTTGTATCCCATAGAGCAGGTTTAGCTAGGAGTTTGCATGTACTGTATGTGAGGGAGTCTTATGATGGTTGAGTTGACTTGTAGAATAGTGTCCCCAGAAGTTACTTAAACCGGAACTTTATTAAACGTTTTTGAAAGGATTTTAAAGTAATAAATGAATTTCTCCAATGAATGTTTCTTCTTATAAGGAACGGCATATTTGTTTTGTGTTGCATATTCGTCTTTAGCATGCACTAAATGTTTTAAAATTGTCCAATGCATTTACAGATTACAGACGAGGACATAACTAACCACGACTTCCAGGAGGCATAGCAACAACCACCAACACCTAGACATCTTACAGTGCTACAGAATCATCAGCAACTCAACAGGTAAATATCCACCATCTTAGTAGTATTGTTTCCATCTGGTCTGTTTATGCTTTTTATACGGCATCCCCATAAAGCAGGTTTGGCTAGGTGTGTGTGTGTGTATCTGAGTCTTCTGATTATTCCTGTTAATGTAGAACAGTGTCCCCAAAAGTTACTTAAACCTGAACCTTATTAAACGTTTCTGAAAGGATTTTGAAATTATAAATTATTTCTCCAATGAATATGTTTTGGCATATTTGTTTTGTGTTGTATATTCCTCTTTAGCATGCACTAAATGTTTATTAATTGTTTTTGTATTTCCATCTGGTCTGTTAATAGTTTTTATACAGTAAAACTAACTAAAGATAACATCTGCATTCATACGTTATTACATCTGTTCTACGGATATTAAAGTGTGTTATCCTTGTAATTATTTATATTTCTAGGTCTATTTCTACTGTTGTTATTGTCTAAATTGCTGGAAGCAAATGTTTCCAAGATTGGTTGTTTCTAAGAGTGTTTATTCTTACCTTTAGGCAAAATATTTGCCTTGAAAAAGGAGGATGTCTTGGGACTTGGATAAGGTCCATGCGATGGACAGACACATGAAGGCCTTTATTATGTCATGTTGTATTTCTGGGAAGTATAAAATTTTATGTCTACAACCAAATCGTTGCTTTCGAGAAATTATTATTTCTTTCCAAGAAATACATGTTCTATATAATTTTGAGGTGACCTTGTTCAGGCTTTGTTTAGTAAGCTTCTGTCTTGTTGCAGTTTTGCCTTAAATTTTGTGTATCTTAAAATTATCTTAAAAGTTTCTCTAACACACTGCTGTAGTGCTTGCTGTGTATTTTTAACTAGAAAGAATATCAATGGTTTACACATTTTATACTTCTTTCTTTTCTATTTAAAGTTCTTGGGTTTCTTAAATGGCTATTCTAAAAGAAATACAAAGCTACAACAAAATGATGGACATAGGGGGTTTTGATTGCATTCTTTGAAAATAAAGCTATGAATAAAAGTTTGGCTGTCAGTCCTACACTGTAAAAAATAAAATCTTGACTTACAGTAACTCAAAATTTCAAGGCAACTTGCTGCACAGCTTTTTTGAGTTAACTCCACTTTTAACCCAAGTTGTTGATTTAACTCAAAATGTCAAGGCAACTTGCTGCACAGCTTTTTTGAGTTAAGTCAACAAGTTGGGTTTAAAGTGGAGTTAACTCAAAAAAGCTGTGCAGCAAGTTGCCTTGAAATTTTGAGTTAAGTCAACTTGTTGTTGACGTAACTAAATTTACTGAGTAAGGTCTCCCAACTTATATTCTTTTGTTAAGTTAAAAGTGATTTGATAGTTTCAAAGACTTATTAATTTAATAAATGTGAACTTGTCACATGTATTGGGTTCAAAATATGTGTTTAAATTTACTGAAGTAGGTTTTTTTGTAATACAATATAATGAAAAAAGCTGTAACTGAATGCTTGAAAGTTTACTCCAAATTTTATTTTAAACTAAAAGGAACACATTACAACCACATTCCATGACTTTCAAATAAAAGTACACAAAAAGAAACATGGCAAAATGCCTTTTACAGTCTAAACTTCACAAAACAAGGAAAAGAGTACAAAATAATAATTTGAAGTCTGAAAACAGCTCACAAAAGCAAAGTCATAGCAGAAGTTAAGTCTTAAGGGACTGTACCCTTGCAGAGCAGTGAGAGCCCAATTCCATGAACACCTTCTCAATCACCTCAAAAGTGTACTTCCGATTTTTTGGTACGGAAATCCAAGGCAAACAGGTCAAAGGCCAAACTGTTCTGGAGCATCTTGCAAGACAATCCCTTCCTCCAACACAAGAGTAAAGTTTATGACACTGGTCAAAGTCGTAGGGGAGTGATCATCTTCAATCACAATAGGAACTCCCACTTTCATCCCTCTGGTCTGTCCGTCATCAGGAGTGCTGTCCTAATGTAATAAAGAGAACAAAAAAAAATCACTTTTGACATCCATCTTTTCTATGTTGTTATATTTCTTTTTGTTCCATGAAAGTTTTGGATCCTACTAGATTAATGTAGACAAAATCTACAGAAAGAAACACCTCATAAATCTTTAAAATCAGTTGAGATGATCAGATAAAGTAAAATAAGAGCCGGAGTTCAAATGAATAAGAATTTAAATATCTTAATAATGTCAACACAAATATTAACAGCCGTATTTTTGTCAAAGTGCCTGCAGAGAATCAATGCAACATACTCACCAGGCATGTTCTGAATAATGCAGATGATCCAGGATGTTCCAGGACAGTTTTCATTCAGTGAGCCACAATATTTGAAGTCTGAAAAAAGGGCGCTAATGTTATGCATTGTCACTTTTTATAAACTTTCAGGTATTCATAACATTTAACATTAGGGAGACTCTAATTATGAGAGAAAGATTTAGAAATATGCAATACTGTTTGCATGGAAAAAAAGATGTTCAGGTTTGTGCTCAAGTGTCTCAGCATCAAATTTTTCTGTGTCCTGTTCTCTCAATTCTACAGTCATGGCCAAAAGTTTTGAGAATTACACAAATATTAGTTTTCACAAAGTTTGCTGCTAAACTGCTTTTAGATCTTTGTTTCAGTTGTTTCTGTGATGTACTGAAATATAATTACAAGCACTTCATATGTTTCAAAGGCTTTTATCGACAATTACATGACATTTATGCAAAGAGTCAGTATTTGCAGTGTTGGCCCTTCTTTTTCAGGACCTCTGCAATTGACTGGGCTGCTCTCCATCAACTTCTAGTTGCAATCTTAGTAGCCACAATATCCTTGCCTGTGAAGCCATTTTTATGCAACACAATGATGGCTGCATGCGTTTCTTTGCAGGTCACCATGGTTAACAATGAAAGAACAATGATTTCAAGCATCACCCTCTTTTTAACATGGCAAGTCTGCCATTCTAACCCAATCAGCCTGACAATGATCTCTAGCCTTGTGCTTGTCAACATTCTCACCTGAGTTAACAAGACGATTACTGAAATGATCTCAGCAGGTCCTTTAATGACAGCAATGAAATGCAGTGGAAATTTTTTCGGGATTAAATTAATTTTCATGGCAAAGAAGGACTATGCAATTACTCTTCATAACATTCTGGAGTATTTGCAAATTGCTATTATAAAAACTTAAGCAGCAACTTTTTCCAATTTCCAATATTTATGTAATTCTCAAAACTTTTGGCCACGACTGTACTGTACATGTGAACAAGGTGAAGTCCCAGCTTCAGGTTCACTGTTCAGCTCAGGTTCTGTTTCATTCAAGAATTTCTCTGATTCCTTATGCATTAATCTGAAATCTTTGATGGCTGCTAAAGCTTGAATCTACATTTCTGTAAGGAGCAAAATATGATCTCTCTATTTCTTTTATGTTTTCCAAGAGAACTGTGCTTCAGAGCAGATCTAACTGAACTCGCACAAGTTTTCATGAAGGTTACGTTTATTTGATCAGAAATAAGGTAAAACAGGAATAATGTGAAATATAGCAGATTTTTTTCCATTGGAATGTATTTAAATTGTTTTATTTATTGCTGTGATGTAAAGCTGTGTTTTCTGCATCATTACTCCAGTCTTCAGTGTCACAAGATCCACAGAAGTCACTATTTCTTTAATTCATTCATAATGATCAAGAAACATTTATTGAGTTTTGTGGAAACAATACACCCCCCCCCGCCCAGGACTAAATGACAGTATTAGACATTTTTATAGGCTAACATTCTTATTATTATTATTAAAATTAGCAAAAAGCTATAATTCTCAAATATCAAGAAATTTTCCCATGATCAGATCCTCATATTAGAGGGATTTCTGAAGACCATGTGACACTAAAGACTTGAGTAGTGATGCAGAACATTCAGCTCAATGTCGTAGCAATAAATTACAGTTTTAAGTACAGTACATTACAGTAGACAACAAATTTTGAAGTCTAACATTACTTCACCTTATTCCAGTTTTATTATATCAAATAAATGTAGCATTGATTAACATAAAACTCTTTTAAAAACAAAACATAATACAGATCTAAAACTTTTGAACGTTAGTGCAGAGCTAATCTGACCAATTATACAGACCAAAATATTAAATCGTCTTTTTACTTTTTTTTTTCGTTATATTTAATGAAATGGGGTATGGAGTATAGTCTTACATAAAAAAGTAAACTAGTAAGGTATAACAAGAATTATTTTTTGCCCTAACTTCATACTTCGTTCTTAAAATGATTAAAAATACTGCATTGTAAATGTTTACTTACAAGAAATGGCAAAGTTTGAGGTCTTGTGATGAAGTCTGGAAATGTGTTCATCCAGGGGGATATTGAGAGAATGTGTTTTGAAACGTTAAATGCAAAGATTACAAATACTGTGGTGCAAATACTGCAGATTTTAAATACCAAGTGTAGAAGAGTTATTATGAATGTAACCCGACTTTCTAGACTTGTCTAATTATTCTCCAGTCTCTTTGGCCGTGGGTAATAAACGGGTACAGTTAAGTTTGCAACAATTTATTTTATTAAGCCAAACGGCAAGACAAACTGCTCTCATGTGCTTCTCTCCCACCGTGTCACACTCTCACCTGTCCCATGGGAAACCCCAGGCAGGTAACTTGTTAGTTCCTCTTAACATAAGCAACATAACCAATAAATCAAATATCACACATGCAGGGATATAGAGAAAATAATCATGTGCTGTGAATAATAATTAAATAATATTCAATTCTAAATTTAATATTTCTAATATAATTAAATATACTTCATAATATGCAACACCTGTAATAAATAACAAAGAAATGTAGTAAACTCAAAATAATACAAAATATATTGTTTGTAGGAACTCAGGTTACAGGATGACTTGCATCTTTCTCACTGTCTCACGTTAAATAAACAACTGCACCAAGCTATATGTACTTCGTAAAGAGCGCCATATAATAACACTTATTTATGTTAAGACAATTTCTACAAAGGACTTCGATATAAACATGTGCACTTACCAAAGTTTAAAAGAAGTTGTCCGTTGTGAGGTGGAGAAACGGGATACTAATCCAGATGATGTTCAAAATACCCGCTGCACTCAACACGCATGCACCAACTTCAGAAACGTATCAGCGCGCGTGCGCCAACTTTAGAAACGTAACAGCGCGCATGCGCCAACTTCCGACAACTTCTGTGCGTGTTAACTTACATTAGAAAGTCTGTTCAGTAATTAAACCTTAGTTGACCCAGCGAGTTTTTAATGAACTTGTTTTCACTAGTTCAGTCAGTTTTTTCATGTCTTATTGTCCAGATTACTAATAAATACTCATTATGGCAACATATGTATGTATAACCACAATTAAGAAACAATTATTTAGTCATGAGGAGCTTAAACCCATAAAGGCCATGTGCTTTACACAGTTTGACATGCTTAGTTTTATAATTTTGCATAAATTATAAAAGTTAAATGCACATGTACCTTATAAGTGTGTATGCAAGTTTCTATTTAGTGATGTCCCCACATCATCATTAACATGAGCTTAATGTGTGTATGCAAATTAGGTCACTAGCGGTGTCCCCAGAACATTTTGAAAACCAGTTAATTTTTTCTGTGTACACAAATTTGGTCCCCACTAATGACTGGTTCTTGTTATGTCCTCATAAGTTTTATTAAGAATTTAATTATACATGCTTGATTTTTTTTTTTTCACACCCAGAAGATCACTGGAATGGGGTATCCTCAAAACTGATGGGTTGGACTACTGTCCGCATAATGCCCTAATTACAAGAATGTATGTTTTCAATGACAGGAATTCATCCTTAAACATGTGGTGGATGATGAAACTTGGCTTGGCCTGAGTGACCGAGAAACAGAGGGACAGTGGAAATGGGTGGATGGTACAGAACTGACTGCAAGCACTAGGTAAGATGCAGAAATGAATTCGGTATACATAATCAGTCGTCTCTCTGTCTTACATAGTGTAAATCAAGTAGTACCAGGCAACCAAAATAACAAATATAAGTGTTTCTTTTGCATTTGCCACTGAAGCAGATGGATTAAGGCATGTTAAATCTTCTGTTGTATTCTTATTGGTCAGCAGTACTTTATGAGACAGGAGATTAGATGTTTATGGCTAAGTGAACACAGGAGGGTTGAGGTAAATGTCTGAAATTAAAGTTATCTGAACAATGATTCTGGTGCTCTGGATTTTAGGTACTGGCATAAAGGGGAACCAAGTAATTCACATAATAAAGAGGACTGTGTGATACTGTGGAATTATCCAGATAAGAAGGGTTGGAATGACGTGCCATGCGATTTTGTGATGAGGTGGATTTGTGAGATTATATTTTAGTGATAAATGTATAACAAACAGGAAAATGATGAAAATGCTTGCAGCCATATTCAACTAAATGCATCAAGAAGTTGAACCAGCTGTAACTATCATGTGTGAAGCATTTTTAACTACCATATCCTGAAATGTATGCAGTTTATATATAATCTTATGCATATGATAAATAACTGATTTTTGTGATTTTGTTCATTGACAAGATGTTAACACAATCTCTCTTGGAAATGGAAAAAATGCACAATAATTTCAGCAAACACTGGTGCATAGTTACTTTTTATGTCATGAATTGAACAAAGATTAAAACAAATAAAGACATTATTGTGGCACTGTGCAAAAGTTTGGGCAACTTACATAATCAGTACTTAGTAACACCTCCTCTGGCAGAAATCGCAGCTTGCAAACACTTTTTATAGCCAGCTAAAAGTCTTTCAATTCTTGTACTTGGGATTTTCTCTCATTCTTCCTTGCAAAAGGCGTCTAGTTCTGTAATACTCTTTGATTGGCTTGCATGCACAGTTCTTTTAAGATCCACCCACAAATTTTCAATGATGTTTAAATCAGGGGGCTGTGATGGCCTTGCGTCTCTTGAAGTATTCCATAGCGAAATGTTTCCAAAACGCATCAGTCTTCTGTAGATATTCCGTGGTATAGTTCTGACGTTGGATTTTATGACGGGGATGCAGGTAAGGTTTTCTTCTGCTGATTCTTCCATAAATGTCTTATCTGTACAAGCATCCCTGCACAGTGGAACGGTGCACCACCACTCCTGAGTCTGCTAATTCTTCCTGCAGGTTGTTTGCAGACAAATGGGGGTTTTGATTTGTCTTTCTGACGAGCATACGAGCAATTTTCTTGGTCCTCCAGACCTCTCTTGACGTTAACAGTTCCCCTGAACTGTCCTCTCTTAATTACATTTCTCACTGTGGAAACTGCAAGATGACAACACTTTGCTATTTTCTTGTAGCCTTCTCATGCATTGTGGGCATCAATAACTTTCAGAATTTTCAGAGTCTTTTACAGCTGCTTAGAGGAACCCAGGGTTGTTGAGTGCCTGCAAGTGTGTGCACAAGGTTTGAAGAGTTAAAGTATTTGTAAAGCTTTGAATTTGGCATTTACTAATGACAGCTGTTGCCATGCATCAGATCTAATGAGCTAATTAAGAAACCTTGTAAAAATAATCTGAGACTCTGGAACTCTTAGAGTGCCCAACCTTTTGCACAGTGCCATAATAATATTTTCATTTTTTATTTTTGTTCAATTAATGGCATAAGACGTAACTCTACATTAATGTTTGCTGAAAATATTGTGCCTTTGTACCATTTAAAAAATGTTCCATGTTAACATCTTTTCAATTAAAAAATCACAGAAATCTGTTATTTATCAAGGGGTGCCTAAACTTTTTATAAATAAAATAAAGACTTTATTTCATTTAAACCACAGCCCACAGATGAACAAAGCCATGGATTTTATACACTCCACTACCAGTCCTCTAATCTACAGTGCTGTATAGAAACAATGTACCAGAAGAACAAAAATGAATAGTGACGATGCCTAGTGGATTTGTAAGATTTTTTTGTCTGATTTTCTACCATGCTTGTAATTCTAAACAAAACTATTCCTTGTTCATTAATTATATCTCATAGATTGTCTGCTAATGAAATTAATTTAAAATGCATTAAAAAAGAGCTTGATGTTTTGTTAAGTAATTTTAAGCCTCAGATCAGGCTGTGTCACTCAACCAGTTTGGGTTGTTTCTAAGCCCACTTCTGAGTAAATATTGGACAAACTATATGCTGGGTTGAATTAATACAAAATTGGTTATTTGTTTAACCCAGCAACATGGGTTGAATATTCAAATTCAATTTTTTTTTTCACATACACAGTCATACACAGTATGATATACAGTGAAATTTCACTCCAATATTGAATTCCAAGTGAATATTCAGTCTAAATGGTCATATTTAACTTTAATGCTGGGTTAATTCTATCACATACTGTAAATTGGTCAAATATTCTGTCCAGATGTTGGTTCATATTACATGGAATGTTGGGTTAAATATACCTCACCCAATAGGTTATTATTATCTTCATCTTTTAAGTAAATCGGTAACAAACTACCCATGTTTTACTACCCATGTCGTTAAGTTAAATTACTTTGACATACTGTTCTATTACAAAAAACATCCAAGTTTTGCAAACCATAAATATATGCAATAAACAACACCCCATTAAATGTACAAATAATAAAAAAAATATGTCTTCAAAACAAAAAGAATAGAACCATATAGATAAGATTTACGGAACTACTCTAAGCAGCAAAATTAAAAGATCAAGCCTTCTAGTCTTGCATGCAAGTATTACCGGATGTGTAAATTTCACATGTGTGGACTCACTTCCTCCCATTTCATAGACCACTTTCAGGATAAATTCCCACACAGGAGCACACTGCTTGTTAGTTAATTGTTATGTAATTGTGCTACGATCACCTATTTAGGTAAGGAAGTTGGCAGTGGTCAAGTTCGTCCCCTAAATTCAAAGGTGCAAGCTATCCTCGATTTTCCAGTTCCCAAGAACAAGAGAGAACTTCGACGATTTCTTGGCATGACCGGCTATTATCGCTGTTTTTGTAAAAACTTTTCTGTTGTGGCCAGTCATCTCACAGCTCTGCTTTGTAAATCTGTTTCCTTTAAGTGGACTCCTATGTGTCAAACTGCTTTTGATTCTTTGAAAACTCTGCTCTGTAGTGCCCCAGTACTTGTGGTCCCTCATTTTGAGAAACCATTTTTGTTAGAAGTAGATGCCAGTGGTACAGGTGTCGGTGCCGTATTATTGCAAACCGGAGATGATGGTTTGACCCATCCGATCAGTTTCTTTTCTAAGAAGTTCCTTAAACATCAAATGAGTTACAGTACTATTGAAAAAGAAGCCCTTGCCTTAATCCTTGCCTTGCAACATTTTGAAGTGTATATTGGTTCGACTATGCAGCCTGTCACTGTTTTTACAGATCATAATCCTCTTACCTTTCTCCAACAGACGTCAAATGCTAATCATCGTTTAATGCGATGGTCTCTGATTTGTCAAAGTTTCAATTTGAAAATTTGTCACAAAAGGGGTGTTGAAAATGTAATTGCCGATTCCCTGTCACGTGTTAACCAGTAAAACATTGTATGCTTTATTTTGTGGGTGGGGGTGTTATGATTTCTGAGATTCTGATGGCAGATATCTCTCTGCTGTAGCACTTGTGTCTGTTCTAGGTGGGTGTGGCCTGTTAATCAGCTGGAGCTCGGGATTGGTTCTACCCTGCATCCTATCCTGATATAAGGACCGCCCCAAACACTCAGCTTTTGCCATTTTGAGCCTCGGTAATTTTGATCTGTCGTGTGCTAAATTTGTGAAATTTCAATTGACTGTTGTATGTTACGTCGTTTGTTTGTTTTGAGTGTTGTGCCAGAGAGAAAGAAAGAGTGAATGTAGTAGTATTTTGTTGTCTTTGTAAATCTCTGTATGGATTGACTACCCGGTTTATTTGATCTTTTGCTCGTTTGACTATGGAATGGATTCTGATTTGGTTGCTAGTAAACATCAACTTTTGTAAATAATTAGTAGATAACTTGACACACGGGAAGTAGGGGGTGAGACGCCATTTCCTTTTCACATATCTTTTTACTCTGTTTTTGATTTAGGAAGTCAGGTAAGTAAATTTGTATTTTGTTTTCTAAACTTTAATTTCAGGTTATTTAGGTTTAACTCCAAGTCTATTTTGTTTATTGTTTTGGCCTGGTCTACCTCTGAAGGAAACCCCGTGTAGAACAAAAATAAACTATTGAACTATCTCTCTGGTGTAAGCTCATTCAGTTCTCTTTTTCTGTCACGGCTAACCCCTAGAGGTCGTAACATAATGTTAATGTAAAAAATATAAAACGTTACTGAGAAATAACCAGCCTTATACCATCAGTGCCATTTTCACAAATTATAAAATGACCATCATATTCATAACCAAACCTGTAACCCCTGTTTTAAATTTGATTATCTGCATCAATTTCTGAGTGTAAATCCAGGTGCAGATTATGGGTTGGAGGAGAAAGCACACAGTACAATGTCCCTGGATCTATGGACATCACGACATGTGAGGGTGGGCTTGTGCTGACTGACTGTCACTGCACTACTGCCATGTGTAAATGTAATGTCAACAGTCAACTCATATTTGTGGGAACTTATCTTTCCACAAGTGATTACAATTGCTTTTTTCATCAATTGCCATTGATCCGACTTAAGTGAAATCTGATCACATTACAGGCAGACAAAACAAATTAACACACAGTATATAATTAGACATTAGACATATTTTCTGAATGCCACTACGTAAAAAAAAAAAAAAAATCACATTTCATCAAAGCACCTTGTCGAGTCCTTTTGGAGCCTATCTTTCCAAGATGTCACTCAAAAAAATGAACTATCGCTATTGTTTTACTAAACCCATCCTTAGTTGGTACATACAGTAAAGAATGCAAGTAACTACATTAACATAAGTCAAATACATTAGTTATACTAAAAATGTTGTACCATCGGTGTTACTCCACAATTGTTTGTTTGGACAATGTAACATTGTTGAGTAAAACGCTATACTCCATAAAATTGGACCTTTGAGGATACCGTAGCAGCTCACCTTGAAGGCAGAAGACAAACGACAGCGCGAAACACCTTGAGGAGAAGAAGATGGTGATTCTGTAAAGTATGAATATTTCATTTTAATTCTTTACCATCCTGATAAATACTGCCAGGAAAAATTCATGTAGGTCTACAAAGATCTTAATTAATTTACATTATTAGTTTATTTAGCATTTAATGTTTGTATTTTTTTATCTTTTATTTTAGCCATTTTTGCTAACTCACGTTTCTCAAGGAAAGCGTTTGGCAGTATAAAGACTGCAAAATAACAGTGTCAACTAGATCTCAGTTGTTGAAGCACTATAGATTAATGCATGGACATTATGGACGTCGTAATAATTTCCCATGCACTTCCCTGTAGAGCTATCTTAGCCATTACACAGAATTTCTCAGATAAATAAAATTATGTATTGCTAGCTGGACAGAAGAATGTAGATGTTTCATATAATGAGGATATTGTCACAGAAGGACAAGATTTGTCCAAGACCTGACCTAGAGCTAATATTTGCGTCCATTTTTTTACTTGAAAATTATTACGTTTCTATTAGTGGCATTAATTAATGTATTGCAGATTTGCAGTACATAATTAGTTCTGCCTCAGTATCCTCATCAAACCAAGTCATTATTGATACCTTCAAGAAACACAATCTGATCTGATTGTGTAGATTAGCTGGTCATAAAAGGGCTCATCAGTTTACTGTCATCATCCAATCCTCTGCTCAAAGCTACTGCAAAAGGTGGTCCTTTCAAGCACATGAAATATTAACGAAAGAATTTTGATATAATTGATCCTGTTGAAATGGTTCTTTAATCTGAAAAACGTAGATACTTCCAATATACCCATTAAAAAAAAGCTAATAAAAAAGCTGCTTAATCAGAAGGACATACTTAATAAAGTAATTAATAGTCATACAGGGCAACAAATCATACATGATGGATCTTACACTCTAAAAACTGCTGGGTTAAAAAACAACCCAACCCTAACCCAGCAGCTGGGTCACGATTGGACAGAACGCGCGCTGGGTTATTTTGACCCAAGTGCTGGGTTGTACCATTTTTTATCTGACCCAAATAGTGGGTTAAATTGGTAAAGTGCTGGGTTATTTTATTTCACCCCACCAGTGAGTAAAATTAACACTCTTGCTGGGTTGACACATTCCATTAGATTTTTTTTTTTCAAAAAAGACACAAAATGTACACAGCTTCAGATAATGTAAATAGATTGTCACAGAATAAGAAAATGTGAATAAAAACATATAAAATTTTTACCAAAATGTCAGACAAGACCATATAATCTTAAGCTGACCATTTGTTAAATATATAATAAATGTACTGTAATATAAACACTCTGTAAAACAAAAACAAGAGACCCCTGTAAGTCGGATTTGAATTGAATTTTTTTGCATTTAATACAATGTTTAAAAACTTTTTATATAGTAGTTTTCAATACAAATCTTATAATGCCCACAAGTATTGCCCACAAATATTTCCCATCTTAATATTTGACCTATCTGTTATTTAACTATTACTATTTAATTTCCTTCAAAAATGACATTAAAAACAAAAATGATAAAACGTTTTTAAATATTATTGATTAAATGTTGGCTGAAAAAACATCAAAAATTTTATGAGATGAGTACTTGTGTCCACCAATCTGATCTACAGTATGCTGGAGAAACTCCCAGGTGAGAAGACACTTCTTAACATCAATGACAAAAAAAAACAGCCTTCACCAAAGAGTCTGTATCAATAGCGTTGCCTCCAACAATGGAAAAGGTCTGTCAGGTCCCTCTTGTCTCATCCCAGAGGAACAAAACATGGAACAATGCTCCAGTCATCTCCATATTTTGCAGACATCCTCATCATGTTGGTCCACCTGTGGATTATACAGCATCACTTAGTGTTGCAATATAACTAACATTTACGTTCAGCATTTTTGTTAAGGACGTACAGCTACATATGCATTTAATGCAAAACATCTTTTCTCTTTTCAATACACAAAAATACATAACGTGAACATGAATTTAGGTTATATTTCTGACTAATTTACCTCACTATTTAACATGTGAGGGATAACAGGATACGGCGCTCCATCTCAAATTCTCAACAAACACTAGATGAATATGATATTTAATGGTGAATTTACAACTTATAAATATTTCAGAAGTTTAAAGAAAAAGCTTGTTTTAAGGCTACGACTTATCCATGATGCTTTCTCATTTTTTTTAATAACAAAACAGAATGGGAAAAAAAAATATTAATTCCACACAATATTAATATCAAAGCATTTATTTTAAACAATAAAATATGCTTGCTCCTACCACAAGTTACTAAAAAAAAAAAGTAAAAATTCACATTAACTTACCATAAAATACTGAGTGCTCTGAGCATGATCCAGTCAGAAGTGAAGAATCCAGAAAGTTCTCCAAAGAATAAACCAACTGCTGAGTCAAAATAACATCTTTTTTTTTTTTACCAGACAGAACAGAAGACATATTAAGACTGTCATTAAACATATCCCAATAGCTTCTTCTGACACCTATTAAATATTATAAAATATGCCGAGAGACTTTCCACACACACAGCTTTAGCAAAGATTACTAGTAATTTACCTAAAACTACATTTAAGATTACATTTAGTTGTTTTTTATTTGTGTGCGCTACAAACGCACTTTTATCATAAAATACACTATAGCCTGTAACACCCGTACCTCCATGGATCAGGGGAATAAGATCAAGTTCCCCGGATTACTGAGTTGACTCTTTGTCCCCACCTAGTGTGTCTATGTATTCACTACCAGCACTTAAGCACTTAAGCACTAAACACGAACACCTGTGATTCCCTTGTGTGTCTACTATTTATTCCAGTCAAACCCGTAGGGCTTCGTCGGTTCACTGTTGTGCACCTTTTGTCTGTCCGCACTTGTCCCTCTCCTTGTTTCATGTAAAGACTTTAATGATTCTCTTCTGCCCGTCTCGCTCCCAGGATTGAGCAGTGTCTGCAGGTGTGGGACTCTGGGAGGAAGGAAAGACCCTCAAGAGTCACAAGGACATTACAAGAGTTTCCTTGGTTTACGGTATATTCTCCAGAAGCCTAAACTGTGCAAGTTCGCCCACCTGCAGACCCTGCCTGGGAAGCCTCGCTCGGTATCGCCGTGAGCGCCACGGGACTTTATTTGGTTTTGTTTTTTCTTGTGTTTTTTGTTTTGGAGAAAAAGAATATTCAATAAAAACACTGATTATACTCATGGATTCTGCATCTGCGTCTCACTCTAACCAGGAAGACATGACAGATGAACCGACCATACCAGACGCAGCAGGAACCCCTCTTCCTGAGGACGAAGCCCCCGTCCTCGAGTACATCCGAGGCCAACAGAATGAGATTGACGGGTTGGCCAGAGCCGTGAATGAGGTCAGGTGGAGCCAGGTCCGCGCTCCACACCGCTACCACCTCGCCCGAACCCCCCGGAAAGGTATGACGGGAATCCGGAGGGGTGCAAGCGGTTTCTCCTGGCCTGTGAGCTGTGGCTCCTGGATTTCCCAAGCATGACGGATCTACAGAAGATCAGCTTCGTCACGCAGCAGCTCACAGGGACCGCGATGGATTGGGCCGCGGCGGTTTGGAGCGCTGGCAGAATCACGGCATCAAACTACCCGCAATTTCTTTCGGAGTTCCGCACGGTTTTCGACCACCCCGATCAGGGCAGAACGGGGGAACAGCAGCTGCTGAGGCTGAAACAAGGGACTGCCACAGTGGCGGATTATGCGATCCGTTTTCGGGTACTGGCCGCGGAGAGTGGCTGGTGTGACCGCAGTCTCCTAGCGAGATTTCGGGATGGACTACAACCCGAGGTCCAGCTGGAATTGGCCTGTCGGGATACGGGAATGTCCCTGGACGAGTGCATCACGCTGGCCATAAAACTAGACCAGCACCTCCGCAGCCAGAGACGACACATATCCCCGAAAACCCCGCCCAAACGGTCGGAGTTCCGCCATCGTCCCAGCCTCAGCACCCCCGCGACGGAGCCCCGGGAAGGAACTCCGGGAGAACCCATGGACCTTGGCTCATCCCGACTCACGGCACAGGAGAGGAAACGACGCATCCAAGAGGGGCTGTGCTTGTACTGTGGGGGGGATAAACACACCATAAATCACTGCCCCTTACTCCAAAAAGTAATACACATCACACCTCCACGCACACATCACTCCTTCTGTGTTAAAGCACAATTGTCGTATGCTAACCAGTCTCTGTGTGTCTTTCCCCTTGTAGATTCTGGGTCGGCTGGAAATTTTATAACGTCTTCTCTTCTTTCCTCGCTACAGGCTCCCTTGTCGAAGCTACCAGCCCCTATCGCAATTAAAGCTTTGGATGGTCATAACCTTCGGCATTCTCCTATTAAACAAATCTCTGCGCCCCTCCGATTAACTTTTCCCGGTCATTCCGAGGAACTAAAATTCTTTGTACTCCCTCGGTCAGATCATTCCGTCGTGTTGGGTCTCCCATGGCTCAGCTCTCATAATCCTAATTTTGATTGGGAAAAATCTCGCATCCTATCATGGGCCCCTAGATGTGCTAAGAAATGTATACCGCCTACATTGACGGTCCAAACCACCTCCATTGAAAGCCCGCTAGCCCTAGTATCGATAGAAGTACCATCCGAGTATGCACAGTTTCAAGACGTGTTTAGCATTAGGGCAGCCGCACGACTTCCCCCTCATCGGCCGTGGGACTGCGCGATTGAGATTTTGCCGGGGAAAACACCGCCGAGCTCGCGTGTTTACCCATTGTCCGTGGAGGAGACACGGGCTATGGAGGAATATGTGAGTGAAGCTCTCCAGCAGGGTCTCATCAGTAGGTCCACGTCACCCGCCTCGGCAGGGTTCTTCTTTATCGATAAGAAAGGGGGGGGTTTACGTCCCTGTATTGATTATAGAGGTCTCAATGCAGTAACAGTAAAATACAAGCACCCACTACCGTTGGTACCGACCGCCATCGACCAACTCCAAGGCGCCTCTATTTTTTCTAAACTCGACCTCCGCAGCGCCTATAATCTCGTTCGTGTGCGTAAGGGCGATGAGTGGAAGACGGCGTTTAGCACTACATCTGGCCATTACCAATACAACGTGATGGCTTATGGATTGGTAAACGCTCCTGCGGTGTTTCAGGGGTTCATGAACGACGTGTTTAGGGATATGTTAAACCGATATGTGATAGTTTACTTGGATGATATCTTGGTTTACTCTCGGTCATACCCCGAGCACGTCCAACATGTAACTGCCGTCCTTCATCGATTGCGCAAACACGGGCTCTATGCGAAGGCGGAGAAGTGCGAGTTCCATAAAAAAGAGATCGCATTCCTCGGCTACCGCATAGGGCCACTGGGGGTCGAAATGGAGACGTCCAAGGTGAAGGCGGTGCAACAATGGCCGGAACCCCAATCGGTAAAGGCGCTACAGAGCTTTCTGGGTTTCGCTAACTTTTATAGACGCTTTATCCGGGGTTTCAGTATGCTGGCAGCGCCGCTAACAACCCTACTAAAGGGGAAGCCTAAGCGTCTGCGTGAGTTTCCGCCGGAGGCACGCAGAGCGTTTCAATATCTAAAGACCGCATTCACTACGGCACCCATACTAAAAATCCCCGACCCAACCAAGCCTTTTTTGGTTGAGGTCGATGCCTCTGAAGTGGGGATTGGGGCGGTGCTGTCACAGCGTCATGGCAACCCAGAAAAACTCCACCCTTGCGCTTTCTTTTCGCGTAAACTAACACCTGCCGAGCGCAACTATGATATCGGCAATCGCGAACTGCTAGCAGTAAAAGCGGCGTTAGAGGAGTGGCGGCACTGGCTAGAGGGAGCCGATCACCCATTCGTAGTGCTGACCGATCATCGCAACTTAGAATATATCCAACAAGCAAAACGATTAAACCCTCGCCAAGCCCGGTGGGCTCTGTTCTTTACTCGCTTCCGCTTCACTATTACTTACCGTCCCGGGTCTAAGAATAAAAAAGCGGATGCTTTATCCCGGTGCTACACAGCCCCTGGGGAACCCATAGAACCCGAGCCAATCCTGCCCTCGTCTCTCGTGGTGGCACCGATCATGTGGGACCTCGACTCGGAGATTGCAGAAGCGGCACGGTCCCACGCCGCGCCGCGACAATGTCCTCCGGGGAGAACCTACGTGCCGGTGTCCCTACGAGAACAGGTAATCATTCACGCGCACACGAGTGCAGCGGCCGGACACCCCGGGATCATTCGGACTTTTAGACTGCTAGAGCAAAAGTACTGGTGGCCGAATATGCGGAAGTCAGTAGGAACAGTGGTTTCGTCTTGTGCAGTTTGTGCAACCTCAAAAAATCCTAGACACCTGCCGGTTGGTAAATTAATGCCGTTAGAGACTCCTCACAGACCGTGGTCCCATATCTCAGTGGACTTTGTCACGGATCTGCCGGTATCTAAGGGCTACACCACGATTCTAGTAGTGATCGATCGGTTTTCCAAGGGATGTAGATTTATCCCTTTCGGCTCCCTCCCGTCAGCCTTCCAGGTGGCAGAAGCCCTATTTACAACCGTGTTTCGCTGCTATGGTATCCCCGAAGATATCGTATCCGATCGTGGGCCCCAATTTATCGCACGAGTCTGGAAAGCTTTCTTTCAGAAATTGGGCACCACTGTTAGCCTAACGTCGGGCTATCACCCCGAGTCTAATGGTCAGGCCGAGCGGACTGTCCAGGAGCTCGGAAAATATCTTCGAGCATATTGTAGCAGCCGTCAACACGAATGGGCAGAATGCTTAATCTGGGCGGAATACGCGCAAAATTCGCTACGTCACTCCGCTACCGGCCTAACGCCCTTCCAATGTATACTTGGGCATCAACCCCCGCTCTGTCCATGGGATGCCACATCCACCGAAGTCCCTCTGGTGGACGATTGGTTTAAAAGAGCGGAAAAGGTATGGGAAGAGGCCCACACTAAAATCTCCCAAGCAGTTCGTCGCTTTAAGAAATTTGCCGATAGACGACGAAGGGAAAGTCCTCCGCTCCAGGTAGGCGATAGCGTATGGCTCTCCACAAGGGACCTTCACTTGAACCTTCCCTGCCGTAAGCTCACACCCCGCTATATAGGTCCCTTTCCTATTTTAGCCCAAATAAACCCTGTGTCTTTTAAACTACAACTACCAACCCACTTACGTATCCACCCTGTCTTCCATATCTCTCTTCTTAAACCAGTGACCCGGGGACCGCTGGACGAAGGTGTGGCGGAACCAGCAACCCCAGCAGCCGTGGAGATTGAGGGCGCTCCGGCGTTTCGAGTCAGAAAACTACTAGACTCCCGGAGGAGAGGGGGCTCCCTTCAATATCTGGTGGAATGGGAGGGGTACGGCCCGGAGGAACGGAGCTGGGTGCCGGCTAAGGACATCTTGCATAGAGGGCTCATTAGGGATTTCCATCTGGAAAGACCGGAACGCCCGGCGCCACGACGTCCGGGTCGTCCCCCTCACCGGCCATCCCATCAGGTTGGTGAGCCTCGACTCCCTCCGGTAACACGGAGACAGCCCTCACATCCCCTCTCGGGAGCCGGTCCTGGGGGGGGGGGTACTGTAACACCCGTACCTCCACGGATCAGGGGAATAAGATCAAGTTCCCCGGATTACTGAGTTGACTCTTTGTCCCCACCTAGTGTGTCTATGTATTCACTACCAGCACTTAAGCACTTAAGCACTAAACACGAACACCTGTGATTCCCTTGTGTGTCTACTATTTATTCCAGTCGAACCCGTAGGGCTTCGTCGGTTCACTGTTGTGCACCTTTTGTCTGTCCGCACTTGTCCCTCTCCTTGTTTCATGTAAAGACTTTAATGATTCTCTTCTGCCCGTCTCGCTCCCAGGATTGAGCAGTGTCTGCAGGTGTGGGACTCCGGGAGGAAGGAAAGACCCTCAAGAGTCACAAGGACATTACAAGAGTTTCCTTTGTTTACGGTATATTCTCCAGAAGCCTAAACTGTGCAAGTTCGCCCACCTGCAGACCCTGCCTGGGAAGCCTCGCTCGGTATCGCCGTGAGCGCCACGGGACTTTATTTGGTTTTGTTTTTTCTTGTGTTTTTTGTTTTGGAGAAAAAGAATATTCAATAAAAACACTGATTATACTCATGGATTCTGCATCTGCGTCTCACTCTAACCAGGAAGACATGACATAGCCGAATGTTGGCACAGAATATAAAACATGACCTCCTTTCACCCCCATATCAAAGTGCGACTAAAAGGCGGAAAAGCGAATTAACATGAAAATGAGCTCCTACCACAACTACAACATTTAAAATTTAGGTAAAAATTTATATAAACTTACCATAAAATCTTGCCAGCATTAAGTGGCCTCATGCTGCTCGCTTCAGAAGTGAAGAATCCAGAAAGTTCCTCATGCCGTGTCTCAAGTCCGAAAACGCAAAGAGCGGACTTGACTTAGAAGTGCACACTCGAGGGTTTGAGGACACCGGGTACTTGTGTAAATAGAACGCAGCGTACAGGATGCTTCTCACAGCCGCGGTATTATTATACTATAACCACATTATACCAAATATTACCTGTTAAAAATACATAAAATGATAAATTTAATAAAGATAATGCTTTTTTCTCAGCAACTGAGCTCAGACTATCCTCGTGTCTCTACATAGATGACTTTGAGCTGTGTAATCCATTAGGAACATCATGCAAAAAGCATAAAATTTGTGCAGTTTGTTCTATCTTAGAAAACTTATCACCAGGCTCTAGTTCATCATTGTCCACAATTCATCTCACTCTGTTATGTAAATGTGATGATGTGAAGGCCTTTGGCTATGAAAAAATTCTTGAGCCTCGTGTGGATGACCTCACCATTTTAGAGCAACAAAGTGATGTAGCGTGTGTTTATCGCCTGGAAACATTTATCAGAGGCACAGTGCAGTATGTGGTTGCCGACAGTCTTGGTGCACATGCTTTGACAGGTTTTGTTTAAGAATTTTTCTGGAGAATATTTTTTATAAAATATAAAAAAATCCTATGCAAAATATAGGTTTTGCAATGCTACATGCAGGGGTATTCAGGCAAAAGAGGTCAGAGATATGTTTTTCCTCTCAGATCTGAAGAGCAACATGATGTACATGTTGTACCTGTATATGCATGTGAGAAAGGAAAAGCATGTTGTGGTGTAAAAAATGCTTGTCCTTTATCTGTAAATCTCTCATACTTTAATGTCACTGCAGGTTTTCCCCCAGATGTGGCCCATGATCTCCTAGAGGGTAAAGTACCTGTTGAGTTGGCTTGGTGCTTTGAAATATTTATAAAGTAGACATATTTCACCTTTGAGCAACTTAATAAGCTGATTAAGGAATTTGCATTCAAGTGGGGAGATGAGACCAAACACCCTCATGCGCTTCCATTCACTTTTGTGAGAAAAAAGAAAAAACTATTGGGGGAAACGCACATGAGAATTGGTGTGTCCGGCGACTAATACCATTAATTAATTAATTAATAATAGAATAAAACTTATACCTAGGTATGAACCTGCATGAGAGCTCATTCTTCTCCTAAAATGCATTGTTGAGCTTCTTGTATGCCCTGAGTCTGTTGCATACTTGGATAGCAAAAATTCTGAGCACCACAATAGGCTCCAAATACTTTTTCCCAGAAAGAAAACTTTTGCCAAAGCATCACTTTCTGGAGCATTATCCAGCAGTGGTTCATCTCTTTGGTCTACCTGTTTTGTTCTGGACACTGATATTTGAAGAAACAGGTAGCTAGGCATACAAACTGTTTCAAAAATATCACCAAGACTTTGGCAAGGAAATATCAGCTCATGGTCGGACAATTTATGCAGTCCTGATAAATCACCTGTAGAGGTTACTCGCATTTCAACTGTTCCTGTCGATGTTCTTTGTGAAGACATTGCTTACACCTTTAATCAAAAATACAGAATGCTTCTTCTATTAACTTAGCTCAGACAGTATTTTCTGATGGCAAAAAGTACACAAAGGGCATGATCATTGTGCATGGGACAATTAGTGGACTGCCATTTTGCAGAAATTGGTGGAATTGTTTTTATAGCAAGGAATCTTCTTGGTACAACACTATCGATCCTTGAATTGGAACAACATCCAAGGGATGTTTTGTTTATAGAGCTTGAGTGAATTGGCAGGTTGTTATCATCTCTCTGATTACAAAGTTGGAGCTGTTCGTATAGTTACCATTAAAGGTACATACATGCTGATTAACCCTTTAAATAGAGTGCGTTAATCAAACAAAGAAAATGACTGATCTAGCAAAGTTAAGAGTTGTTCTAGGAGATGGTGATATTGACACTGCCCTCTGATATAACCAAATCTGTTGAAGAACTTGAATCTGAGATTAGGAAACGATGTGGTGTCTCAGGACATTTCAGGCTGCAATATCTCGATGCTGACTTTGATTATTTTCTGATTCTTACTTTAACTGTGGATCTCTAAGACAAAGGAACAGTTAAAGTGGTAGCATAATGTGCAGCAATGCTAAGTGCACATGATATCTGTTCTCTTTCTTCAGCAAACACTGATATTCTCCCATCAACTTCATCTCAGTTGTCACCTTGCTTGTCAGTTTCTCCAACACCATCAGATGTTTCTTCTGCCTCAGCTTTTGATGTCTTCATCTGTAAAGCTCAGGAATGAAACCTGGCCAATTAACTTTCCAATCCCTTCATTTCCATGGGGTAGAGCTGGAACTACAGAAAGCCAATGAAGAGTCCTTGGATGCTGGTACTCCACTTAACATAGACTCAAAGCCTAAGCTAAAATTACAAATTCTGAAATTGTTGGCTGCAGAAGTAGTGAAGTACAAAGTGTACCCAAGGTGTGAAGAATATGTAGAGGTTGCAAAAGCACTGATTAAAAAGCATCCAAGCCTTCAGGAAAGGGGATCTGTTGGTGGGTTTTATGGCTGGAAAATCAGTGGAAGATAGGGAACTACCGTCGTACTCTGCAAGCAGCAGGCTGTCCCAGAGAAAAAAAAATAATTCTTTAAAACACAAACATGGTGAAAGTAAAAATACAAATGAAAAAAAAAAAAAAGTAAAAAAAAAAAAAAACAAGAAGACAAGGTCAACTTCTATCCTGGTTCTCCAGCCTGGTTAATTTCCTTTTGTTGCACATTGTATGACATTGAGAAGAATTATTATTATTTATTATTTTTTATATGTGACATAGCCTCCTGCTTAATTTCAACAGACATTCCACCATTTAATGTACTATTTTTCTACGTAAGATTTGCACTTGCCATTGAACTTTAAAAGATCTTGTGAAGAATGTTAACTATTGAAATGATTATCATGTGGTCTAACCAGGACCTGGTTGTCTATTGCAAGACAAATAATAATAATAATAATAATAATAATAATAATAATAAATGTGCTCTGTTTCTGGAAATGTGCTTGTGATAATTTAACTATTAGCTCTACAAGTGGAAACCTTGAAGTAAATATAATCTATAAAATATGCATTCACCTTACGTATTGAACATTCGTGAATGCAATAAAATTATTAAATAAAATGTACATATAACTAATGTGTAATAGTGAACATAAAAGTGAATTGTTTGGATTTACCAAAAAACAAAAAATTGTCAAATTTACCTGAATTCCCTTTTTTCATACTACTAAATTGTTAATTGTAGAAACTACTCAACTACTTGTGTGGAACCATTTGTCACTACTTTTTTATGTAAATCCAACAAATATATATATTTTTTGAATGGGTGCATATTTTAACATGGTTAAACACTGAGCACGCAGCAGCAGGAAAGTGAAAAACATAAATGTATCAGCTGTGCATCCAGTAACACTGTCAAGAGCACAGCTCTCAGGGAGTTTAATTAGTTGCATATCTTTGTTTTAAAAATAGCCTTTTACACTCAAAAAAATTTATCATTGGTATAACTTAATATAATTATAACACACATTTCCACACATTTGAATGATGTTATTTCAACTTAATCCATGTAAATGGAACCGAATAGAAAAATTCATCTTGAGCCAATTAAATCAAATCATTTTTTCATTTGCTCTGTCTTGTAGCTTTAGCGGATATATAATTTTATCTTGTTGATCCAATTAATTTTAAGCACTTAATTTAGACAACTACAAATGTTTTAATTCAACATTGTTATTTACTTTATACCAACAGCTTCTAATAAAATTTTTTTTAAATTAAATAAAGTTAATGTAATTTTGTTTAGTTCAATCAACATAACAGTCATGCGTTTGTATTAATCTATTAAGTTAATTAATTTAAATTATTCTAAAATTAATATTGGTATGTTTGACCAAAGGAAAAAAGTTTGGTTCATCGAGTTTATTCAATAACATTGTTACAATGTTTTACAATGAACATTTTTAGTGTTAAATATTTTATCGTTGGAAAAATGTTAATCAACATTCTGTCTTTACTTTTCAAAATAAGTTATCTTAACTTATTACAATAAGTTACAATTTTAATACTATTAAAGTAATAATACAAGTATAAAGTAAAATAAAAGCATGCAGCCTTTAAATGAAAGGATTTACAAAAAACAGTATAAAATACACCTTATTGAAACTAAAAAAAAGACTTGTTATTTAAAGAAAGACGAACATTTGAAAGCAAAGTACCATTTTTACAATGTTTTACTTTTTTTCTAACAAAACATGTTTTAAAATGTAAATAATAATAATAAAAATAATTATTAGAATAAGTAAAAAAAAAAAAAACATTACAAGAAAAAAAGTAAAATAAAAGCATTCTGCTGTTAAATTAAATGATTTATAAAAATATACTTGGGAAAAATATAGTATTCTTTAGTGAACTACACCTTCTAAAAAACTAAAAACAATAACATTGCAGCTATTTAAATGAAGATTTAAAGCCATCACCTGGTCAGCACTGGAAAAAAATGTGCTGCAACAACCAGTGCAACATTATGGAAAAAAAAAAAAACATAGGTCCTGCCTCTTAGCGCTTGTCTCACATTACAGTGCCTGTGAAAGGAGTTTATTTTTTAAGACCTGGACCTGACAGCTTGTTGGCATTAAATCTAAAAAAATTAATAAAAAAAAAAAGTCTCTCTCAGATCCTGGGGATAAGCCAAGTTTAAACCATAAATTAGACCAACCATAATAGAACATGCATTAGCTACATTGTCCAAGTTGAAGTACTTGGATGCCTTCGATGATGACGCCAACATCTTTATATGGGTCTGCAACATCTGCCCCATCATGCTTGATTGCTTAGATTCCGAGAGTAGTGTTGCTCCATCCTAAAAAATGGCAAGTACAAAACAAAACAGTTACCAACAGATCAAGGGTAAAAATAGGAACTGGTTTTAGAGAAAAATACTAAAGTTTTCTTTAAATAATGTAAATAGCTTACCATGTACTCCTTCACTAGGTTTGTAGAATCTTCATTTATGTAGACAACTACGGCTTTCAGGATGCATTCACACTTTTTTTCAATGGTGATGCTTTAATCAAAATGAAAAGAGAATTAGTACATTTTTTTTCCCTCCAACAATATTTTTATTGATTTTAAACAGGGATATAACAGGGTAAACATGCAACATTCCAATACACATTTTATAGCTCCCTTATAAAACCCTATACCACCCACTCCACCCCTCCCTGACTCCAAGCCAGCTATACATGTATGGGAAAGGTTAGATGCCAGGCATATTTAAAAAAGGAGAAAAATGAAAAAAAAAAATGAGCTGGTTTTTGGTTCTGTGTGCAAAAAAGATTAAATAAATAAAAAATAAATAGGAAAGGAATCAAACTACAAATGTATATGAAAAAAGCGAAGGAAAGGCCCCCACACCTATTGAAATTTCAAGTCCGAATGGCGGATTGAGTAGTGAATCTTCTCCAGGGATAAACAGGACATAATATCTCTGAGCCACTGAGCGTGAGTGGGTGAGGTGGCGTCCTTCCACTTGAATAAAAGAGAACGCCTGGCCAGGAGTGTCGCAAAAGACAACAAACGCTGTTTAGCTGGAGTTAGATGCTTATCTTCCTCTCCAGTGATACCAAAAAGAGCAATCAGAGGGTCTGGTTCAAGATTGCATTTCAATATGTACGACAAGGTTTCAAAGACATCCCTCCAGAATTTTTCCAAATTGGGGCATGTCCAATAAATATTAATAATAGACGCTTCTCCAATTTTACATTTATCACAACAAGGATCGACGTCTGGGTAGAAACGGGAAAGCTTGAGTTTGGAGAAATTAGCCCTGTGTACAACTTTAAACTGTAATAAAGAGTGCCAGGCGCGTAAGGAGGTTGAGTTGACAAGCTTGAGAATTGAATTCCAAGTGTCAAATTTAGGTCTTTCTCCCAAGCAGTTTTGATTTTACTCAAAGAGGTGTGACTCAAACCCATCAGTCCACCATAAATAGTGGATATTAGGCCTTTACGCAGTGGGGACAAACAGAGGAGATTATCTATATTTGCATCAGGAGCCTCAGGGAAATTTGATATTGATGAGCTAATGAAGTGTCTTACTTGCAGATATCTGAAAAAATGAGAATTGGGTAAGTTAAACCTCTCAGAAAGCTGTTCGAATGATGCAAACCTATGATCAACAAACAAATCTTTGCAAAACTTAATGTCCTTACTGTACCATTCCTGAAACACTGAATCATGTAAAGAAGGTTGAAAGAGATGGTTATAGACGATGGGACTGGAGAGAGAAAAGCCCAGAAGACCACTGTGCTTTCTGAACTGAGCCCATATTCTCAAGGTATGCCTAATAACTGAATTATTGATTAATTTAATTGAGTAAATGGGGAGTGCAGATCCAAAGAGTGCAGAGACAGAGAGGTCTTTGGCAGAGTTTAGTTCCATTTCCACCCAGACAGGGCGCTTAGGTTGGTTATGAAAATATGCCCAAAAGATGACACATCGAATGGTTGCTGCCCAGTAGTAAAAACGAAAATTAGATAAAGCCATGCCACCGTCTCTTTTAGATCTTTGAAGGAGGGACTTGTTCAATCGAGGATGTTTACTTTTCCAAATGTAAGATGATATAATTGAATCTAAAGCAACAAAGTAAGATTTGGGAATAAAAACAGGTACAGACTGAAACAGATATAAAAAATTTGGAAGAATACTCATTTTAATGGCATTAATGCGGCCCAACAGGGACATGGACAGTGGTGTCCATTGCCCCAAGTCCTTTTTTGTTTGGTTCAACAACCTAATAACATTTTCTTTAAAAAGGTGTTTATGTTCCCTTGTAATTGTAATACCAAGATAGTGGAAAATCAGTTTACCTATCTTGAAAGGAAGGTGTTGCATTCCTGTTGTTAGTGCTGTATTATTTAGCAGAAAAAGTTCACTTTTGTGCAAATTCAATTTATATCCCAAAAAAATAGCTAAATTCACTTAGCCAAGGTGGCAGGGAGGAAATTGGATTTGATATAAAAAGTAGAAGATCTACATAAAGGGACACTTTATGTTCTTTTCCCTGCCTCCAAATCCCAGATACCTCCCTACAACTACGGAATGCGATTGCCAGTGGCTCGATGGCAAGGTTAAAGAGTAATGGGCTAAGAGGACACCCCTGACGAGTTCCCCGCCGATGGCTGAATGGTTGAGATTGCTGAGCATTTGTCCGAACTGAGGCAATAGGGCTTAAATACAATAATTTAACCCAAGTGATAAAACGTGGACCAAAATTTAATTTTTCTAAAGCTATAAATAAATAAATAAATATTCCCATTCCACACGGTCAAAAGCCTTTTCAGCATCCAGAGAAAGGACACACTCAGGGATCCCCTCTGATGGTGTGTACAAGATGTCCATAAGGCGTTGAATGTTGAAGTAAGAGTGATGATTTTTGATAAAACCGGTCTGGTCCTCAGATATAATTGAGGGTAGAACATTCTCTAATCTGCGAGCTAGGACTTTAGCAAGGATTTTAACATTCACATTAAGAAGAGAGATTGGTCTATATGAAGAGGACTCTGTTGGGTCTTTATCTCTCTTTGATATAAGGGTGATACAAGCCTCATTAAATATAGCAGGCAGCTTACTTTGCTTAAAAGATTCAGATAGAACTAAAGCTAGTTGTGGTGCAAGGTATGAGGAGAATGATTTAAAAACCTCTGCAGGGAACCCGTCAGGACCCGGGGACTTACCAGATTGCAATGATGACATAGCTGAAACAATTTCCTCTTGTGATATGGCCTCTTCCAATCTTAATGTAGACTCAGGGGACAGTGTTGGAATATCTAGTTGAGACAGGAATTTCTCAACTGAACTATGGTCCTTCGGGAACTCAGAAGTATATAATCGAGAGTAAAAATTTCTGAATGCGTCATTGATATTAGAATGATCGGTAGTAATGGTACCATCCTCCATCCGAATTTTTGTAATGTATTGCTGTGCTCTAAATCCTCTTAACTGATTGGCTAAAAGTTTTCCAGATTTGTCACCGTGAATGTAAAATTGGCTCCGACTCTTTAATAACTGACCTTCAATTACATGTGTTGAAATAAGTTCAAACTTAGTTTGCAATTCTACCCATTTTTCATACAGATCCGGGTTTTTAAGCAGGGCATACTGCTGATCTATTTGAAGAATTAACCATTGGTATAATTTTCTTATCTACAAAGAAATAATCAATTCTGGAGAAAGTGTGATGAACATGTGAATAAAAGGAGTATTCTTTCTTTTTTGGATTGAGGAAGCACCATATGTCAGAGATACCAAAGCTGCAGAGATAGGACTGAAGTAGCGTGGCAGAGATAGGACTGAAGTAGCATGGCACAATCCTCAGTGGTGTAGGATTGGGCGATGACCTGTCAAGTGATGGATCTAAACAGCAGTTAAAATCTCCCCCTAATATGAGAGAGTATGAGCCCAGATCTGGTAGAGCAGAAAAGAAATGTTCAAAGAAGGAAACATCATCATAATTAGGGGCATATAAATTAGCCAACACTACAGTAGTATTAAATAATTTCCCTGAAACAATGATATAGCGACCCTGTATATCAGTAATGACATTATGGTGCTCAAAAGAAATGTTTGGATTAATAAGAATTGAGACGCCCCTAGCTTTGGCCTGAAAGGTTGAGTGGTAGTGTTGCCCTCCCCAACGCGACATAAGGCGAGAGTTATCAGAACTGCGAATGTGAGTTTCTTGTAAAAAGGCGATTGCAGTGTTAAGTTGTTTAAGGTGTGAGAGCACCTTCCTTCTCTTGACCAGATGGTTTAAACCCTTAACTTTCCAGCTCAAAGTTTAAAGAACTATTCATTCTCCTTGACAGAAGATGTGGGTATGTAAACATAAATAATACTGAAATGCCTAGCGTCAGCCTTAAAACAAAAGCGTAAAACACAGAGCAACATACACTGTATACACAGAACTAACATAGTACTGGCTTTGGAGATCCCATACGTAGCCTTCCACGATGCGAACCTGCTGACCGTGGTATTCCATCTTCCCTCTCCGCCGTGCTTCTCGAATCAGAAGGTCTTTGACCTGGTACCAGTGCACATGGAGAATGACGGGCCGAGGTCTCTGTCCTGAAGTGGGTTTGGATGCAGGTACACGGTGGGATCTGTCAATCTCAGGCGGGGATGGCAGCGTTTCACTACCAAACACATCGCACAGAAATTTTGAAAAGAACTCGGTAGGGAGTCCACCTTCCGTAGCTTCTGGAAGACCCAGGACACACAGATTTTGTCTCCTGCTCCGGCCCTCTAGGTCTACGACTTTGGCCATTAACTTCGAGTTGTTTTCCCGAAGACCGGAGCAGATATTCTCCAACTCACTCACACACTGGCTCAGGTTATCCGTAACGAGTTCTAATGAGGGTAAGCGCTGACCATGGTCCATGGCTTGAATTTTGTCTAGTTTACTTTCCAGTAAACTAAATGAGACTTTAAAGTCTGCTGCTAGCGCTTCACGGTCAAATTCAAATCAAATTCAAATTTTATTTGTCGGTGTTTATCTAACAGCGCAGAAATAGCCTCGACTGTTAGAACTGCTGCAGTGTCATCTTTTTTCCCAGTTTTAACACTCCTGGTAGCCATTATAAGTGGAAAATAAATGATCGTGGGGTAAGGTACAAAGTTATTGTATCCTAAAGATTTAATTTAACATTTAGAAACGAAAAAGTGAGTGAAGAAATTCAAAATTATCGGAGCACATCTCTAACACGTCTACTCCATGTCGCTGCTAACCGGAAGTCTCCCAGAATTAGTACTTTTTAATGTACATCTTACATTTATGTACAGTACTATTATACATTCTCCCACTGCTGTATTTTATAAAGTCAAGTGTTTCCATTAACAAGTAGTCTCAAATCAGAAGCACTGTATGGGATACACATATACTGTATAAGCAACACAGAAAGTCATTATTTTCTCGATCTTGTGTTTTTAAAACTCCCCTACATAAAATGTACATTTGGGCCAATTTGTCCAGCTTTTTCTGTTGTGAAAATGACGGTCAATGGCGAGTTCATTTTCTGAAGCATCAAAAGATAAAAAATCATCATGATAATTGGAACTTTAGAACAGAAACTCACTTTTAACTTTTATTTTTGTGTACAAAGAGTTGAAAATAACAAAATATTCTATTTAGATGAAATATTCTTTAGACCTATTATGAATTATTAGAAATGATGAAGAATTTAGGGAGCATACCTGATCCATAACTGACGGGATGTCTGTGCTCTTCTGTGTTCCTGCTTCTCCTTTTTTTATTTATTTATTTATTGTTTTTTTGAGGAGTTGGGAGGAGATACGGTCAAAATGACCCATGGATTTGGACACCAAAGGAATTGTTGTAATCCTGATGAATTCCACAGATATCTGATACAATTTCCAAAAAAAAAAAAAAAAGAAAGAGAGACCTTTGCCAGCACTCACAGATAACATACACATTTACATAGACAAACCTGAATTACATATAAAGTACTTCAAATCATAGTTTAGACTTATAAAAACCTCCAAGTAATTAATCAGCTGACATGGCATTAAAGACAAACCTCTATTATTATTTTTTTTTAATGTACAGAAGCAGGCCAACGTTAGATACCATATACATTATCACATATAAAAATATGTACTGGTGAAAAAAAAAATGGTGTTGACCTCCCTCTGTCAAAACGGACAAAACTGCAAGCGGGTAACACACAGACAAAGTCAATTAACTTTGCTCAGGTGTAGTTTGATCTCATGACAGCAGGCGTCTCACTACTGCCACCCGCTGTATGTATGAAATGTTGACTTAACATGAATAGTTTGTGATTAGACTAGGTAGGGGACAGACTAAGAACTAAGCAGGTTAGTAACTAAACAGACTAAGAGGAGACGTGGAGACTAGACAGACTAGGAGACTAAACAGACTAAGAGCTAGTCAGGTTAGAATCATGTTAGTAGCAAGACAGACTAAGAACTAAACATTCTACAGAGGTACTTACACAAAGGAAAACCAATAAGACTAAGAAACAAACTAACACATTTAACAAAGACAGCTCCATCAAACATATGCTGACTAAAGTAAAACAGAACATAACCAAACCAAACAAAAGCCCACTTAACATAAATACTCGACCTAGTTTCTCAGAACAAACAGCTATTTATAGAATGTCTAATGAGGTACCTCGGTTCAGGTGAGCACTCATCACCTGACCGAGACTACAGATCTGGCTATTAAGAATGCACGTTTCTTGAAAAGGGATCTCGCGTGCTTCCGCAGCAGCTCGTGGGAAGCTGTGAAAATGCCGTTCATTACCTGTAGGTAGTAGTCGTGTTTCAATCTGAAGTATTGTGTGTCTACTTAAGGCAAAAATGTGTTCTCTCTCTAACCCTAACCTATGCGCCCATTGATAACAAGCGACAGAGCTCATAAACGTGTCGAGCTCAAACTTTAAATACTGATATGTATTTATTCTTCACTTTCTTTTCAATGATGAGTCTTCTTTGACTGCGCTTTCTCCATTCAGTATTATCATTAGTAGTAGTAGTAGTGAAAATTACCGCTGATTAATTATCTGTGCAGTAGTTATAACAGCGGATTAATTTCACTTGGGCTATTTCTAACAGGCAATCTACTAAATAATAATAAATAGATAAAATAACCCAGTACTTTAACATTTAACCCAGCAGTTTTAAGAGTGTAACATAAAAAATATTCCATTTGTAAAATAGCATGGGTGAAATCATAGATTGTGTAAAAACAATACAACAAAATTATAAATTCTCAGACTACCCATTTACAGTACATGGAATTTTACGGGGTAGTCACTGAACGGTTTACTAAAAAATAATTCGGCATCAATTTAGAGTCTAAATATTTTTTTCTAAACTTGTGCTACTGTTGTCATCAGTCTAGGTGGTGGTACTGGCTGGCTAGACCGGCTGATGTACTTGCCGTGGACATATAGGGCAGGCATGAAGGCAGAGGGGTTGTTGAAACAAAAATAGTCTTTATTTGAACTCAAACTCAAAAACAAACAAAGGAACCAAAACAACAAACTCAAACTAGGGCTTAGGGCTACACACAGGGAACTGAGCACTAACATAGGGAAACATGGAGCTGGAGCTAACTAAAGACACATAGGGGAACTAGAGACGAGACAGGACTGGACTGGAGAGACAGGACCAGGGGCAACAGAGACTAGAGACCAGCTGGGTTAGTGGTTAGTTAGGTTAGTAGCTACATGGAATACAGGGACGCTGGATGCTGACCTAACCAGGTTAGTATCTAATGGAGTTAGTGGCTAACCAGGTTAGTACTGACCTAATAGGGGGGAACTGAACACAAGAGAAAAGGCACACATGAGGCTATTCCAAGCTAGCGGCTAACCTACTAGCGACCAGAACCACTAGCGGTCAATCCCACTAGAGCAGGGGTCTCAAACTCAGTTCCTGGAGGGCCGCTGGAGGCTACTGGAGGCTAACCCTACTAGCAGCCTAGGCCTACTAGCAGCTAACCCTGCTAGCGGCTAAGCACCCATGTGGCTACAAACATCTAAACAGATAAGGAAAGCAACAAACAAAGAACTAGACAAGAAGACCAACACCAGGGACACCCAGAACAGTACTTACACAAGAGGAGACACTGCCTAACTAAACATGAAACAGGACAGCTCCATGAATCCACTAACACAAGGAATCTAAAGAAAACTAATAATAGAGCCCTCTAGAAAAACAAAGGTAAAACAATATTACCAAAATATAAACTTCAAAGAAACAAAAACAAACAAAAAGGAATGCCCACATGACACTATAAGCCTGCGTTGACACCGAACGCGGCGAGAGCGTCAAAGGACGCTCTGACATAGACCAGATGCCTTTCTTGTATTTAAAGGGGCCGCAAAGCAATCAAGCTTGTTGATCTTGTGGAGACTGACCAAAATGTGGAAGAAAACAAGAAATTGATTGATAGAAAGAACTGTATTGTAGAAATAAACAAATTATAAGGCAATATTTTCTATTACTATATTATATTTCTTACTATTATAACATTATTAGAATCACTTACTAGACTTTGTCTTTAATTAAAATAACATTAATAACGTTTATTTTAATTACAAACAGGGGCATGTCATAAATAACGGGGAAACCAGCTACCACAATAATTAATTTCTCCTCCGTTTTTCTTGGGAACTAATGTCGCCGGAACAAAAGTTTACCGGACTGCATTCCGCGGAATCCGCTCAAGCGGAGGACCTCTACTTTTTTATTGGTTGCCGCTCAACCGCGTCATAGCTCATTACCATAAAATTGAGCTGATTTCAACTCTCTTCGCCACCCCTCGCCGCCGGCTCCCATTGAAAATGAATGACTTCCGGCGTCTTTGACGCTCTCGCCAGCAGGGTAAGGATAATGATATAAGGATATAATGCTATATTACTATATAGGATATAACGATCCAGTTTCAAAGAACAAACTGCTATTTATAAGATGTTTAATAAGCCACCTCGGTTCAGGTGAGCACTCATCACCTGACCGAGGTGCCTTCTGGGAAACTGAGTCAACCAACAAAAACTACAAACAGACAGACATGAACAGTGACCTCTAGTGGAGGTTCCTAAAAGTTGTTTACTTACAATATTTGTTAATATATATTTTTTATTTAAATGAGGCTTGGGCTCCGGGATGTTGAGCCTATTTCCTACTGTATGTAGTCTAATCAGAGCTCTACCGCCCATTCAAGTGTAATTCATAAATAATGTTTATAATAATGAAATGAGATGCACTAAATCGTGCATTAAAATTAATCTACAATTAATTTCAAACCCGCAGCTCACAGTTTCACTTTACAAAAGAGAGCGTTTTGATCAAAAGGTGATAAACGCATGCGATTTATCGATTAAAATGCAGACAGACATACTGAAATGATGGATGGATGTTGTTGATAAATAGCTGTCCATCTTTTTTCCGTTTATCTTTTCGGTTTATTATACAATTCTGCACCACTTCATATAATAAATAGTTTTAAATGGTAGTAAAGGTACCATTTGGTCAGGTACCAATCTGCATCAAACCAAATCTCTATGAGTAAGTAAGCATATTAATAATAATGAATTATTATATTGTCACCCCATGGGTGAACATGACCAAATTATTGCATAAACACTGGAACACGAGGATTTAATAATTTAATTCAACACGAATATCCTTAATGTGTTA